>OU343222.1:32802704-33024623 GCA_910596185.1 Chrysanthemum makinoi | reverse complement strand
GTGCAATAATTAATAGTAAACATAAACATTAATTATTAACTTTAATTCTCATTCGCTAATGTGAAGTACAATCGAGTAGTCACGAGTTGAATCGGACATTCACATGTTTTGTAAATATATACATTTCCAACAGCTCCCACTTGGATATGTTTACAAAGCGTGAAATGACATTGGTTAGCGTCCTTACGCCTTAATGCCCCGGTACAACTCGTATATGGTTTTCTGGAGAAAAACCAAGTTTGATGATTCATCATCATATTCATCCTTTTGTTTCTAATACCATGTTAATAAGAATATGGATCTCACTCATTTCTTACTTAACTATTCTGTTTCTCGCTTTATGTGATTGATCAAGATTACCAATTCTTCTGAACATATTCGAGAAGACCTTGGGCATGGCCATGCAAACATCTTAACAATCCTACGAGGGGCCCAGCAGTATTATACTTCAAAATTTGAAGGAAACAAATCCCATTTTGACTACAAGCAGGATTCACAAATTTCGCAACTTACGAAAACAACCCTATAACTACCATTCGTATAGCGTTAGATTGCTTCACAAAAATGCACTACATCCATGACATATCTCTTGCATCTCAAGTCAGAGGATAAATATTCATGATATACTTAATGACTAAGATCCATAAAGTATCATCATGTGGGTGGGATAAGTCCTATACTCAATTCATTGAATATCATCTGAAATTAGTCATGCTACGCATCAATATACTTTCAAGTATATTCTAACTAATACTCAGATTTGTCTTAATTTAATATCATTCCCATGTTATTGATTGACAACGGACTATTTAGAATAACTTAAGTTATTCATGGATTTAAACATGCAAATATAGGACAACATCATAATAAATGAATAATAAACATAACAAAATACTTTATTTCATTTCAATAACAATGTTTACAATATCCTTTATCTAAAATACTTAGTCACAGATGGGCATGAAACTACTAGCTAAACGAAGTCCAAACTTATCAGACAAATGATTAAGTTTTTCACGGTAAGGCCTTCGTTAAAGGATGCTTTAGGTTATCATCTGTGTGAACTTTGAGCAACTCAATTTCACCAATTTCGACTTACTCTCGAACATAGTGATATTGTCTAGGATAGTGTCTGGTGCCCTTCATGACTCCAGGTTCATGGGCAAAAGTAATTGCAGCAGAATTGTCACAATACACTTTAATAGGATTTTCAATCGGCGGCATAACACCAAGCCCTGAAACAAACTTCCTTATCCAAACAGCTTCCATGGCAGGGCGCCGTTATGTACTCACTTTCTGTAGCAGACATCGCAAGTGTTGTGCGTTTCTTACTCTTCAATCCACGGCACCTCCATTGATGACAAATATGTAACCGTCGAGACTTCGTATCATCTTTGTCACACTTCCAGATGCATCGCAGTAACACTTATGACAGTTCGCTTGGATTTCCCATACACTATGAACATATCTCTTGTAGCCCTAAGGTACTTGAGAATATGTTTACAGCAGATCCATTGAATTTCACGGTTTTGTTGATACCGACTGGTCAAGTTTTGAGCAAACGCCACATCAGGCCTTGTGCATCGTACCGCATACATGATAGATCCTACAACCGAAGCATAAGGAACTTTCTTCATACGCGCCACCTCTGCAGGTGTTGAAGCACGGCCTTGGCTGCTCAAACCATGATTTACTTGCATTGGCAAAAAACCCTTCTTGGAATTTTGTATATTGAATCTCTTCAATATTTTGTCAATGTAAGCACTTTGGCTTAAACCAATTAGCCGCCTTGATCTATCCTGTAGATCTTGATTCCGTATGTATCTTTGCTTCCTAAGTCCTTCATCGAAAAACATTTACCAAGATAGGCTTTCACCTCTTTTAGACTTGGTATATGATTTCCCATGATTAATATGTCATCGACATATAGAACAAGGAAAGTAACATGACTCCTACTAGCTTTGTGATATACACATGGCTCATCAAGATTTTGAGTAAATCCAAAACTTTTGATTTCTCCATCGAATCTTTTATTCCATTGCCTTGATGCTTGCTTCAGTCCATAAATGGACCTCTTAAGCTTGCATACGCGGTTAGGAAATAATGGATTCACAAACCCTTCCGGCTGAGCCATATAGATGTCTTCATCTAGACGGCCATTGAGAAAATGGGTTTTGACATCCATTTGCCAAATCTCATAGTTATAGTGTGCAGCTATAGCTATAAGAATCCTAATAAGCTCTTATGTCGCTCAGGAGAGAATTTCTCCTCGTAGTCAATGCCATAGGTTTGAGTAAAACCTTTAGCCACTAGACGAGCCTTGTAGGTGTGTACATTGCCATCCATGTCAGTTTTCTTTTTGAAGATCCACTTACTTCCAACGACTTTAGCATTGAGAGGAAGGTCAACTTCAATCAGAACATCATTATCTTCATGGATTGCATTTCCCCATTCATAGCAATCTGCCATTTATCCTTTTCAGGATCAGCAATGGCAGCCTTATAGTTGGCAGGTTCATTAAGATCCCCAACCATATTTTCCTCCACCTCTATGTTAAATAGCGGTCAGGTGCACGTATAGTCCTTTCGGACCTACGAATGGGAACAACCAGGGAGGAGCACCTAAGCGTTCAGGTTCTTCTTGAAGTTGGCTAGTATTTTCAGAAGGTGTTGTATCTTCTTGATCATTTCGGATCATATACTCTCCCACTGAGTTCTTGAGATATGAGATTCCTTTCAAGGAAATCTACCTAGCCATATGACTTTGTTCTCAGTGGGTAGTAAAGTAATAGTAACCCATAGTTTCCTTAGGGTATCCTACAAAGATACACTTAACAGATCGGGCTTGGAGCTTATCAGGTGTGTCACGTTTAACAAACGCTTCACATCCCAAGACCTTTAAGTAAGAAAAGTTGGGAGCTTTTCCTGTCCATATTTCATATGGAGTTTTAACAACCTTCTTCGTTGGAACCATATTCAAAATGCGAATAGCGGTTTCAAGGGCATAATCCCAAAAAGTAAAAGGAAGAGTCGTAAGTTCAAACATTGATCGTACCATATCAAGTAAAGTACGATTTCTCCTTTCGAATACACCATTTTTTGTGGAGTATAAGGAGATGTGATTCTTTGGATAATTCACACTTCAGCTAAGTAATCTTTGAACTCTTGACTTACATACTCACCACCTCTATCGGATCGAAGAGCTTTAATCTTCTTACCGAGTTGTAATTCTACTTCACTTTTGAAAACCTTAAATGTTTCAAAGACTTCATGTTTATGTTTAAGTAAATAAACATAACCATAACGACTGAAATCATCCGTAAAGGTTAAGAAGTAGGAAGCACCACATTTTGACACATGTCTAAGTGGGCCACACACATCAGTGTGTATTAATCCAAGTAGATCAGAAGCCCTTTCCACTTGCGGTGAAGAAGGTTTCCTTGTCATCTTCCCAGCTATGCAAGACTCGCATTTGTCAAATGATTCATCATCGACCGTTTGTAAAAGCCCATCGTGTTGCAGCTTTTCCATGCGTTTTTGCCAATATGGGCAAGGCGACAATGCCAAAGATAAGAAGAGTCATAGTTCAACTTGCTCTTCTTATTGCTAATGCTATACAACGAATTATTTTCATTGGATATACAACCATCCATATCAATTTCAAACACACCAAGCATAGGAATTGCATTAAAGTAAAAACATTATTTAAAGAAACTGAAATTCCATAACTGGTAAAAGTGTGCACAAAACCAATATCTTTTAACAAAGAAACTGAAATAACACCCCTAACAATGGAGGGTGCATAATGACAATTATTTAGTTCTAAAATTAAGCCCGAAGGCAACACTAAATCAAAATTCCTATGGCCGACAAGCTGCACGCTTTCCATTGCCACCGTACAAGTATCTCTCTCCACAGGTCAGCTTCCTTGCTCCTCTAAGTCCTGCGATGTATTGCAGATGTGAGTACCACATCACGTATCATATATCCATGAGTTTTGCTTATGAGGAAAAGAAAATATTCAAACAAAAATACATGATGAGCTAGGCACCATCTTATTTTTATTCTGAAGGCACTCATTCAGATAAAGCTGGGCATTCCTAATGGCCGGTGAGTTCTTGTGGTGGCAAGTTAAATCCTTCTTAGGATTCTCCTTTTTCTTTCCAGGTTCTTCTTAGGGTCTGGTGGGATGACAACTTGTTTCCCTTTTCCTTTCCTTTCCCTTTCTTATCGCTTGCGGCTTGGCTTATTCACCCTACCACCACGTATTGCGGAGTGCAGTGTAGGAGCCTTATTGGCAATCTCTTCTCGTAGTCTACAAGCATTGCATGTAACTCATTCACTTTCTTCCCCGTGCAATGCATGTTAAAATTTCGGACAAAATCACTAAATCGATCCTGATTAAGGGAGTGATTGATGAGGCCGACACATACATCATTCGAGTAACCACAGCCGAGATTCTCCAATTGGTCCAAATAATGTTTCATCTCGAGGACGTGGTCGGAGACAGATTGCCAACCTCGCTGCAGCTTGTGAACCTTTCAATTAGTTCATACAGTTCAATTTCTGGTGGCTTCTCAAAAATACGTTTGAGTTCATCTAGCATGCTCATAGGCGGATAGTGCTCAAATTGTTTTTGCAATTGAGCGGACATCCCGAAAGCATTAGACACACCACAGCATTGTGCTTCTCATATTCAACACGATATGCCTCTTGTTCAAGCGATTTTGGTGTTGGGAGGACATCGAGGCGAGGTGTAGTCAAAATTACCCTTTTGGCAACACGAAGGATGATCCTAAGTGAACGATGCCAATCATTGAAATTAGGGCCGGTCGGCTTGTCTCTTTCAATCATATCTTTGAAAGCGAGCGTCATTAAGCTCATAGTGTTTTCAGGTTGATGAGCCATCTACAGAAAAAGTTCAAAAACCATAATTAGTATTTTGATAATTTTCCTTTTCAATAAACAATTAAATACCCAAGGTTCATATTCATATAACCAATTAATTATTATTGAAAACTAGGATCCAAATTGTCATAATTTCATTACGTCGGTTGATCTGCTAGTAATGAACCTTATACAAAATGGTAGAGCATTTGCTCAATTGCCAATTTCAATTGCAATTCCTAGATTTATGGGATTTACATATAGCCAATATCAATTGCCATGTTAACATGTTTTATCCCATCTTATGCCTTGAGTTGCAGTTCTCGCCTAACTCAATTAAGTTGTCCAACTTAAGAAGCGCAAAATCGTCCATGCCGTTCCCACGACCGTGGACATTTTACCCTTCGCTTACGATCTAAGTCACGTTCTCACGCAAATAAAAGGTAATCTTAGGTGTTTCCGATTCATTGGATGGCATATAACTTAAATTTAAAGGGTAATAGTTTTGATGTCAAATAAAATATGTACAAAGATGTCATGCATTCATCTTTGTAGCATAGTTTTTATTAAAACATATATATCTTGTTTTAATGTATAAGCTTTTCATCATCAAACTTTAATTGAGGTATTGGATTCACCAATCAAGGAATTTAGTGTTAATTATCATCCATTATACCGTACTTTTGCATAAGTGTAAACACTTAGTGTTTCGGGTAATTACCACCGAAGTGGCACATGGAATTAAAACTAATTCGCCCTTAAGATGAGCTTGCACATTAATGACTTACTAAGTAGCTTCATGCGAACTTACAAAGGCAGAAGGACCAGGCGCAAAAGCATAACCTTAGACATCCTTTCGGTGTATTTGTCGCACTTCTTTATTAACCCCTTTATAGTTCATTCTCATGGGTGAGCCGTTCAGCCATTTGTACCAAAGTCATCAATCAATTAAACGATTATGATTACTATGCTTAAAAAATACATGTTTCACCATTGTTTAGGTCAGTTTATTTTCTTGTAAAAATACCCTTGTTACACATAACAAACAAGCAAGTATTTAAAATGTATAAACAATGAATGCATAACAAAACCATTAATAGCCACATGCAAACTTTATTGATAAATCCTATTAATAACCAATTCTAGATCTGTCAATATGCATATATTTAATTAAGACTTTCACCCGTTTTCATCTATGTACAAGGTGAGCCATATGCATCGATTCATCGATTGCGTAAGTCAAAATTAAATACATACCACATAGCATATAATTGATTAAATTAATAATGATTGAGGTCTTCCCCAATTTTAGATCTATCATAATTTAATGTATATCACTTAAACAAGAAAGACATACAATAAAGCAAATCCATGATAAAACATGCATGTAATTATCATGGACATAAAATTACACTTAATAATTAATGCAATTAAACGAGTTACCAATACACATAAAGTTGCATGCATCTTAGGGTTTCTAATCCAATTAAAACTTTAGTTTACAAACCCTAATTAGGGCACAAAATAAACACCCCTAAAAAATCAGGGTTTAGGTTTTGCAAACCCTAGATCTACGCATACAAATAATAACACAACATGTTTATTTTAATTATGTGTTTTGATAATTAATTACTTGTTATACAAGGCTCTTGATGCCACTGTTGAGTTTATAATACATGACATAAAATAAAACATGTAGACATCAAGAGTACACAGCGGAAGACTAAAGATCATAACAAATAAATAATTAACTGAAAGTATGCGTAACGTACATCTTGCGAATGTCAGATCCCTTGAGCAAAACAAAGAAGTGGGTTGAAGAGTTGTCCCTTACCGTTCTACAACTCAAACCAATATGGTGTAAGAATAGTGTCTTACTACCACGTTCTTGTACCTGCAATTAACCAACGAATCATGCGATTGCTAGATCTAACACAAGTCCTCGTTTAAGAAAAACGAAACCAAACTCCCTACAAGGGGGTGTTAGGCCGAATATTGACTAGAGAGAGGAGATGAGAGATCTAGGGTTAATTCAATGCACCACGTAATGTGAAAACCTATAACTAGCCTTGTTTATATAGTAGATAGAAAACTTTGGGAACAAGTTATGGATTAGGGCTTGGGAAGCCCCCCTTGGCCGGCCATGAAGAAAGCCAAAAAAAAACCCATAACTTTTCACTTTCAAGATTTTCCATTACTAGTCCTTCTATTTTTATTTAACGATCGTTAGTCATTTTTCCGTTAAATACTTAACGATCGTTAACCGGACTTAATGTGCAATAATTAATCGTAAACATAAACATTAATTATTACTTTAATTCTCATTAAGCTAATGTGTGCAATCTCGTGGTCACGAGTTGAATCGGACATTCACATGTTTGTAAATATATACATTTCCAACAACAGGTTCATAGGTTAATATGAGTTCGGGTTGAAACATGTACATTTAAGTCTTGTTAAACTTGGAAGATTGGGTTGTCCCGCAAACACACCCATATTTGAGGTTTAGTACAAATCAATGTTTTTTTAATCTAGTACATGTTTTGTGTGGATCGCACATTCAGATTCAAGTATTCAAGACGTGCAAAATAGTCTTGAAGCAGTTCATGCAGATAGGTTTTTCTTTCCTCATCTATCATACTACTTTATAATGCATTTAGGCCTTAAAATTAGAAGGCTAAAATTGACTTTACTTCTTATTATGGAAGGGTTTTCTAACCAAAATTAAGATAAGGAGCTCAATCATGAGATGACATGTGTCACTTCTTAACAAACTCCAGCTAACTTCAACAAACTCCAAACCTAATTAACACTAAAATTAAGATAAAAGAGCACCATTATAAAATGACATGTGTCATTTCTCAACTAAAAATTCATCTTTATTTTTTAAATTAAAATATCTTTTTATCTACTTATTTTTTATATATCCCAATTTCTATTTTAAATTTTATGCTCTTTAATTCAACATCCATTTTGATATATTTTTATGAGTTTTTAGTTTTTTATATTTTTAATGGGTTTATTTTATTTTAATTCAAATTTTACAACTTTAACCTTTATTTCATTTATTTCAATCAATATAATCTTGATTAGTCAAAATCATATACTTTTGGGGTAGTGTTTGGCGTAAGATGCGAGGGTATTTCTATATGTGGGAATAATGATGTCGCGGGAAAGCTACGGGGAAAGGATTACGGATAACCACACAACAAAACTGTGCTACTTATACATTCGAAGTGTTGTAAACGAATTCACTAAACGGTGTGAAACACATATATTTATCTTATCATGCTGTGCGAATATACGTAGTTGAAATAAAATGTATGTTTATATTGATGTTGTAAGTATTTGATTAGGGGTTAAGGATATTCATTTTGATTATAGTTTTGTGGGTGATATTAAGAGTAAAAATATTTCATTTTTTCCTGAGAAGCTTTTGTTGGTTGCTTCGTATCAATCTTTAACAAGTTTATCTGCCACTTTTATCAGCAGGGGTTAAGTGGCATCATTTATTGATCAAACATTAAGGACCAGTTTAGTCAGACAAGCATTGCACCAGTCTCATATTTTATTTTCATTGCTTTTTGTTGGCAGGCTGTAAACTTGTTTAAAAGCTAAATGTTTCATATTTCCGTCAAACTTGATGGTTCTTCAAGAGATTAAATCAAACTGAAGTAGGGACCGGGGAAGAACTATTGCTTGATTATGGTCCTAATGGTGAAGAAGTTAGTTGATTAATGGCACTTTGAATTCTTTTGGCTAGAACATGGTTTCTGCAGAAATGCACATACCTTATTGTCGTTTTGAATTCATAGTCAGGACTCAGGATGCTTAATGTTTGATGGAAATGTGAAACCTTTAGCTTCCAAGCGGCGAGAGCCTACAAACAGAATAGAGCAATGAGATTGGAATAATACTTGTATGAATTAATTGTTATAACGTAAAAAATGAGACCCTTCTGCTTCAAAAATTGATTAGCCCGATTTAAATTATCCAGGTCATAAGCTGGTGCAAATCATCACTTTCAAAATGTACACTATTTATAATCACTAATGTTCTCCTAGAGCTAATGATCAGTAAGTCCTATAAACACACAGATTACAACAAGTGACGGAAAATTTACCGTTAGACAAAGATATCCAATTTGAAGCTTTTTGACATGGTGAAGGCTTAGTATAAGACCTTTAAGCAGTTATTCTTTCCTTTCTTTACTTGTTGTCTAATAATGGCCACCCTTCCAATAATCTAATTCAGCTTCAACTAACGAAGACACATCTAGCAACACGACCTTCCATAACAAAAAATCCATTATGATTTGAAGTGACAAGATACGAGGCTCATTTATTTTGACAATATCTGAAAAGATCCCATTAGATCTTCAGGATCACTATATCCACCAAATACCAATTTCTTAACACTCTTTGAGTAACATCAATCCACGAAAACCATAGCACCTTACTAAGCTCAAAGTTTCGAAATTGGACAACGGATAATATATTCTCAATCAAACCCTCTAGTTTCCCTTGTGAAATTAATAAGCAAACTTTTAAGGCTTTTCAACTAATCACACGGTAGGATTAAACACACAGCCATCAACCTCAAACGGTAAAAGCCGTGTTGACGAAAAAGAACTGGTCTAACACAAACTCAGTTTTGGAATACTTATTTTTAGTATAGTTAACACAAACTCAGTTTGGTTAAGACGGTCTTGTACATCACAACTAAGCGTAACGAATCAGTTATTCGATCACTTGTAATTCGAACTGAGTATCATAGCTGCCAAAAAGCTTGAATTTGGTGAGGTGGTTATGGCCACATTGAGTTAAAGGTTTTGTCGACTGCATGTTAGCCCGTAATATTAGTCCTATCTTTGTATTAGCTAGGCTCAAGGCCCGTGTCTAGTTGCATGCAGCCCACACAAAAATATAACCGACAATGAAAACAATAAAACATATATCGATATTTGAAGTTTAAGGTTTAAGAATCGATCGACTAAAAAATATTCAAAACTACAATTCGTTTTCCATGAAAACCAAACGCCAAGATCTCGACAAAGAACAACACTCGTCGAAACTGGATGAAAGATGCTACTTTTCAAATCTAACGGAGGAACAACTGTGAGTTTACTATAATTTTGAAACACAATGTTATATACGTATTTGTAATTTTGTAATGCTTATTGGTTTTTGTTCACGACAGGATGCCATCATTCAGTAAAGTTCCTAAGTTTCGGTTTGTGCTGTGTAAGGTTTTCCTTAGCTATAACGACAGTGATGATGCAAAAGCTTCCACCCACATTATAGTCACCATGCGCTCCAGATTTGTCTTAGTTTAATGATACTCCCATATCATTAATTGACAACGGACGATTTAGAATAATAAATTTATTACGGATTAAACTGCAAATATAGGATACAATATATTATAAAATCAATCATACCAAGTACTTGATTTATTATAACAATTGTTTAACATCCCTTATCCAAATACCAAAATAGATCATCATAAAATTAGGTTGATGAATTATGCCTCAGTATTAACAATGATACATGTTTGACAAGGCATAAATCAACAACTTGATATATAAATAATTTGAGAATACTTATTTCAAGAATTCAATTAGTGAAATCTTTGTATGTGTGCATTCACCAATCCACATAATAATTCATAAAAGTGTGTGACATCATCATCACAATTTATGACAATTTAAACTTTCAAACATTTTAAAGCTTAAAGTATTCTTATTCTTTTAATGTATAATGCAATTGCTCTTAGTGCATTAGTTCACATAATGCATTAACAGGATGAAATCATACCATGACTAGTATTAGTGTCATCTCAATTAAACCAGCATCATTGTATACAAACAACAATGTGCTCATTAAATCCGTAAACTTTAATATCTTATTGTGTAATGTTTGATGCTTTCCTAACTTTCAAGTTTAAAGTACATGACAATTTGCACAACAATTGACATATTGTTCATCCATAGAATCTAGGAGCAATTCCAGACTGAGGATGTAATTCTTTTAAAATATTCATTACACAAGTTATCTAATAACTTTTAGTTAGATATCAATGTTGTCAAATCACTTCTTATTCAAGAATGATACAACAATTTTAATACACAACATGATGTACATGATGAATCTACATGTCAAACTTAGACTTCATTCACGTTCTATTTGTCAAAAGATATTTATCCATTTCCCAAATGATATATCATGTTTTATTAGAATCATTTATTTTTACTGCACATGTTTATTAATATATATTCCAAGGTTGTATGTTTTAATTCTTAAATCTTACAAATGAAGTTTCATTCAAATCTAAGACTTAACATTTAGCTTTCAAGGAATGTTACTTCCTACATGTTATACAACATATAAGATTTAAAACCTTAACATAATACTCCCACTAGCTTTTAGGAATACTTAAAATTTATCTTATTTCAATTATAAATCGAAACTAGGATTTAATAATTTAACATAAGAATAATTTCATAGATGCATGCATTTATCCATTCATGAATTATTGCACTTCGTCCACTTTCAAAGATTATGAATTCAAAAACCTTCGATTACTTACGTCCTCGCTCAAGTAATTTCTCAAGAAGAGTTTTGATATTCCATTGTCATATTTCATATTAATGAAAACAAGTATGACAATTATCATATTTATATATTTAATGTGTCTAGAAAAGAATATTCAATCATAATTAATTGCTTAAGTATGATTAATAATCTTGTCATAAAACATGCATTAAATATGTGTACAATATTGTCCATATGATTTCTACATAGAAATTCAAACCACTAGGGTTTTCAATCTCTTTGAAGAAACTCATTTCCATTCTCTAGTCTAACTATTAAGATAAACCAAATTTCAAAAATTGATTATCTTTATGGACAACATCTTTAACATTCATAGTATGAGTAATTTTCACAATTC
Source organism: Chrysanthemum makinoi (assembly GCA_910596185.1). NCBI lineage: Eukaryota > Viridiplantae > Streptophyta > Magnoliopsida > Asterales > Asteraceae > Chrysanthemum > Chrysanthemum makinoi. The sequence goes on along the minus strand of OU343222.1, from coordinate 33,012,786 downwards.
AATATTTGGTAATCCATCATAATGATTATCAGGTTTACTATAATCTTGTAACTCATATTTCTTCTCAGCATATAAATCAAATATCAAGATATTCTTCTTGAGATCTGAATGAAAAATTCCAAAATTCCATCATCTTGAGGTTACATCATTTTCATGTCTAACCTCATCATGATATTTACCAGTGTGTTTTTAGAAGATTATGTATATTGTAATTTTATCTTTCAAGATAAAAAACTCTCACTTGCCTTTTGTAATATATAGACTATCTATATATATACTTAGCAATTAGAGCAAAACTACATTGTTCTCTTTTGGGACATTACAAATACACATTGATAATTCTTGACTTAAGTTTGTTAATAACCTATTCATAAGTAGTTTAACAAATTCAGAATCTTCAATTTTAAACTTAATGCGATTCATCACATTCCATAATAAAATGGTGTTTTATTGATCTTCTAGGTTGGAGTCATATTGAGTATATTCGATCCATACTCAATTTTCTAACCTTGTTACTTTTAGAAAAGAAGTTATGATTATCTTGAATCAACCAAATCAAATAGAGTTTGACTCTCTAACGAACATACCATCAACTAGTTGTATTCATTAGAATTAATATTGTAAGACAATCTAACAATATATAAGATAAACATATTCCTTTTGGCTTACCTATTACCAACTAAGTCAACTTAATGGTATAATAGACTTTTCAAGCCAATTGCATGCTTTATAACACAAGTACTTTTAACCAAGTCACTTCATATCCATGTTTCATCAAGAAAACATAAATTGTTATAATCCCATTTAACGTTATAAATCATTGATCACCTCAATGACTTCTTGTGTATGTCTTAATTAAAAACATAACAAGTTAACGTCTTACTTTATTATAAATCTTAAAAGACTTTATGTTTATGTCTTTACAATGAATCATAAACATGTTTAACTAAAGTAATTATGAACCCAACTCTTGGTTTCAATAGTAATTTCAAGTTAATTTATTTACTTCACAATAATGTAGGACAACATTATTTTTCATTTATGTCATTCCAAAATACATAAATAAACAAATTGAAGTAGGATTAGATTACTTCATTTAATTTTATGTCATTCTAATAATACATAAATATTTAATTTGAAATAGTCTTATATATCATTTTGACATATGTTCTAAATACTTTTCTAATTTAGAAACTGCAAATATGTCCATGCAGGTCTGACTTCACATAGAGATTTACTTTGTTGTTGCAATCTCGCCAAGTTCTCACATGACGTAAATGCAACACAAATGTTTCTTGAATTAGATATGTACAAGTTATATTAGAGCGTTAGTCTCTTTTACCTTAGTCGAGAATCCTTAATCATATACCTATATGTTGTACCTTGCACACAATATAGATTTCTCCCACTAGTGCATGGAACAACATCATGTAGCAGATAAACAACTATGTTTGTTTTTATGTGACTAATATGATTGTGTCATTGAGATTAGCATAACTAGTAGATGTAGAACCACTTCATGTCAATAAGGAACGTACATGACTATCCTTGAAAACATAAGTGTCTACAAGTGGAAAGTAATTATCTTAAGACATTCTAGAGATAAAAGGGGGTTACTATCAAGATGACAAAGCTTGTAACTCTCGAATTGAGATTATTACATTAATTCCTTATTCATTAATAAGAACAAAATACTCCCCTTTGGATTTGACAACATTGTAAGTGTTGCATTCGGTGAAAGAAAATAGCGTTCTATTTACTTCCCTACACCTTTGAGCAAGTCCATACATAACAATTACTTATGTACTTAAAAGAATGTATTCTACTATGTAGATGATGAAGTTATCCATTATTGCTATTAACTTGAAAAATTGGGCATGCAATTTCTTTCTTAATAGTTCTACTATTCCAACAATTGTAAGTAGTACTTTTAAATGGTCAAAACAAAACAACTAGATAAAATATGCTAGTTGTCTTTTTACCAATTATACAGTATGTAGTCTAGCTTCTAATTTAATAACTCATAAATATGCAATTTTCTTAACTATTAAAATTTGCTTACGAGTTATGTATTTAGAATTTAGACAATTCTAATTGTCCTATCATACCTTTCTTCATTCATGAAAAGGAATAGGATTGGATCTCACTCTTTCTTATGAAAAGAGGACTAGGTTTATTCTTTTAGGAAAGTTGACTCTACCAAAAACCCTTGCAGGTATAGATCAATTTACCAATATTGGAATAACTTAACGTTTACGGTATAATGTTGCATTAATACATTTAAAGAATTTTCAAAATTCAATTTTAGTATTTTCAATAATTAAACTTTTCAAGAAAATAAAATACCCAAGGTAATATTCATATAACCATAGAATTTTCTCGAAAACTAGGATCCAAATTATCATAGGTTCATTACATCAGTTGATCGCTAGTAACAGCATATAATAAGGTAATCTGTCGAATAATAATTGGCAAACAATTTCCAACTCCTAGATCATTATGGGATTTATATTTTCCAAGCATTGCAAATATAAACATGTTTCATCCCATCTTATGCCATTGAGTCCAAGTCTCACTTCTACTCAACAAGTGTCTAACTTAAAGAACTGCAAATATGTCCATGTAAGGTCTCACTTTACATAGAAATTTACCTCTCCATCACAATCTAGCCAAGTACTCTCATGACATAAATTGCAACTTCAAGTCTTCCTTTTAATTAGATGGCATATAACTTAATTTAAAAGGGTACTAGTTTTGATTTATGTGGTCAAATCAAATATGTACAAAGATGTCATGCATTCATCTTGTAGCATAAATTTAATAAAAAACTTTTTTTTACCAATTCATAAAGATCAAATTATCAAAGTTTTGATTGAGGTATTGGGTTCACCAATCAAGGAATTTAGTGTTAATTATCGTCCATTATCCGTAGATACTTTTGCATAAGTGTGAACACTTAGTGTTTCGGGTAATTACCACCGAAGTGGGCATGGAATTAAAACTAATTCACCCTTAAGATGAGTTTGCACATTTTATGGCTTACTAAGTAGCTCCATTCGAACTTCAGGGAGAGGACGGGTAAGCGCAAAGCATAACCTTAGACATCCTTTCAGGTCTTGGTAATGCTTCTTAATAACCTTTTATAGTTCATTTTAATGGGTGAGCCGTTCAGACCATTTGTACCAAAGTCACCAATCAATTAAACTATTGAAAACTTAACTCTTCAAAACAAATCAAATTTCGCCATTGTTTAGTCATTATTAGTTTTCATTAAAAATTACCCTTTACAACTTTGTCGCACATATACTAAACAAACAAGTAATACCAATAAAAAATAAACTACTAAAAAAAACAATGTACATAATAAACAATTTATACGTGTAAACAGTAGCCACATGAAACTTATTCGATAAATCCATATTAATAATCAATATCTAGGTTAAAATTAATGTATATATTAATTTGGGGTTTTCACTCAACAATAGAAAGTGAGCCACATACATCGACGAATCGATTGCGTAAACCCTTAATTAAATATACCAAATTGCACATAATTGATTCATTAATATACATAATTAGGTATTCTAATTCAAGATTTATCGTAATTAAATATGTCTCAACAATTAAACAATTATCAAAACAACTTATCTATGACTAACATGCATGTATAATCATGGATATCATAACAATTATACAAATAAGTCATAAGATCGCATATAAAAAATTCCATGTCACATAACAATTTATTCATGAATTAATCACGTAACCAATATATTAATTCTAGGTTTTAATAAGGTTAGCAAAACAATTTTCAAAACCCTAAAAATTTTATGTATGTGTGGACCACCTAAAAAATTGGGGTGCAGCACCAATTAACAAAAATCGACCAAACATCAAAATTAAACATAAACCCTAGATTAACATATCAAACAACATACAATTATTTGTTTATTACGGCGTTTATATGATTAATTCTCATTAAAAGCCATATTTCGTGATGCCCTTTGTTGTAATTATATAACATGACATTCAAATAAATATACAAAACATCAAAGTAATCAAGCGAGGCGTATAGGTTTATTAATGAACAATTAATTAACATAAAGAATATCGCATTACCTTTTTCTTGATTCTAGCGAACAAGAATCAAATCCACTGCAATTAAATGAACCCTAATTAGGGTTTATAGGATTATAATGAATTACACTTCATTTTTTGTAATTCAATCCAATCTGATCAATAGTGTGATTGTACCACGTTCTTGTTACCACGTACTATTAGCAATTAAAGTAAATGCTAGTTTTAATTAAACAAAATAAGTTTGTTTTGGAAAAGAAGTGGATCGACACCCAGAGAGGTTGTACGATCGGATTATATAAACTACACACAAACTATTTAGGTTTTTAGCATAATGAGTACAAGAGATGGAAAAATAAAACCCCTAGCCTTGTTTATATACCCAACTAAACTTGGTGAACAAGTTGATTTTTCTTTCTGTTTCTTCCCCAGCCCGTCGGTTTGGACTCCCAAAGGGATTCGGAACCTTCCCAAACTTGCAATTAGTCCTAGTCCATTACATTAATTATACGTTAGATTAGTTATTTAAGTTTAATAAATAAATAAATATAGCGTTTATATTTAATATTAACTTTAAATTCTCATAAATTAAAGTGTGCAATCCATAGTCTGAGTTCGATCTAACTGTCTACTAATTTATATCCATAAAACCGTATTTAACATGATATACAAAGCTTTTTTTTTGCCTGTTACTATTCTAGAGTCTAAACTTGTTTTACACAGACACACACACACACTCTGATATACATACATCCATATACTAAATGCGCTCTTTTTTTTTTTTTTTTTTTAGTCAAAAATGTGATGACGGAGTTTTCTAATCGATAGGTTCCCTAATGGGGAAGTTAACGATCAAGCTATTGGAGAACTTGAGGTGAGCACAATTTCATGAAAGTTTAATCAACACGTGGTACTGAAAACCTCTCTATTTATCTGAAAAGTCTTTCTGGAAAGTGCAACAACTTACAATTAAATCCTGAGGTTTTAGCAATTTATATTTATCTGTCGTTTTCTCTTAACTGGTTCGTTGATAGGTGTTGTATGAGGAATCAAAGAAGAGGTTTGCTGAAGATGCTGAATTCAGAGAGAGAAAACCCAGCGGTGCAAGTCAGTCTGTGATTTAATTTTTATCTTGGTCTTCTTAACTTTTTGTTAAATATTATTTAAAATAATGAATATTGGAATAGGATTAGGATGAAAGGCACAAATCTGCATGGGAGCAAATCTGTAAGATAAGCCGAGAACGTTACCGTGAAGTATATCAGCGTCGCAAGTCGCGTGAAAGAAGAGGTGTCATGTTTTTCACCATTTTGATATAAAATAGGAATATACCTCCGTATATTTTCAGTTTATGAGTTTAATTCCATTATTTTCAGGGTGAAAAGACTCTATGATTTTACACTGTAAGACTCTAGATCTATTGAGGGAAAAGGGTTATGATACAAAAAGTGAAGGAGATGAGGCGATAGTTATTGAAGGACAAAAGTTACCTCTTGTGGATTTCGCAGCTTTGTGGTTAGTTTACGTGCAATAAATGCTGATTTTATCAAAACATATATGAGTTGGCTAGCAATACATTTCATTTTTTTAAAAAGGCTCTGTACCTTTACTGTTTGATCGAACCAGACATTTGTAAGCGTTGAGTTTTATTCTTGTTTTCGGGTTCTATTATTTGCGCTGCAAGTAAACCCACTCTGAACTGTTTTGAATATTGTTTTTTGTAATATTTAATATGACAAAACATGCCCTTTCCTAATTTTGTGGCTGCATATGTAGGCATGCACGAAATAGAAAAGCAGACCGGATAGTCCATGTGGCTGATAAAGGGCAACGAGACAAAATTGAAATGTGCATTACAATAGAAATAACTATTATACACCATAAATGATAACATCTTCAAAAAGGATCAAGAGAATTGAAATGAATGCTTATTGACCCCCTCAGGCTGCTGAAAGTGTAGGGTGGACCGTAACTAATCACTGTCATGACCCGTTAAGTCTTGTCGGATTTGTTCAAGTTGAAGGTTTTGAGGGATTTAGTATGGTTCAATTGCTTGTGAAGCTAAAAGTAAACAATAGCGTTCCTGCGTGGGAAAAGGTATGCAAATATTTTTCATATTGGCTTTCAACCCGTTTGACCTATTTGATTTAATTTGATTCTTTCTTATCACAAGACCAAATCGATTAATAGGTTAATGGGTCGATACTAAAATGACAACACTTGCATTATTTTTCTTAGGCGGCAAGAGCTTGAGCATAATGCTGAAGCACTTGGATATGGTGTTGTCAAGTAAGATTCTCATGCGTTATCATATATATTACAACATACTTATGCTATGAGTACCAATAATATGAGTACTTCTAATCCATAAGAACTTGCTGTACTCGAATTTCTATTTCAAAAAAGAGGTGCAGATAAAGTCTACAATTTTTTATAGCATTAAACAACACTTATGGGCTATTGCCTTTGTTTTATACGAGTAACACAATATACCTTACTTTATTGTCAATTCATGCTTATTCATATTTTTTGCCTGTGTTCTTAACAGGTATGAAGTCTTGAAGAAAAACAGATTGACTGATTATACATTCAGTTTTGATGATATGTAACAAACGGTATTCTTTTTAGTTTCTAGTGATGTTATCATGTTATGCAATTATATATTATATTTTCTTATTTGATTTAGAATCTTTACATCCGATCTTTTTTCTTATTTGCTTACATTCATTGAAAAATAGGGTAATACTGCGGTATATTTACAAAAAACGCATGCTCGAATTTGTTCAAGTATGAGGATTTCTACTAAATACCTTTTGGCGTTAGAGGTAAGAATTTCTTTTTGTTTCAATGTTATTTCATACACACACAAAAGATACGCATAGGTACATACACCATGTATGTGTGTTTCATGTGAGAACTATATATCTCGTGAGAACGTTTTTATCCACATGTCCTGAATAAATTTCACACGTATAGAACATTGATGAATGAAGAATCCCCATTTTTTTTGTTATTCTCATATGAATATTTATGAAGAAACAAAACGCAATTTCTACATGTCTATATATTTTCATATGTGAAGAAACTTTTTGTAACAATTTACATTTTTAATTTTTGAATTTTTTCTGTGATTCTTCATTATCCAATATCCTCTACTTTGTGGAACTTTTTTGTATGATATACGAGGAAAATTTGTTTCTGTTTGGGAGGTGGTTATTTTGTGATGTGAGAGAGAGAGCGAGGAGGGAGTAGAAATACAATTATTTGGTGATAAAACAGATTGAAAATACCTAGGATACTCTTTTGCCTAACTAGTCATTTAATTTAATTAAATTTAAGCTAACAATTTCATATCTCAGTCTGGATTGTTCTAATGTATAACCTACTGTCTGTCATAATATATCATGTATACTATAATTGTTAATTGTTTGCAATAGGAAAAAACCTTAACATTGAAGGACGAGAGTGAACGTCAGTTGGGATTACATTTACTCCGGTTTACAGAGGTAAGATCATGATTGGTCAAATTTTTCCGTACGCTCTAGCCTTTTTAAATAAATTACTAATACATTTGAAATCTTTACTTTTTCCAACTCAACGAATTGTTATAAAAGAAGTCAAACTGTTTACATGGCATCTTAATGTTAGTTAACCGAATACCAAAGTTTGTCAAATCAAGTTATAAATGAATCTACAAGACCTTCTTTTTCACAGGTTGAGCATGGGTCAAAACGATCGAACCGACTAAAAACGGTGAACCGACATCGATTTTGTGAAAACATGAACTAAGAACCGAAGACGGAAGTGACCGGTTGGTCATTCGATTTATATCGTTTAGGTGTGTTTTGCGGTCTTGAAAACGAACAGACGGCGAAACCGTGGTGTATAGAACCGGCAAGACGAATATGAAGTTCGGTTTGGTACTTGATTGACTCGGTTTTACAGTTGCGGTTGGGTTCGGTCCACTGCTCAACCCTTTAGAGATTTCATTTCTTTAAATTAATTTTCCAAACATATTACACACTACCACAATTACCAGTTTCCCCATCGCCGTTTTCCCCGGCGACAATTGTCGCTGGGGAATCATCACTAAACGACAAAATATATATCTACGTGGCACGAAGTCTCATAGAAAAGTCAGCTAAATTATGGAGAGGTTTTCCCCGGCGACATGTCGCCGGGATACTACTGTTATATTTTGACCGAAATTTTCATCGTGCAACGTGGCGGGAACTTTTCCCGCTTACCTTTCCCCAGCGACATGTCGCCGGGGATTCATTTGATTATTTAAAATATGTAATTAGTGTTAATTTTATTACTTATAAATTTTATTTTTCATGTTTCCCCAGCGACATGTCGCCGGGGATTCATTTGATTATTTAAAATATGTAATTAGTGTTACTTTGATTACTTTAAAAATTTATTTTGCACTTTTCCCCAGCGACATGTCGCTGGGGATACTTTTGACTTCGTTTGACTTTATTAATAATAATGGTAATGGTAATAATAATAATAATAATAATAATAATAATAATAATAATAATACGTATACCATAACATAACGACTCATCCGTTCAAAGTCTAATGTGTAACCATAACATATCGACTCATCCGTTGAACGTCTAATGTGTAACCGTAACATATCGACTCATCCGTTGAACGTCTAATGTCCAACCTAACATATCGACTCATCCGTTGAACGTCTAATGTCCAACCCTAACATATCGACTTATCCGTTGAACGTCTAATGTGTTACCATAAAATACCGACTCATCCGTTGAACGTCTAATGTGTAACCTAACATACTTGACTCATCGTTGAACGTCCAATGCGTAACCATAACATATCGACTCATCCGTTGAACGTCTAATGTGTAACCATAACATACGGACTCATTCGTTGAACGTCTAAATTGTAACCATAACATATCGACTCATCGTTGAACGTCAATGTGTAACCATAACATACCGACTCATCCGTTGAACGTCTAATGTGTAACCATAACATACCGACTCATCCGTTGAACGTCTAATGTGTAACCACAACATACCGACTCATTCGTTGAACGTCCAATGTGTAACCATAACATACGGACTCATCCGTTGAACGTCTAATGTGTAACCATAACATACCGACTCATCCGTTGAACGTCTAATGTGTAACCACAACATACCGACTCATTCGTTGAACGTCAATGTGTAACCCTAAGATACGGACTCATCCGTTGAACGTCTAATGTGTAACCATAACATACCGACTCATCCGTTGAACGTCTAATGTGTAACCATAACATCCGGACTCATCCGTTGAACGTCTAATGTGTAACCATAACATACTGACTCATCCGTTGAACGTCCAATGTGTAACCATAACATACCGACTCATCCGTTGAACATCTAATGTGTAACCATAACATACCGACTCATTCGTTGAACGTCTAATGTGTAAGCATAACATACCGACTCATCCGTTGAACGTCTAATGTGTAACCATAACATACCGACTCATCCGTTGAACGTTCAATGTGTAACCATAACATACCGACTCATCCGTTGAACGTCTAATGTGTAAGCATAACATACCGACTCATCCGTTGAACGTCTAATGTGTAACTATAACATACCGACTCGGATGTTGAACGTCTAATGTGTAACCATAATTATTCTTCGGTGAATCATAGATTTATAAAACACATTCAACTATGCATCATTTGGCTTCTTGATCCAATTAAATATTGCATGCAACATTTTGATGTAACATGTTCTTGTTCCTCTAGCCCGTTACTAGATTGTAAATCTAACTCTCATATAAGAATATAAAGATGCCGAATGGTAACTTTTTGTTCCCGAGTTTATATTAAAAGAAAGGAAAATATTTAGGATTATAATAAAAATAAAAGATAAAATTGTATTCTTTTGAAGTCGTTAACAACATAAAGTAATTAAATTTTACCCAAAAACAGTTTTCCCCGGCGACATGTCGCTGGGGATTATAATAAAAAAAAATTAAATAGTTTTCCCCGGCATACCCACCAAAATTTTCGTTATCGCGCCATTTACGCTAAACGACAAAAACTATACCTTTCCCCAGCGACATGTCGCCGGGGATTGTCGCCGGGGAAAAAACTTTATCATAAAGTAGATCTGGATATCTTCACTGCAGAAAACGAAAAAAAAAAAAAAACCTTCCTGTGGCGATTTCTGTGGCGATTTCTGCAGCAAAAACCATCACCATTCACCAACAATCATCAACCATCACCACCACCGCATCCACCATCACCACCAACGCATCCACCATCACCACCACCACACGTTACACGGTTTGTTTTACAAATTTTAAATGTTATTCAACTAAATTAGTTAATTATATTATGATTTTTGCAGATTATTATTGTTGTAAGTTGTTGTTAATTAAAAAAGTGGTTTTTTTTTTTTGGCAGACCGAGGACCGACGAGGAGCAAGAGCGGGGTATGTTATAATTTTTGCAGATTATTATTGTTGTAAGTTGTTAACTTGGAAAGTTAATTTTTTTTTTTTTGGCAGTAGGCGACGAGGAGGCTAGACAAGGTATGTAATAATTTTTTTTTTCTCCTTTTGGTATCCCGGGTGACATGTCGCTGGGGAATGTTTATTCATGTCGCTGGGGAATGTTTATTGTTTAAATTTTGTTAGTTTATAGTTATTATTAGTTCAATTGCCTTGAAATGGTCGCTTATAATTATAATAATTAGTTGTTTAAATTTTGTTAGTTTATAGTTATTATTTGGTGAAAAAGTGAAATGGTATGTATGTTAAAATAATGGTATGTATGTTAAAAAGGTGAAATGATATGTAGTTTATAGTTTATAGTTATTATTTGTTGACATGTGCTTTGTTTATATTATTTTGTTAGTTTATAGTTATTATTATTTGTTGATATGAGCCGTTTATAGTTTATAATAATTAGTTGTTTTAGGTTTTAGTGATTAATTTTAGAAAATCCCCGTCTAAAATTAATCATCCTATAGAAAACCCGTCCGAAATTAATTTATTAGAAATTAATTTCGGAAAGTCCCGTTTGGGACGCTTTTTGAATATTTTGTCTCATTTAGGATATGAATGCATTATAATGGATTACTATTTGAGATGATTTCGACAGTGTTTCTCCTTTACTCCTACGAATATGTCTTTAAACACATATTTGGGGAGTTGAGAAATCTGCCGAAATTTTTAAATAGTAAATCGGTTATACGCATTCATATATAAATTAAATTCAAAGAGTGGGTTATGATTGCCTTCCATAGTTGCACTAGGTGAACAAAACATCTGGTATTCCTCGTTTGAATGTGTTTAATTAAGTTGCATATAATAACTAAATGTATCGTTAAAAGCAGCGTTATGGTATTATTCGATGATAAGACTCGGACAGTTTTACAGCGTCATGAACCATTATTTATTCTCGGTCTTGAAAAATTCGTCAATCATTGCAAGTCGTTAGTGACTAGTGCCGGGAGAATAAGATGTCCATGCAAGTCTTGTCGAAATATATTATGGGTACACATCAAAAACCTTTCAAACCACATTATGAGAGAAGGGTGGGACCCACGTTATAAAATATGGGTGGAACACGGTGAACCGGCTCCACCTATGCCACCGCCAATAATAGATAACACAAGACAGCCTCGATGAGTGACATGACAATGTTAATTAATGATCTTAGCTATATTCCTCCGAATAATGAACACAATGAACCAACTCAAGGAGATATTGGTGAGACAAGTAACGAACCGACTCAAGCTACACGTAACGAGTTTGAAGAGTTATATGCCAGTGCCAACGAGGAGCTGTACCCCGGTTGTGACTATGTGACTCGATTAGACTTTATGGCAAAGTTTACCTATTTTAAGGCTAAAGGTAGATTGATTGATTCTATATTTAATGAAATGTTAGAGTTTTTACAAAATGTATTTCCCATCAGTAAAGGATTCAAGCTCCCACCATCATACTATTCAATAAAGAAGACATTTAAAACGATTGGGTTAGGTGCAGTCGATACATGCTTATGAACACGATTGCTGCTTATTTCGGGGAGACAAGAACAAAGATTTGGATTTTTGTCCGGTCTATAATACGAGTAGATGGAAAGACAGTAACACGCCGGGGAAGAAAGTTCCTAAGAAGGTGTTGCGTTACTTTCTGATCATTCCTAGACTACAACGTTTGTACAAGTCTAGTCACACTGCAAAGGATATGATTTGGCATGCTACTGGAAAGTGTACGGAGCCCGGTAAGATGCAACACCCGGTTGATGGTGGAGCATGGAAGAAATTTGACACAAAGTATCCAGATTTTGCAAAAGAACCAAGAAATGTTCGACTAGGGTTGGCTGCGGATGGTTTCAATCCGTTTGGGAACCTTAGGAGCCTGACATGTGGCGGTGATATTGACAATATACAATCTGCCTCCGTGGTTATGTATGAAAGAGAGTTCTTTTATGCTAACGTTGTTAATTCCGGTCCTAAATCCCGGGGCAAGGACATTGATGTTTACTTGAGGCCTTTGATTGAGGACCTGAAGGATTTATGGGACAAGAAAGGTATCGAGACTATAGACGTTGCCTCAGGCCGAAGTTTAATATGAAGCGATGGTTTTATGGACCATCAATGATTTTCTGCTCGAAGTAGTTTGTGCGGGTGGAGTGGGCAAGGTTACAAGGCACCATACATGTAAAGACACTCCATCGTTCGTGTGTTAAGCAACAGCTTATTTTGGCCACGAAGATTCTTAACGAAGCCCCATAAATGGAGTCACTTGAATTCAATGGCCAAACCGATACGCAGATCCTCTGAAGAATTTGGTGGGATGTAATCTGGCTCAACTTGATAGATTGCCAACGCGTGTGAAGGGTAAACATCTGAGTTATGGAGGTGTGAAGATAAAACGCAATCTTCTTGTCGAGCTTAACTGGACTAAACGGTCTATTTTTTACGAGCTTGAGTATTGGTCTTTTCTTTCACTAAGACATAATTTAGACATCATGCATATCGAAAAAAATGTGTTGGAGGCCATCTTGAACACTTTGTTAATGAATGATAAATCTAAAGACACCGTCAAGGCAAGACAAGACTTGCAAATGTTGGGCATTCGAAATGGCTTGTGGCTCGGCCAAACCAAAAACGGGAAGTGCTTGAAGCCTCAGGCTGCGTATTCTTTCACCGAAGAACGAAAAAGTTTTGTCAGTACATCAAAGGATCTAAACTACCAGATGGGTTCGGATCATGCTTCACTACCAGGTGACGATAATGATACCAATATGACGGGCCTGAAGTCTCATGACTGTCATATAATGATGCAACGTTTACTTCCTTACGGACTTCAAAATTACTTGCCCGATAAGATTGCAAAACCATTAATTGAGTTGTGTTCCTTTTTTAAGCAAATATGCTCTGCAACTTTGATGGAGGATGACATGTTGAAAGCTCAGATCAAGGTGGTCGATATTCTGTGCGAGCTTGAGCTCATATATCCTCCTGCTTTCTTTGACATTATGGTTCACTTGGTTATCCATTTACCTATAGAGGCTCTTGAAGGCGGGCCTATTCGCCCACGGTGGATGTATCCATTTGAAAGATACATGAAGAAGCTAAAAGGTTATGTTCGCAATAAAGCTAAGCCGGAAGGTTCGATTGCGGAGGGTTATGTTGCTGAAGAAGCATTGACATTCAGTTCTCATTATTTTCGGGATGTTACCACGAAATTTAATCGTCCCGACCGTAATGTGGACCCCCCTCCCCAAACGTGTCGGTTTAGGTGTTTCGATCGGTATGTAAAACGATTGGTTTACGGTCATTTATTGGGTTTGATGCCCAAAGTTTAAAAAGTGAAATGGTATGTACTTCACAACATCTGAGATCGACACGTACGGACCCATTCAAGAGGTACGCGTTTTTTTATTTTGAAACTTCTTTTTCTTAACTTATCATTTCGACGACTTATTCTAATACCATGAGTTTTCAGATTATTTCCTAACAAAGACATGCAAGAAGAATTCCCCGACTGGTTTGGGTCGCAGGTAAACTTAAGACTTATTTGGTCTACTTAACTGTAAAAATAACAATATCATATTTTGTGTTCTCTATCTAGCTAATCTTGTCTTCTTCATAGATCCGTCAACGTCACATAGACAATGACCAAGACTCAGAGGTTAGCACAACCCGGCGAGTTATTCGCTTTGGCTAATGGACCATCATGGACTCCAATCTCAGTAAACTCTTGCGTAGTCAACGGTGTGAGGTATGTCGTGTGCACCGTGATGAACGTCGCACAACTCAAAACAGCGGCATTTGTTCGCCTGGCCGTGACGGAGAAATGTATTATGGTCAGCTTCAAGAAATCCTCGAGTTTAAGTATTTGTTGTTCACAGTTGCGTTGTTCCGAGTTAAGTGGTTCGACACTAGCAACGAAGGACGTAAAGTCAAAAAACTTGTCTTTAGAAACAACATGACACAAATCGTCGACTGCAGGCCTGAGGCATTTAAAGATGACCAATACATTCTAGCAACACAAGTCAAACAAGTCTTCTACCTTGAAGATAAGACCAAACCCACGAGGAAGGTTCGAACATGTTAATCATGAAAAGTTTTCCGACGGGGGTGTCATCGTGGTAGAGGACGATCCTGATATTATACATTTCGACAACTCATCAGATCTCCCACTTTCTACTAGTTTGAATGACTTGGATAATGCGACCTTGCATATAGATGGTCAATCAACGGTTGTTGACGCACCGCCAGATATCATTGATGTTCCTGAAGAAGACGATGATATTATTGCTGATGAAGACGCCCTTCCTCATGATTTAGCAGATTCTGATGTTGAAGCCCTCATCAATGTTGATGATGATGGTGTTGAGAAAGTTTATTCTAGTGAAGAAGAAGATTGATCTTGAGTTGTAACTTGCAAAATACACTTATATATTTGAATGAATGAATGAAATTGTTGTGGATTGTTTAAATGTGTATATTTATTTGGATGTGTATGTATTTGGATGTGTGCATGCTTATATTATTTTGTTCATGAATTTCTATATCTTATGCTAATTGTACTTGTACAGATGTCGACAGATGTTGACTTGCGGTCACGGCGGTGACGGTGGCGGGGAGGATCGTCCCCTCCGACCGCGTACCCGGTTCTGGGCAAGCTTCATTAACAAAGGTAAGAATTTCGGATTATTGTAATACAAGCATAAATTTGATACATATTTATGACTTTTATCACTAACTTGATTTTCAGCAGGTAAACGAAAGCCCAATTTGGGCGGGGGCAGCGGAGGTGAATACCGCGACAAGACCCGGAACCTTTCGCTGAAGGCAATCGTAGACGAAAAAGGTCCCGTGTCGATCACTTTTGAGATGGGTGACAAACAAACCTTAAACCCTCTCGGCCCCCATGCGGCGCATGGTCTAACTACATAGGGGAGGTCGTTAGGAAGGTGCCGTTTTACTACCCTTCTTGGGACAAGGTCCCGAAGGAGAGGAAGGCGGGAATCATTTCAGATATTGGGGTCAGTTATCCTTTTATGTTTATTTCATTATCGTGTTCATTTATTTAATTGTGTATATTTATCTAAATTCGCTTATTTATTTATATCATATAAATAAATAAACAAATTTAAATAAATATATAAATTATATCTCTAACTCTCTTTTCGTTTTGTTGTATATGATTGCAGACCCTATTTGACCTCAGGCCGCACATCGACTCCTCCCGCTGGCCCCAGATCTACGAAGGCATAAACTCGCACAAAGCCTACAATACTAACAAGGCTTCTTTCAAGCCAAACGGAAGGTAGACCCACCACCGGGGATTACGATGCGGAGGATTAGGCGGCACGCCCCGAGGAAATTACAGCGGGTGATTGGGATGAGTACATTAAGTTTTGGAATGATCCCAAGAACATTTCTCGAGCCGCTACAAATCGGCTTAACCGGCAAAAGAGCAAGGTCATATCTAGACAGGGATCCCGGTCGCGATCGCTTCGAGATAATATGGTAATAAACATTATAATTATTTTACATGCATATATACATATATATAATATGGTAATAAACATTATATATATATATATATATATATACATATATATATATATATATATATATATATATATATATATATATATATATATATATATATATATATATATATATATATATATATGATTATACGCTTTGGTGTGTTGTGATTTGTCGTTTTTAAAATTATTCATCTTATATGTGTATGTACGATGCAGGCATCAGAGACTCATGAATACCCGTCACTCATCGACACTTATTGGCGAACACATATTGTTGATGGGGTATTCCTTAACGATGAGGACCGCCGGATATATGTAAGTTTTGTTTCAAAACACACTTTAATGAATTATCGAGAAATAATGTAGCAACCGGACTAATATATTTACTATCTTGTGTTTTTGTCACTACATAGGACGAGATGAAAAGCTTGAGGCCACGGGGGAATACACGGAGGATCAAATCAATGCGTTGGCAAGAGGGGGTAAGCTTCGGGGCATATTCCGGTGTGGGTCGCAGTATTGCCATCACGGGCCACATCCAAAGGACCAAGTATGCCCCCGCACCGAAAGTCACCAAAGATGTAAGCTTTATGATGAGTCTCCTCAGAAGCGACAACAGATGCGATATGTTCAGGGAGGATGACTCGGGTGGTGCTAGCGGGAGTGGTGGGTGTGGTGATGACGAGGAGAATGGCGGTGATGAGGATAACAACGGCGAGAGGTAGTTGTGTATATATTATTAGTATGTTACATTGGTACTAGCTTTAGCTAGTTGTGTTATATATTATTAGTATGCTACATTGGTACTTTAGGTAGTTGTGTTATATATTATTAGGTTCATCTTGGCCATTTAAACACTTGTTTCCCTATCTATCAATGCACATATTGACTTTTGAGTCGTGTTTATGTAAAAGTTGTGATCTATTTGTATTGCGTTGATCCGTTATATGGTATTTGTGTTTTGGTACAAGTTGTGGCGAGTCTATACAGGTTTTGGTACAGGTTTATGGGTAGATTTTTTCGGAAAAATTCGGAAAAATCTCTGAAATCGCTCGCACTGCAGGCTGCATTTAAAAAAAATGCAGACCTTTCCCCGGCGACATGTCGCCGGGGATAACACACGCTAAACGTTGACAAGCCAACGAGAAAACCAGTTTCCAGCGACATGTCGCCGGGGATAGTAGGCTAACTCGTTGACTTGTCAACAAGTAACCATAGTATCCCCAGCGACATGTCGCCGGGGATACTTAATCAATATAATTAGTGTCTTAATCATTTTGCTTAATTCGATATTCCAGCGACATGTCATGGGGATAATGTGCCACAGTCGCACTGCTTCTTTGACTTAAATTTGAGTGGGACCCACGTCGTCGCCGGGGATTGTCGCTGGGGATACAATCCCTTACGAGACTTCCCCGCTAGGATTCAGCGACATGTCGCTGGGGAAATGTATCCCCAGCGACATGTCGCTGGGGAATCCCCCCATATGTCGCTGGGGTAGCCAGTGAATGTTGTAGTGACAATGGAAATTTTAACAAATTGTGTTAGTTTTATTCTATTGCCTATGCGCAAGTATGTGTGGATTTGCATTGGCTCAATGGAATGCAAATTGCGAATCTGCTTCAACTCGGGCATACGCAATAGATCAAAGCCAATTTTTTAAACAAAATAGACGCTCATTGTAATATTTTTCCGATGTGGGACACTGATGCATGCCTCCCAACACTAAATTTTGCAACTTTCTAATATGTTCACATAAATACTATCCTTTTTGTATGCATAATTTGTGATTTTTATCATTAATACATCAGTTGTTATAATATAACTTCACAACAACCGAACAGTCCACGTCAAATTTTACAAACGGGTTGGTCAGCAACGTACGCTTCAATTAAGTGAAACTTAAAATTTCTTTAGCTTTATTTGGATTTATTTATGACACAAATTTAAAACCGAAAACACCATTTCATAACTTAATAACATGTTATATCATATCCAAACTAAATCTCACCCGTCACCATCACCAAATAAAACTAAAGTATGGGTTTGTAGCCGGAAAAAGTCGCTAGATAAAAAAGCCAAGAACAGTCAACAATAAACCACACTGAACTAAGATGACAGGAGACATTTCTCTGGATCAAACAACCACGTTGAATATAACTCCGTATAACTTTTGATTTGATAGTTAAAATATACATGTGAGATGTTATGAAATAAAGTACTAAAATAGCAACAAAAGAAATGGCTTTAAACAAGTGGCAAAAAGATGTTTGCCAGAGTGTTTCAAAGTGAACATAGCTCATATGTTAACTTCACAACAAATTGACAATAAATGGAGTAAGTAACTATCAACATGTGTTGTCATTAATATAAAAAGTCAAAAGGAGGTTACATTTACTCTTATTAAGTAAAATAAACAATAAAAAAAAATTCTCGGAGGAAGTAAACATGAAAAAGTCAATAAGAGACTATAATTTTGAGACGGAGAGTTAACTTCACCACCATCAAAGAACACATCCTACAACATAATTATCAGCCATATATCCAAACATTCCTTTCTTTCATGCTCCGATGCGGGACTATGAAATTTAAACTTGTTAGTTACTTTAAAGAAATGCTTCAGATATATATTGTTTACTACTCGTAGTTGTTTAGTTGTTCAATTCTAATATTGTAATAGCTGAAGTGAAAAGTAATAGTATTTGTTTAGTTGTTGAATTCTACTAGCTGTATAGTTGAGTCGCTTAAGGCAAAAAAAGGGGCGTTGGTTGGAAAGTAGTGGTGGCGGGATAGGATGGAGAGACTGGACTATGGGTGAGGGATAGCAAGTCGATGCGGAATAAACATGTTCCGAAAAAGGTTAACTTCCGATTAGAGCGGAGCTTAATAAGAACGGTATTGATTTGCAAACAATTTAATGCCCAAGCTGCGATGAGGGGTGTAAAACTATCGATCATACGTTGGTATTATGCAACGAAGTCTAATATGTTTGTGCGATGACAGGTTTCCCCTGTTCTCAGCTTCACTACGTGATTTTTACAAAAGTGAAATCAAACCAAAAATTACCCGGTGGACATAATAATGCCAAGTAGCAAAACGCATGGCAGTGGCTAGGGGTGAAAACGAGCCGAGCCGAGCCCGATCCTGTCAAAGCTCGAGCTCGGCTCGTTTATATATAAAAAGCTCGAGCTCGAGCTCGTTTCGAGCCTAACATTTTGAGCTCGAGCTTGGCTCGTGAAATTTTTCACAAGCTCGAGCTCGGCTCGGGCTCGACTAATTTATATGATGTGTAAAGTTCAAATGGAGCTCGACTCGTTAACACAAGGCTCAAGTTTGGCTCGTCAACACAAAGCTCGGCTCGTTAACACAAGGCTCGAGCTCGTCAACACAAAGCTCGGCTCGTTAACACAAGGCTCGAGTTTGGCTCGTCAACACAAAGCAGTGGCCTATATCCGAACCTCAACTTTTTCATTCAAAGGTTAACCAACTTTGAAGCATTTTTAGCGACAGAAAACACGGTCACATAAGTTGTGGAGAAACCATGTTAACTCTTTCTACATTATAGGGACTCGAGCACCAATCCACCAAAGATGCAGTCACACCTTTAGCTCATTCGAAAACCAAGAGAAAGACACAACTTGGAGTTCATCATAAATAGTTGATAGGTTTGTCACTCTATTTCGAACACTCTTTTTATTACGAGCACACCATAATAGGTATAAAACAATGACCAAAAAACTGTCTGCCAAATGAATTCTGGATTGTTGAAGTTATCATGGCCCTTGTGAGTGATGATATCGACCACGGGTTAAAACGACACAATTTCCACTATTTAAAAAGGCTTTCGCATCCCTCAAAAGAACATTGTAATAATCTAATGTTACAAGCGTTGTGATTGACACGGTAAGATTAAAGCTTGCATCCATAAGATTCAAGAAAAGTGCTCGGGTGGATAGAATGAAGGCAAATTGGAAGCTAGCAATTGAGGAGTAATCGCATTTTACTGGTCATGATCTATAGGCGATTAGTTTTTTCATTAATTTTCTTTCCTATTGTACTCTAGGTATTTTGTTTCTCTTGGTTGTTGTGCGTTTGAGTCTGTTCATGGCGCATTGTTCTAGTTTTTAAAAGTGGTTCATCGCTACTCTTACGTGTACTAACTCATATTATTCTTTTATTAATAAATTCATCGGGTGCAATCACTTTACTAAAACAAAAATCATATACAAAACTAAACCATGGTGACCAAATACCCTAAAAAGGTGATAAATTACAACCTGGTGCCCATAATTGCGTACACACCCAACCGCAACCTATCACTCTAGGTATTTTGTTTCTCTTGGTTGTTGTGCGTTTGAGTCTGTTCATGGCGCATTGTTCTAGTTTTTAAAAGTGGTTCATCGCTACTCTTACGTGTACTAACTCATATTATTCTTTTATTAATAAATTCATCGGGTGCAATCACTTTACTAAAACAAAAATCATATACAAAACTAAACCATGGTGACCAAATACCCTAAAAAGGTGATAAATTACAACCTGGTGCCCATAATTGCGTACACACCAAACCGCAACCTATCACTCTAGGTATTTTGTTTCTCTTGGTTGTTGTGCGTTTGAGTCTGTTCATGGCGCATTGTTCTAGTTTTTAAAAGTGGTTCATCGCTACTCTTACGTGTACTAACTCATATTATTCTTTTATTAATAAATTCATCGGGTGCAATCACTTTACTAAAACAAAACCGCAACCTATCACCACATGTTTAATTGAAAACCTTATCACTATATACTCAAATGTCATTCTCTTTTCCTTCCATGTGGGTTACAGATTGCACCAGCAGGTTTTCTAGATATTGACAAACTACTAAATTGGGCATAGTTCATGGTCTATCCTTTGGATTTTTCATGTTTCACATGTTGCATGATAATTGATTAGCACTTTGTTGTTATGGTTATGTTATTTTAATAGAAATTGAAGATATATTTTAAGATGAATCGAAATAGAATGGTAAACTTATAATTAGAGATGAAGATAGTGCATATATTCCTAAGTAAAATCAAATACTAAAAAGCCATAGTTACTGCCCGGTGACCAAACAAAATACGTTAAAAAAAAGGTAGTTGCATGCATTTTAGTGACCATAATTGTATATACACATTAAAGAACATACACACTAAAGAACATGTCACCACCATGCGTTTAAGCAGAAATAATTGATTAGCACTTTGTTGTTATGGTTATGTTATTTTAATAGAAATTGAAGATATATTTTAAGATGAATCGAAATAGAATGGTAAACTTATAATTAGAGATGAAGATAGTGCATATATTCCTAAGTAAAATCAAATACTAAAAAGCCATAGTTACTGCCCGGTGACCAAACAAAATACGTTAAAAAAAAGGTAGTTGCATGCATTTTAGTGACCATAATTGTATATACACATTAAAGAACATACACACTAAAGAACATGTCACCACCATGCGTTTAAGCAGAAACCTTATCTATATATACTCAAATGTCTATTTCTTTCACTTAGATGTGGGATACAGATTGCACCAACAGGTCTTCTAGATTTTCCTTTATATTTAAACTGATTAAAAAAAGTATGCAAGTACCAAAATGCTATTTACTTAATGATACATTTTTAGAATAAAGGTAACACAAGTGATGTTGTTCATGAAGATGATTCCAACTAAAAAAATACTCTATAAATTTGAGCATAATTTATTGGCTTTTTTACTTGAGTCTATTTGATCCGACCCTCTTCTCACAATATCATAAATTTATGAGCTTCACAATTGAGCATGGTTTATCAACCAATGTCAAGTCTATTTTAGATGTTTAGTAACAATTTATACACCATCACTGTATCTAAAATTCATTGCTACCCTCTTTTCTCACAATCTCATAAATTTATCACCTCCATCAAAACCTAGCACCACATGCATCACCGACGGGTATATGAAAGTTACAAACACACATTTCTTAGAGAAAGTATATCAGTAAATCATATGAAAGTTAATCATTTGTTGTCAAATGGCAGACATCCTGATTAGTGACCATGGTTTCCAATGTGCACTAAACAACATGTAACACATTACTATATACTAGTATATAATATAGCGTCAAATACGACGCCGTGTCTGTCGTTTTGGACTTTGCATGTTAATAGGCTGACTTTGGTCCACCAAACAGCCCATCACCTTCGCATGTGTCGGTATTAGGCCCAGTAAACGTTGGTGATATTTTTGTTTTTAATTTGGAGATTCTATGGTGTATTGTTTTTAAGTATTACTTTGTAGTAGCTAACAAGTTTTGTAGTATTAAAATATTATTGCGAATCTAACAATTTTTGTAGTATTAAAATATTATTGCGTAGCTCAATGTTTTAAAAGGCTCAAGGCGCACTAAGGCGCGAAGGGGACCAAAGTGAATCGAGGTGAGGCGCATACCAAGGCGCGGGATTCACGAATACGAGGCGCACTAAATATATTAAGTTTTTTTATTATATATGTGACCATTTATGTAGCTTAATAACACAAAATAACATTAAATACTTAATACATGACACATATAGCCATTATAAATATTAAAATGGATCAGTTGTCACTTCTCAAACGGATTAACTCTTTGCATTGATGAACTACATATAGATTAAAATTCATATCAGACTAAATATGCAGACTTACATCTAACAAAGCTCACAATTTAACCCAAAATATCAAGCAAGCAACATATTAATATTCAAGACATAATGCCACATTTTCATGATAATATGTCATAAAGAAAATACTTAATGAAACAAAGTAACTTGTTAAAAAATAACAATCAATAAAATAAATATAAAATCATTTCAATATCACAAATCATATAAATACTCACTCTATGATGTGATGCTTGAAGATAAAATAAACTTATGACGTTATTTACAAATCAATAACGTAAACAATCAATAAAAATCAGTTCAAGATATAAAAGTTGACGTGAGAGAGATTACATATTTGTAAAATGATCATAATCTATAGTTACCCACTTGATTGTGTGTTTTAGTTCTTTCACAATTAGGGTTATTAGATATAACTTAAAAGACTCATGCATATAACTTATAAAGCCCATGTTTCTTATCTTAATATTTAGAAAAAAGCCCTAAAACCTGTTACATCTCCGAGGCGCAAAAAGCCCCAAGGCGCTGCGCTTTTTATGGGATTCATGCATGTCGTGAGCCTCGATCCCAAAAAATCCCCTAGAGCTTGAGTCAGGCGCACTTTTTAAAACTATGTCGTAGCTAAACATCATAACACTGTTAAAGTCATAACAAGCCCGGAAGATATGAATACAATGCCTCGCCGCAACGCGACGGACCGACGTTCAACTCGTTCATGTAAAACTTGTTAAAAAATAACAATCAATAAAATAAATATAAAATCATTTCAATATCACAAATCATATAAATACTCACCCTATGATGTGATGCTTGAAGATAAAATAAACTTATGACGTTATTTACAAATCAATAACGTAAACAATCAATAAAAATCAGTTCAAGATATAAAAGTTGACGTGAGAGAGATTACATATTTGTAAAATGATCATAATCTATAGTTACCCACTTGATTGTGTGTTTTAGTTCTTTTACGAATTAGGGTTATTAGATATAACTTAAAAGACTCATGCATATAACTTATAAAGCCCATGTTTCTTATCTTAATATTTAGAAAAAAGCCCTAAAACCTGTTACATCTCCGAGGCGCAAAAAGCCCCAAGGCGCTGCGCTTTTTATGGGATTCATGCATGTCGTGAGCCTCGATCCCAAAAAATCCTCTAGAGCTTGAGTCAGGCGCACTTTTTAAAACTATGCCGTAGCTAAACATCATAACACTGTTAAAGTCATAACAAGCCCGAAAGATATGAATACAATGCCTCGCGGCAACGCGACGGACCGACGTTCAACTCGTTCATGTAAAACAAGAAACCTTATGTATATAAAGACACATTTCTTTCCATTTATATGCAATGTGGGACATAGATTGCAACAACAATGAATATTGCGACTTCTAATGTGTTGAAAGAAATAATTTCCTTTTGGTAAATATAATTTGTGATTTTGAGAATCAAATTGTGTATGAGCAACTAGTGAAAAACTACTATATTAGGGCTACGTTACGAACCAAAAACTGACTCATGAAGTAAAATAGTATGTTTTCTCATACTCATGCTATTAAAATAGTATGCAAGTACCAACTGTAGCACATAAAATGTATTATCCAAATTAACACGCGTATATAGTTCAGCTTACGATACAATCTATTTTCGAATAAATGTAACGCAAGTGATGTTCATGAAGATGATTCCAAATAAAGCAATAAAGCATACTCGTACATGTTTAGTCTAATTCAATACTCTTTGATGACAAAAAAAGACCCGTTTGACCTAAAAAGTCAAACATAGATGTTTTTGGATGAGAGAATATATAAAAGCTCTCTTTGTTTAATTATTGTTTGTGCTTGTAATTGATAGGCTTCTTCTAAAACGAGTTCTAAAACTAGAAAGGCGGTACTTGAAAGAGAACAAGCAATGGTCTATGCTCGGGCTTTAGTTATTGGCTTTGAGACTGATCACTGAGAAGATCTCATATGTTTTGCTGATTCTTTTGGATATCCTCGTTTAAGGATAAGAAACATGTCTACATGTTAAGCCCTACTAAAAACATTATAAGCTATGTGATGTGATGATGGTTTCTCTTTGTAAACGTTGATCAATGAATTAAAGCTACTGTTCCAGCAAGGAAGCGCGTTTAATTTCATGGAATTATGTAATAAGCCATGGAAGTCATTTTCATCCGTATATGCACACATTTCAAGCACCTTATCAAGGGTACTACTCTTTAGGCATGCTTGTCCATCTATATTATCAAGGAAGGCCTACGAATGTGGAAGGTTTAAGAAGTAAAGGGAACCGATCACACAAGAAAGGACCACAAGATGTAACTTTGACTCGAGTGACTCTAGCTCTAAAAGTTATTCAGGTAGCAATAAAAGGAGTTCATCACGGAAAGATATAATCAAAAAATTAAAGTACATTATTCCTACGAGCATGGAGGTTCAGATGCAGAACAAGAATATGATGTCAATCAGGATCTTGATAGTCAAGTTCACATTCCACCCAATGCTACCAATGTTCCTACTTTGCGTACAATAAACTGAAAAATTATGCTTTTAGTATCTTAAAATCGGTTTATGGTATCTCGCATCACTTTGATTGCAGATATGAGACTTTTGTTTTGATGACTCGTTTGTTGAAAATGCAGGTCTTTGGACATATTTAACCCGATTCTTGCTATTGCTGACAAAATAAACTAGTAATAAGAATTCAGCTGTTTTCTCAAGTTGATTCCAAGCAATGTGTCTTTTCACTATTATTTTAAGCACTGTTCTAAAAGGCTCGCAAAGGCTCCGCCAAAGGCGGAGATGATGGGGTGGCTAGCGGGTGCTAGCCCCCTCAACCATCCAAATAATATTAAGTAGAATATACCTCAAAGCCCAACTTTAAAATGAATTATGAAGAAAGAGATTTGATTTTTGTTTCTTGATAATGGAGGAAGAAAAATAATTAAAAAAGAAGATACATATTGGAGAGAGAAACCAGAAAAAGAAAATACAAAAATTAATATATTTATGATACATGTAGCTGTACAGGGAAGGGACCCACATGAGGTTAACGGCACTTGATCAATAGAAAATTTTATATATTTATTCCTAAGAATTGTTTTGTATTTTTTAAGCAAAAGTATTATTGTATACTACGTAGTAAGAAACCAGAAAACCGACCGGCTTATCTCAGTTGGCCACCTTGGAGTCCTTAGGGGCTCTTGGGGAGGGAGGTCTTGAGTTCAAATCCTGCAAGGGGTTTGAATAAGAGATTTTCCTTCAAGGTAGTCCTTTAATGAAGGGGTTTGGGCCTGGTAACCCCAGGTTTGAATCTTGGAAAAGGCAAGGGTTTACCCCTATTAATTGTCGTGTCTTCGGGCGGATTAGTAGGGGGTTTTCCCCCCCATCGGGTATTTGAAATATGCATTTCCGCTTCGAGGGAGCTCTCTAGCTGGACCGGTTTAGACAACGTAGCCTAGACCTCCCGCTGTCGAACCGCGACACGAAGCACCTTATAAGAAATTCACCTTTCAAAAAAAAAAGTAAGAAACCAGAAAAATCCATATATTTATTCGGTATCATTGGTTTATTTGTTCAAAAAAAGATATCATGGTTTTGCGAAATATGGATTAGAAATGTTGATTATGTGTTTAGAGAAACTCAACCACTGTGAGAATCAATTATGTAACTTGACTCGGTTACAAAACCAGAAAAGATAGTGCATTGTTTGTTTTGAATGGGCATTTTTTTGTCGGCTCGCTTAAAGGCAACGAAAAACTCAAGACCGACTTATATCAACCCATTAGAAATTGAATGCTTTTCTATAATGCTTCAAGTTTTGTTTCTTTTAACATTCTTAGTAATCTTTGATTGTTTGAGAATTGATCAGAGCTAATTAATAATTGTTTCTTTTTTGTTACCATTTTATCTTTGTTATTTTGTTTTGTAAGGGCCCTATTAGAATTTTAATACTCATGTTGTATATCCGAATGTATCAAAGTAGGAGCATATAAACAATTAACACTCAACCTCTTGGTTTATGAAATCCTTAACTTATAACAATAACTAGATATATAATATTTAAAATATGTAAACTTACAAATATAAATTATTTGATACCGAGTAAAATTTGGAGAGAAATTACAGAAAATTAGAAAATCTTGGAGAGTGATTTAAGTAAAGAGTAAAGTTGCTTGCTAGTGTACACATTAAATACATGTGTTAGCTTTGTTATTAATGGCACGTGTTCAGAGTGGTCTCGGATGGGTGTGCAACATGTGTCATCACACAGGGCCTCCACTTAAACGTGGCCACATTTTTATTAGTTTTGCATATAAGTACACATAATATTAAACATATATGATTCATATAATTCAAGTTTATATGCAATTTCTCTTTAGATTAGCAGTGTAACAGGGTCATTTTATTGTTATTGCCCAGGGCCACCGAAAAGTATGAGACGACCCTGCACGTGTTGTTCTAAATTTTACAAATTATAATGCTTTGTTACTAGAGTTCGAATTCCACTTTTGAAAATTTACGCTAAGTTCGGCCCCCTTCAACGTCAAATCCTGGCTCCGCCCCTGGGCTCCGCAAAGGCGTGAGGCTTGGTCATGCCGTCACGCCGCCTTATGCCACATGTTTTTGTAAAATCAATATATATGAATTATGATATGGATATATAAATATTTTGATACTTTGTGCTGCCTTATGTCATGCTTTATAAACGCAACAGCTTCGCTTTGACCGCAAAAGCGTAAAGCTTAGTCATGCCGACACGCCACGCCTTGCGCTATTTATAACCTTAGATTTTAAGTGTGAATGATATAATAACAAAACTCCGTGTATACGACAAGTTACAGCACAAAAATGATTCCTTAATTTGTTTGTGTAAAAAGGGATAAGACAAGTTAGTGGTTACTATAACTACAAACCTGCACACCCACACAATTTAAATTGAAAACCTTATATAAACATATTTCTTTCAAGTTTCTTTCAATGTGGGACTGAGATTTTGCTCCACATTGAATGTTGTGACTTCTGATGTGTTGAAATATGTAGTAATTTCTTTTCAGTAAACATAATTTATTACTTTAATAACTAAATTATATATACTAGGCGAGTATCCGCGCCTGACGGCAGCGGTTCCTAGCGGCAGACAATAACGATATGCAATATTGTGGCAAGTGTTCCGTATAACTTTCAAAATAGAATGTGAAAAGACTAAGATGTAATTGCAAACGGTTGTAACATGTGATAATAAGAATTTTTTGGTACGGTTGAATTATCGCAAAGATACATTCACAAAGAGATGAATAGTTTCCATTAGTGTAATAGCAATCGTTTCCATTAAATTGACATCGACAAAGAAAGAATGAAGAGTTAAATAGTCGCCTACAATAGCCTTTCATGTAGTATATATAGTTTACAACTTTTATATTTTGTCAACATTTCACATGGCAACATTTCATTTGAATTTCATTTCAACATTTTTCCTAGCAAGAGTTTAATACTTGCCTACAATAGCTTTCATATAGTTGAGTTAACGCATGGTGCAATTCCTTTTATAGTTTTGTCAACATTTACAATTCCTTTTAGTTTTTGTTTAAACGAAAATGGTGCAATTCCTTTACATTTAACATTTCAACATTTCATTACCTTAACCATTTTCAAAAGTCAACTTTTCAACATTGACCAACTTTTCAACATTCAACATTCAATAGTTGACCATTTTTCCTTTTTATATAGTAGAGATGAGCAGTTATGAAATCAACACAAAACAGATTTTATATATTTTGATAAAACTACTAAAAGATACAAAATTGAGCATGGTTTTTGTTATTGGCCTTCACTTAAGGCCTATTCGATCCGACCCAAAAAAAAACGACTCACAAAGTAAGTAACTTAACATAGGTTTACTCATACTCATGTTATAGATCTTTGATATTTGGGATTGCTCAATTTAAACTGCTTTAAAAAGTATGCAAGTACCAACAAGCTTATTTATTTTATAAGTAGCACATAAAATGTTATCTAAAAGCTCTAAACTGTTTATTTGCCTAAAATATAAGTAAGTTGCACCTGAATAAAAAATCCCAAACACCCTTTAAACATTTTAAATTTTGCATATATGTAACGTATGGATGTACCTTTAACGAGGGATGGGATTCCCTTTATATACACACGGAATCCTTGTTGGTTCCGTGTTCCTCAACCTTCGGCGTATCCCGCCTAAGTCGGTTGGGGAATAATTATCTCCATAATTAGGAGATATCCAATATCGTATACCATAATTATCATTGGGCTTGGGCCTTCGTGGGCCCAAACACTTATCGGCGTAGCCCAGTTCATGCTGGGCTTATTAGTATTGGGCTTTGGTCGGGTTCGTGACCAAAATATAGACTATACGTCATCAGATGTGCAATTGCAAAGTGATTATGGTGACACATAAGAAAATATTGGTTTTTCGTTGTTCCTAAGAAGCTGTTTATGGATTGGATGAAAACTAAAAAAAGTCAGTAGCTTTTCTCTACAAGGTATATAATCATGTCACTACTTTTTCTATTTTTATTCTTTTCCGACACTTTCTTGGAAGATGATTCCACGTAAGAATGCTATTCATGAAGATGATTCCAAGTAAAGCAATAAAGACTTGTTCTTAGTCTGATTCAATACTATTTGATGACCAAAAATGACCCGTTTGACCTGATAAGTCAAACATACACTTTTCTGGATGAGAGAAAGTATAAAGCTATATTTGTATTATTTAGTGTGCTTGTGATGCATAGGCATCGTCTACGACATGTTCTAGAAACTAGAAAGGCGGTGTTTCGAAGAGAGCAAGCAATGGTCTATGCTCGGCTTTAGTTGCTGGCTTTGAGACCGATCACCTAGAATATCTCAATATCTCATATGTTTTGCTGATGCTTTTGGTATCTCCTCGTTGAGGGTATGGACACATGTTTACACGTTATGCCTTACTTGAAAATCCAAAAGGGTATGTGATGATGGTGTATTTCTGTAAAAGTTGAACTAAAGCTAGTGTTACACCACAGAAGCGTGTTTAAATTATCTTATATAGGAACATATGGTGGAATCATTGAATATGATCTTGGAAAAGAACATGAATTGATGTCAAGAAACAAAATGCATGGTGTTGTTGATGGCACAACCATTAACTCGAGCATAAGTCGTGGAGGTCATTTGTTGATGGCATGCTAGTCCGTCCTTATTATCAAGGGAGTCTTTCATGGCATCCGAATGTGGAAGGTTTAAGAAATAAAGGGGAACGATCACACAAAAAAGGATTAAAAGATGACAACTTTGATAAAACATTTGAAAATAAATATGAAGGTGAAAAGATAACACAACAATGGGATATCTGTAGGAATATTTTAATGAAAGATGCAAATGACAAGGAAGAAACGAAGTAATGATGGGGATTCTTTAGATGAGGATGAAAACAAGAAATGAACAAATCTTTTTGTCTAAAAAGGCAAGTCAGACATGTTTGTCAACTTCATATGGTTCTTGGATTTAAACATTTTAGTTTTAATAAATCTAACACATACAAAAATAATAATAAAACAATAAGCAAAATGAAGATGTTACATATTCGACAAGTGAACATATTAACTCATGGAATATCTAACACCACATCATAAACAGTATATATACAAACATTTGTTTTCTTTTTTCCCGGATGTGGGACAAATTGTAGCATGCTTTAGCAATTTTCAGTCCAGGTCTTCAGTAGTTTCATGATTCATCAATAGTTGGCTCCTCTTCCCTTTAGTAGAAAAGACAGCATATCTCACTGTTGTGATATAATGATGCCACTAAAACTAGTTATACCGCCAATTAACTTTATACATTACCAACTATTCTTTAACCATTGTTTGTAGCAAATGCTATATGATTTGAAAAGTTACTGACATAAAATTTACGTAATGATAGATGAAACAAGTAATGATTTTCTAAACCATCATTAATAAGAAAATTAAGAAACAAAAAACATGTGCTTGAATGCAACTATCAAAATGTGAAAACATAAATATCAAAAGCCATTTATAAATGCTAGTGAATCTTATCTTTCTTTCTTTCTCATTGACCAAAAGATCAAATGCTTCAACAATACTTCCAATGGCTTCTACTTCAATACGTTTAATCCATTCGACGTACTGTTTTAAACATTCCAATTGCGCCCCCTC
Organism: Chrysanthemum makinoi; assembly: GCA_910596185.1. Classification (NCBI taxonomy): domain Eukaryota; kingdom Viridiplantae; phylum Streptophyta; class Magnoliopsida; order Asterales; family Asteraceae; genus Chrysanthemum; species Chrysanthemum makinoi. The sequence continues at coordinate 32,981,795 of OU343222.1, read as the reverse complement.
TTTCAGCGGCTTCAGTCATGTCATTTTCCAGGGGGGCAGCTGCCACCTAGCCAGCCTGGTGGCTCCGACACTGTTTTTGACACGATTAATTGTGTGATGTGAGTGGTATTGTTTTTCTCTCTTTCGTCCTTACATTTACAGGAGACTCCTGCTTTGGGGCACCTGTAATATCCACAAACGTTTCATGGTCGGAGCTTTGAATCTCGAATGTAAAACCAAATGACTCAAGCATCATTTTGGACCTAATAATATGCACATCTTTTAACCCAAATATGCAACGTGGAAGATGACTTATGGCTGTACCTGTTATATTCAACTCTTTTAAACATTCTAATTGGCCAAAATCCTCTAGAAAAACTTGTCATTTTGAAAAAAAAAAAAAAAAAGGTGGTTTGCCTACATGCAAGATTATATGTTGCCTATAGGAAACTCACCATTAGATAATGTGCAACAATCTACAATATAAACAAACAATTCTTTCTTCCATTTTTCGATGTGGGACAAACATTACACAAAACATAAATTTTTACAACTTTATAATTTTTTCATAAGATATGATACATCCATCATAGTGTTAACAATATGTGAACATGATAATCAGTATTATTTGTTTTTACGAAATAAACATCATTCAGTTTTATTACTACTTCATAGATTAGGAATCACCAGAAGATCTCATGCATATTTTTGGTTGATGCTTTTGGTGCTCCTCGTTTAAGATACTGAAACATGTTTACACGTCACTACGATAGGTGATACTTAAAAATCCATAAGGGTATGTGATGATGGTGTCTTTATGTAAAAGTTGATCAATGTCTTTTTGGGGCGCATGTAATATCCACAAACATTGCATGGTCGGAGCTTTGAATCTCGAATGTTAAACCAAATGACTCAAGCATCATTTTGGACCCAATAATACGCACACCTTTTAACCCAAATATACACCGTGGAAGATGACTTATGGCCGTACATGTTATATTCAACTCTTTTAAACATTCTAATTGGCCAAAACCCTCAGGTAAAACTTGTCATTTAAGAATTTAAAACTCGTTTCATCTTCAAACTTTTATCATTTTTCGTTTTTACCCTATCGATTTTTTTCTCGCAATGACTTCAAATTGAAACCATAAGTGTTGCATCAAGGGTCACACACAAGAACCACAATTCTCAATTATAATGATTTGCCGCTATAGACTGTCGTTTTGCGCGAATGTGTGAACATAATAATCAATATATACGTGTTTTCAATGAAGTAAGCACAACTCAAACTCAATTTTATATCTCTATAGATCTTATCTAATAACCTTGTTTTTTTACAAGCTATATTATTGGGCTTAGTTAAGAAAAAAAGTATAGTTATATTAGTTTAGCATATACATCTACATCTTGTAACATATATGATCAAACTCAAGTTAAACATGTTTGTCAACTTCAAAAAATTCTTAGATTCAAGTTGGTATCACATGGTCAAACCGACTAAACATTCGTACACAAAAGCATGAAAAGCGACTAGTCAGGCTAACACTAAAATTGTAGTATGTTCCGTCGTTCTATATAGTTTTGCGGTCTCTTGTGATGACATCGATTTGAATGATTTTGGTTTTTAGTTTTATGGAAGGTACAAATTAGACAGGTTTTGATAGATGTGAAAGGCAATTAACTTTGGAGATTGATGCTTAAGAAAATGTTTTACATTTTTGTCTTAATAAATCAAAACACATGCAGAAAAGAAAGAAAAAAATAAAAAATAATAAAAATAACAATCAAAGCAGTTCATAAGTCAAGTACAAAATGGTCTGGCTAATTAACTTTGGAGATCGATGCTTAAGAAAATGTTTTACATTTTGTCTTAATAAATCAAAACACGTAAATAAATAAAAAATAATAATAAAAAAAATATTTTACATTTTGTCTTAATAAATCAAAACACGCAAATAAATAAAAAATCAATAATAATTAAAAATAGGTAGTCTACGTGCAAGATTATATATTGCGTATAGCCTAATTCACTTTATATAATATGTTAATCTACAATATAAACAAACAATTCTTTCTTTCTTTTTCCGATGTGGGACTAACATTACACAAAACATAAATTTTTACAACTTCTTATTTTTTTTATAAGATATGATTCATCCATCATAGTGTTAATAATATGTGAACATGATAATCAGTATTATTTGTTTTTACCAAATAAACATAAGTGAGTTTTATTACTACTTTATAGATTAGGAATCACCAGAAGACCTCACGAATATTTTTTGTTGATGCTTTTGGATCTCCTCGTTTAAGGTACGGAAACATGTTTACACGTCACTACGGTAGGTGATACTTAAAAATCCACAAGGGTATGCTATGATGGTGTCTTTATGTAAAAGTTGATCAATGAACTAAAGCTAGTGTTTCACTAGGGAAGAGTGCTTAAATATAATTTCATGAAATTATGCAATACAAAGAGTAATGATACAGTCTGGATGGATGAGGTAGCAGCAATGCAGGCATACTCTCATTCTTCGCATATATGGGAACATCTGGTGGAATCCTAGAATACGATCCTGGACAAGAGCTTTAGTTATAATTTTAACAAACAGAATAGTGGCACAACAACTGACTCGAGCATAAGTCATGGAAGTCATTTTCATCAGTATATGCACACGTTTCAGCCACCGTATCAGGATACTACTCTTTAGGCCTGCAAGTCCATGTCCATCCATATTATCAAAGAAGTCTTCCATTGACTGCCAATGGAATGTTTAAGAAGTGAACGGAAAGCGATAAAAGGAGTTCATCTGCAATCAGAAATTCTATGAGGCTATAAGTGATGGAGGTTCAGATGCAAAACAATAATCTGATGTTAATCAGGATCTTGATTGAACTTTTGAAGTTAAACATGAAAGTGAAATGATAACACATCAATGGGATATCTTTAATGAAAGATGCAAATGACAAAGAGTCTAAGCCTCTAAGGTAGTGACGAAATGAAGTAATAGAACAAAAATTACTGTAAAATGATGGGGATCTTTGAATGAAATAGAACAAAAGCTATCATAAACAGCTTCCGCTGAACATAGCGCATATATATACAGGGATTTCTTTTCCTCTTTTCTCAATGTGGGACAAAGTTTGGACATAATTCATCCTTAATAGTTATAATAGCTTCTAAATAATCCACTATTAAGGTTTTACTACTTTATAGATCTATTCGGTAATCACCTCATTTTTTGACAATTTACAAAAGCGAGGCTAGTTAGTCGGTAATCACCTTTGCTTACTAAAGCTAATTGGAATCCAGTAACCACCTTTATTATAATAAGTAGCATTTTTCACATGTCTTGTAGATACTCCTCCTTGGACTATGAAACAAATCTTTTTGTCCAAAAAAGGCAAGTCAAACATGTTAGTCTTAATAAATCAAACGCATACAAAAATAACAATAAAACAAGAAGCAAAAAGTCTTAGATATCAACTTGAGTCGAAGATGAAAGTTACATTTTAATCTTAATAAATCAAACACATACAAAAATAACAATAAAACAAGAAGCAAAAAAGTCTTACATTCTTTGAAGTGAACATATTAGCTTCAAATATATATAACACTAAATTAAAAATAGTAACAGTCAACTATATACACAAACATGTCTTTTCTTTTTTTACCGATGTGGGACAAATTTTAATTTACCTGCTAAAAGTAGCAGGACTAACATCAATATTGTTTTGAAATTTAGTTAAAGCTACATCTCTTCATAAACCTTATATAAGAAATAAGCTATAACACTTTGAAATAACTTATATTTGTACAAAAGTATACATATGTTGAACACATCGAAGAGGTAATTTCAACTTAGTTATAACGTGACGTATTCTAAATACTATCTGCAAGCCTAACATGCTATCAATGTCCATGTCTTCCAGATTTGAATACCATACAGGTTTAAAAATAATTTCTACTTATAATTGTAGCAGATGGTCAAACCAACTCAGCAATTGAACAAAGTTGCTTAAAAAGCAACTAGTTTGAGTACACTTAAATTGTAGCATGCTTTGTTGTAGATAGTTTGCAGTTCTTGTTATGACATCCACTTGAATGTATTTATTTTTCAGTTTGTTGGAAGGCATATATATTATAATTGGGCGTAATGGTGGGAAGGCACAATTCGCATTCAAAGCAGTTGAAAAAGCAAGTGCAAAATGGTATGAGTAATATGCTTTGAACTTTGAAGACTGAAGCTTAAGAAAAATTGTGTCAAAAAACCGATCATTATCCATGTGCAGTTAGGATTATCACGCTATTAAGGACTTGATAATCATCCTAGTATATATAGAATAATTTATTTTTGTTTTCTTCCTATGTGGGATGCAAATTTCACCCACAATAATTTTACAACTTTCTACTATGTTGAAAGAAATGAATTCCTATACGTATAATTTGTTATTTCGATTATTAAAATATATATGACATGAACGAAATAAACACAAAACATGTTTTATAAATCAAGTCACGTCGTTGTTTGACTAATGGAGTATTTATATGTTGGGCCTATTTTGCTGTTTGATCGGACCCTAGTTTAACATCGTATCAAAAACCTTATGTATGCGTTCCTCTGCTCCAGTTTTTCTTTTCTCCTATATTCGAGACCATATTTTGCTTCTTCTACGGCTATATAAATGGGTACTTCAGTTTGTTAAAACACATGAGGTTGGTCAATAAAGGAAGTAACTGCATCCATATTTATGTTCCTCTTCATTGACATGTTTGCTCGTGGTATAGGTAGTTTCATTTTTCAATATGGACTATACAACATCAAATTTTACTAAACTGAAGCCGCGAAGAATATGTTATGTTCAATTCAACACAAACTATTTTCACATCACAATTTCATACTCAGACATATATTTGCTTAAATTAGCCGGATTAACAACATTATATTTATATTTTATTCAATGCAATGTTCCTTCAAAAAACCATTAATAAGAGGCAGTATACTTGTAAAAATTCAATATATTTATTTTCACATGTATGCATTAGGAGTATTTTGAAGAGAAAATCTAAAGTAAGGTAAAAAAAGGGGTAAACGGATGATATTTTCTTATTCAAGTTAATAAGATAAGTTTTTGACTCAGCTGCACATCTTGACTCGGATATCATGTGATTGTTGCAAATCTCTTGTGAGGAGATTAGATACCTTAACACTACGTCATTATGTGGTAATTTAAAGTCAGGTACTTGTACATATACAAAAGACAATGTTAAATTAAGTTAGGCCATCCGGCAACATTAAATTTTACGATTCTAATATGTTGAACTGCCGTTGAGCAAATGATTTCGTTTTTGTAATCACTAATGCATGGGCTTTACATTATGACGCAGAGTGAAAGTATGAAAATGATAATTAAAACTGAATTGAGTGAAAATTGTATGTTATTGAATGATTTTTTACTTATACCTAGCCCATAACAAAGGGTGACAATATTTTTGGCAGGTGCCAAAAATCTCAAAAATTAAAATTGACAAAACTAAATGACTAGACTCCACCTAAGACATTGGGTAATTATGGTAAATCCCGTAAATCACACAAATTCAACAATGATTCAATCAAACATATTCTGACCCATATTTTGACACTAGACGAGTACCCGCGCCTAGCGGCAACGGTATGTAATTTTCTGCAAAATTCCGACGACTCATAAATTTCTTTCAACAAACTGTATTTGTAGCATCAGAGAATCATTTTCGAATAACTATAATTCTTATGCGTGGTTGCATAGCAGCAGAAATATACAGTTTTCAAGAAAATTATGTGGAGTCGATCTAAGTGTGGGAGTATATTTCTAATAGGATTGTTTTAATTTTTAAGTTATTAAGAATTTAGTAATAATAAATTCAAGCATTACAAAAAGCAACGGTATTATGTAGTTGGCAATATTATATTGTAGTTTAGAGGTATAACCAACGTGTGTGACCGTCTTTTCTTGTTTTGTCAGTAATTTAGGCAGTGATAACTATTTTTTTTTACATATGCAGCCTTTATTATTTGGTGTGTGCCTTTTAAACTTGTAACTTTACAAATTTAATATCACCATAATAAGATTATCTTGTACTATCATTTTGTATAGATATTTAAGCATTGTTCAAAGTTATTTGTTTGGGTACAAATAATTATCGCTAAAGATAACAATACTATTTAATTTTTGTGATTCTAATAAACTTACATAACATCTATGCTATTATAAAACACAGTTTTTAGTCAGCCTGCTATTAATATTTTCTAAAGTTAACTTTTAATTAACAAGTGATATGTGTCACTAAAACTTCCAACCTTTGAAAAACACAATTATAAAATATCAATCAATGGCAGCGTCTAATACACCTTCTCTTATGCATTTTCAAATTTTGTCAACTGTATTAACATTTTTCATTAATTATAGACATTAACAATAATTTGTTTTGCAATAGATGTTGCACATTTAACTTATATACGATGTAGCATTTACGTTTTATGTATTTCTATATTGCATGAACTTTTCTTTTTCATTTTTATTATTCTTCTTGAAGGCGAAGTCCGACCATATCAAGGTTTCAGTTGGTTTCCACTTCCACTGTGTTACGTTTCATAATGTAGTTTGTTATTTCATTTGTTAGTTTGGATTTTCTTCTAGCATGATCCATTTTTGTTTACAGCAAGGGAAAAGAAACGCATCATGATTTCATTATTTTTGTCGATTTCCATGTAAATCAATAGGTTATTTGATGTCTTCTTTTTAGGATAAGATTTTTAAAAGAATTAATTATACAAAAAGTAATAATAGGAGTAAGTGTGTTCATAGCAATCAAAGTAAGTGCGTTCGTTGCAATCAAAGTTGAAACTCAAATACATGTTGAACTTTTTATATACTGTATTTCTTTGGGTAAAGAACTATCTATATTTGGTAAAAGGATTAGTTACAAATTGATTTATAAGATACTCATTCCAATTAATTTGGTAAAACTTATAATGTTCTTCTCCATGTTTGATTTTTTTTCCAGGTATAGTGGTTTATGTAACCATAAACAAGTGGAACTGGCAATGGTCATGAAGGCATTCTACTGATTTTACACGCTAGAATTATGTTTATCAAAATGCTTTTTGTTTCGTTAATGGTTTGGTATATATGTAGTTAGGTTTTATCATTGTGTATCTATTTTAATAACTAAAGCTAGCTTATGCATCATTCGGATACTCTTTTTTCGAATTATTGTCCTAAATTGATTATTTACATACCCATGCATTCATCATGTGTATTTATCAAGAATGTTTTAAAATTTGTAGTTTTTGTTTGCATTGACCTATGTTCTATATACATTTAAAGGATGATCCCCAAATGACACATTTCCTCATCCGTGTACATGTTCAAATCATCATATTTCAGAAATTGATGGCATATGTATTTTAAAAGAAAGCAAATCAATATTATCAGTTGATGCCTCCACAAAGTTATTACTATTTAATCTATTGTTTTATTTTGCTCATGTGCAACACTTACAATACGTCCTTCAGTCACAAGATTTTTGCTCACGTCTTTGAGATTTAATGATGTAATTAATTTTGCACACGTGTTGCAATGTGGTGAAGCTTATTTTAAGCAACGTTTTCATGCATGCATATGAAATGAGATATTAAGTATCGTTTTTGCTAATCTTTGCTTACTGGGCAAATGATTGTACAACCTAACCTTTACAAATCCATTTAAAAGCTTAATATTTTGCACCAAATTAAACTTTTTTATTTTTCAAGTTACAGTCATCTAATTCAGGCAACACTGCACATTAATGTGACACGTTTCAATTATGTGGTCTATTCTTTATGAATATATTTTAAACCAAGGCAACCTTTTATATTCCAATATGTTACCCTAGACACACTGGGAGTTTGAAAATTGGTCGGTCACCAAAAATAATTCACCACGCCCGACTTTATATTCGGTCGAGTCAGATGTGGCACATGGGTCGCAAAGTCGGTCGAGGGCCAAAAAATTTGATATCGGTTGAAAATCCAACCGATTTTCAAACTCTTCCTTTCCCACTTTTTACCAAAAAAAAAGAAAAAAAAAAAACAACATTTCTTTTTAAAACTTTACTACTTTTTACATCCTATAAATACCACCCGCAAACACACTTCTAAACACACAATTTCAAACACAGTTTAACCTCAAACTACTTCTCAACACAAAATTATTATGGCTTGCCGTCTCCCCCATTCCGTTGAAGATATGCAAATGTACGTTAAAAAACAATGCGAAGAAGACGATGTGGCTCGAAAAAACGCTATTATAGACGTTATCAATCTGTTTGATCAGACAAGGACAGAGAAGCAACGTATGAGAGAAAACTACACGATTTGCAATGACATTACACCTTAACGAAAAGCTGTGATCGACAAATTTTTGATGGATGAAGCCCGCAAAGACGACGACATTGCTGACAAGTTGTGGGGATGTGTTCAACAGATACAGAACAACTTCATCACCAAAATCAATTGGAGCTATCGGGAGAACAAAACCGATGGTGTCGGTGCATCAAGTTCGTCTGTTAGATTTGTTGGGCAGCCTCTGCTAGACGAGAAACATTTGGCTCGCATCGAGGAATTAGCCGGTTATCGGTCTCCTTCGTATGATTCTGCATGCGGGGAGCATTCAGATTAGGATTTATAATTTATGATTTCGCATCGTTTTTATTTTTAATATATCAATGTTTTTATTTACTATTGTAATGTTTTTTTTAATGAATTTTAAATTTGTTTTTTAAAATGTTTGAATTTAAATAAAAAATAATATAGAAAAAAAAAAAAAAAAAAAAAAAAAAAAGCCGGTCATCGATTTTGGCAACTTGGTCGTGTCTGGTAACCGGATAGAAAAAACTGATGTGACACTCGGTGACCTGAGTCACGCTGTGCCCAGCCTTACAGTTTACTATTTTGATGTGTTTCAATTAAGCAACATTAAATGTTTGACTTTTTCAAAACCAATAAAAATTTAGTCTATTAAACGAAATATGAAAATCACTTGATACGTATACATCCGAATCACGGGTATCTCAAGAACATCTTGAATTAGAATAATATTCAAAGTGTCAAACATTTGTAACATCAAAATTCAAGTAGAATGATATTGTGCGTAAAAGTATCGTCTAATGCTTGATATGATAAAACACAAAAGAGATATTTAGGAAATTTTTATTCTTTTAAGCAGTCTTTTTACGCAAAATAAGAAAATACAAATATACATATTTAAAATAATGTCATAAAGTCAATTATTCTTATGAACCATTGTCTTTTACCAATATGATTTTATACCAATTAAACCATTAGAGTAACCAGTAAATGGTCTCAGGTTCTCATTAACTTTTTCACAGGTACTATGACTTAGATTAAATAAAATTGTAGAAATAAAGTGAAAATAAATATCTCTTTCATTATGAATGATTTTCATATCATCTATGTAATCACTTTATTTAGTTTCATTACGATATCCTCTCAAGTCTCAACTTCCATACTTTCTTTTATGCATGTGTGATACTTTGTTAAATTATTAATCTGTCATGATATATAAACAAATTTGTTATTTTATCTTATTTTGTTATTGAGTTTATCAGATTGTTATGTCTTTTATCAACCCTACTCATTTTTCAAAAACAAATTAATATTCAAAAAATTGACGGGTTATACACTCGGTAAACAAGAGTTGTTAAAAAAACCCATAAATGTTTTTCTAAATTACATTGATCTAATATGATTGACAAGTCTCCATATAAACAGATGTTATGAAGAAAAATACAAGTTTTACCACACTATATAAGGTTTATTTTTAATTTTTACTTTTTCTTTTCAAAATATTCTTATTCTCCAATCCTTTAATAAGAAGTTTTACTACACCATATATATGTACTCCATGAGATTCTCATTGACGAGTTATATGATCCATTGACATATGTTATTGATTTTACTTATTCAAACCTTTTGAGTCACATAAATGATGCAATCTATTTTCCAAGAAATGTCATACTGCCTCCCACGACTGAGGTAGTGGACACGATAAACGATCATTTCTTGAAGACATTTGATGGGGAGAAATGATTTATCGAAGTTGCGAAAACAATGATAAATCTAAAAGCAGTTCCGCTATAAATGAATAAATTTTCTCTCACAAGTTTATCAATAGATTGAAGTTTTCCATTGTTTCAAACAACAAGCTTACATTAGAAGTAGGTGTTTCGATAATGTTGTTGAGAAATATTAATAAGTCCAACGGACAAACAAGACTTGAGGTTGTTAGATTAGTAAGAACTTCTATTGAGGCAAATATAATAAACGGGACACACTTTTGAAAGACAATGATAATCGAGAGGTTGAGAATTACTCGGTTGGATAGACATTTACCATTAAAGATTATAAGAAACAATATACCATGTCCCTTTCATTTGCTATGATAATTAATAAGAGCAATTGAAAATCACTTTCAAAGGTTCGTTTGTATCTCCCATGGCATGTTGTCACACATAAACAACTGTATGTTTCCGTTTACAAGATAAAAAGAAAAAGAGGCTTGAAGTTTGTAAGTTGTTATCAAGACGGTAATATCTCAAATCATGCAACAAACGTTTTCTACAAAGAGGTACTGCAAGGTATATGATCAATGTTCAATCGTCATGTACAAATATCTACATGACATGTTTTATGTGCCTTTTTTTCACTTTGTAAATATTGTTATCAACAAACAAACACTTTCATATAACGTGGTATATAAAGAAGTGCTACACAATTTATGATCCCATCTACATGTACACATATCTCACATTAGTAGAAATAAAGGATTAAAGATGTTTGTTTTCTTTTTTGGATTGTTTTACTATTGTGTTTTATATAACATATGTTTAATTATTACCAACTGTATACTTTACGTTTATTTATAAAAATGTGGTTCTTTCTAACTTATAACTTCATAACGCAATATCATTTACTACTTTTTTAGACGTTACTTAAAAATACCCGTGAATTTCACGGGTCTTTTAGCTAGTTATTGATATACCGGACAAAGGACTATACAATATATATTAACTTTTAAAAGACGATTCATATATGCTAGTCCCTTAAGTGGTGCAAGACCAACATTTTTCAAAATAACATTATACAAATGAGAATGTACATGTGTCAAAGCAAAATAAACGACAAAAAACTACAATTACTTGGTCTATCATTTTTCCAAATTTGTCACGGGTTCCACAACTACTTCATCATTTCTCATATAATTTTGTCAAATTTGAAACCTGGTTAGACCCGGGTGGTTTAACCGGTTGAACCGTTCCGGTCAAAAAACAAGTCGATTGAAACCGAGTCAACCCGACAAGTGGGGTCGAAAACAAGTCAAATTAAATTGGGTCAACCTGCCGGGTTTGAAGCGTCCCGGGTCAACTTGGTTTTTGATGTGTATTAATAGTTTCCTTTTAAAATATATGTCTTCAACATTTCCATTTGTAGTTTCAACTTTTCACTTTTTACTTTTTGGTTTTTCCTTTATATATATTATATATAGCAGGGTACTCGCTCGTTTTGGCGGCGGGTACCCTGTGACGATTAACCTCAGAAATAGATCTCGATGAGACTTGATTCACCAGTTTGTATCGGTTTCAACGGGTCCTCTCTGGTTCGTTTTCGGATGGCTTTAATTGGTTAGCCGAACCGGTGGCGACACCGGTTCCCGGTTGAACACGTTGGTCCGGTCCGGTCCGGTTTTCAAAACTATATGTAACATCAACTTGTTAGCTTATATGAAATTTTGTGTGTTTTATTAATTTGTATAATGTATATAATAACATGTAATTTTCATTTTAGGGTGTTTTAAAAATATCATTAATTAGTGTGTTTAATTATTTTATATTTTAGATTATGTTGTAGCTTCTTTAAATTTTACGTTATGAAAATTTTATTGTACTTTTTAGTAAAAATGTTTTAATTGGTTGTTTTTAATTTGCTATATGTGTTTTTAATTGGTTGTAAAATGTAAATAAATTATTGTATTTTTAAATAATGAGGTATTTTAATAAGAGTATTAATTACGCTATTCATTTCTCTCTCATTTGACCAATTTCAACAATTCAACTTTTCAATTTTTCACCTTTAACCGTTTGTCTATTATATGTAGTATAGATTGGGTAATTTTGTGTTATTTTTAGTTGCTACCAATCCTACTGGAAGTTGTTATTATTATTAGTGGATCCATTTTGTTTGCAACAATGGAAGATCGGGGATTAATTGCATGGAGGGCAAACTCAAGCAAAATCTTTAGTCTTAGAATTTGTGAACTGTAATTAAAAAATATTATTTATAAAAACTATTTAGTAACAAGTAAAAAAGAAAAGTACTACACGGATTTAGAAGAGTATGGTATCGTCTTGTGATGCAATTCCGTTCAAATTGACTTGAAATGTTCAGCATAAGAAATGTTATGACCAATTTGACAGAAACAACTTTTTCACATCACAATTTTTTTTATAAAGACACCTAAATATTTCACATTATAAACACAATAAATCAATTTCACAATATTTTAATAGAGAGCAAGTCTCGAGTCGACTGCAATACCTTCTACCCAATAAATTAGTGTTTTTGCTAAAAAATAATACATACAAAAGTGGAATGTAAAAGATGATTTGAAAGTATTTAGAATTAGTGTCAATATTTAAGTCAAATCTTAATCTTAATAAATAAAACAAGTTTAAAAGTAACAATAATGCACAAAGTATTGTTGGACGTTTAATTGTGGCAGCATCTTCGTACTTTATATGGCAAGAATGAAACAACCGTATTCATAACAAAGGCGAGAAGACGGTTGATCAAGTCACCAACGTGGTTGCTGATGTTGTAAGGCTCAAACTTGCATCTATCACTTTCAAGAAAAACATGCATGTGGACAAGCTAAAGAGTACTTGGAAACTCTCGGCTGGAGTTCCAGTTGGAGGATGATTGTGGATGTTTCCATAGAGAATTGCTTGTGTTTATTGCATATTGTATTGTTTCTTTTCTCTATGTTAGTTGTTTGGTGGTCGTGTTTTGAGTTTATGCAAAGCACGTAGATAGTAGTTTTTTTCCTAGAGTGGCTCATCACTACTTTCCTTGTATGAAACATCATATTTTTTTTATAAATTCACCGGGTCTAATCTCTTTACCAAAAAAAAACAAACAGTCAATAATATTTGTTTAGTAAAAAATGTCTTGAACATCTATGAAATAAATATAACGGGTCTAATCTCTTTACCAAAAAAAAACAAACAGTCAATAATATTTGTTTAGTAAAAAATGTCTTGAACATCTATGAAATAAATATAACACACATATATACTTCATAGGCGTTTAAAGCATTAATAATTATGGTGACAATAAGAGTATATATACGTACATTTGTTTCTCTTCCTTCTCGATGTGGGAGCAAGTTAAAACCCAACATCAAATTTACACTTTTTTTAATTAGTTGTAAGCAATGATTCATCCTTTATGATTATAACAATTTGTGGATATCATAAGGATACTGGCAACCATGATCTCATACCTCAACTATACCTCACCACCCATCAATACTATCATTCCACCTCATCTCATACCTCACCCATACCTCACCATACTTTTCTAGTGGCAACCATAATTCCATACATCACATAATTTTATTTTATTTTATTTATTTATTTTTTATTTTTTTTTAAGTGTGCAACGGTCGAATATTTGAACAAGGATATACACACTCCACTTCATGCCGAATCGGCAATCTTTGTCGTGCATCAACCATACCGCACAAGAGGAAACGGTGTTGCCGCTCGGTATGAGGGCAAACCGTGCCCATTGCCACTACCCGTAAGGGAAGTAGTATACATGCTTTGTTATGAAATAAACATCATTCAAACATTCTTTTGTGTTACTTTATATATATTAATCACCTTGTTTTTTGACAAACCATTAGAGTCCAGTAACCATCCAAAAAAAAAAAAACCATTCCAAAGTCTAATATGTTTGTGCGATGACAGGTTTTCCCTTTTCTGACCTTCACTACGTGATTTTACAAAAGTGAAATCAAACCAAAAATTACCCCGATGGATATAATAATGCCACGTAGCATAACGCACGGCAGTGGCCTATATACAAACTTCAACTTTTCCATACAAAGGAAAACCAACTTTGAAGCATTCTTAGAGACTGAAAACACGGTCACATAAGATGTGAAAACCATGTTAACTCTTGCTACATTATAGGTACTCTGAGCACCAATCCACCCAAGATGTAGTCACACTTTTAGTTCATTCGAAAACTAAGAAAAAGGCACAACTTGCTCGAGTGGTTGGGTAAAAAAGTGGAAACACCAACTAATCCATTTCAAGATATTTGTTTGAAAGCATTCTAGTGGATACATAGAATATCAAAAAAGTGGCTTGTGAACTCGTGACTTTTGCTGTTTGGGCTACAGTAATGAGTAACATTTATACTACTATATAAAGCATTTGGGACTTTCTATAAAAGGAAGTCTTAAAAAGATTAAGCCTACACACTTGCCACTTATGGAATCATTTTGTTGGTTTCTAAGCATTACAAGTTCTAAAGTACAATTAATATACCTCATGGTACAAAACAATCGTGCATAAATCATTTTTTTTTTCATTAAAACACTCACTAAATGAAATTTATGAATCATTAATGATATTATTAAAATACTCCGTCACTCAAAAGTACAATTAATATAACACATGTTACAAAACAATAATGCATAAATCATCTTATATGTTTTTTTCAAAACACCCACTAAATGAAATATACAAATCATTAATGATATTATTAATGTACCCCCTCACTCAAAAGTACAATTAATATATCACATGGTATAAAACAATAATGCATAAATCATTTTATCTTTTTTGTTATTTTTTTAAAACACCCACTAAATAAAATTTACAAATCATTATTCATAGCGTACAAACCAATCTTTTATGTAGTCAAACTTTATGACACCACCTTTTTTGACCACACAATGGATCACCATTTACGACCACAACTTAGCAACATAGACACCACCAAATGGAGCCGAAACCGCTATTTTAAAACACCTTTTATGTTTAAACGTTATATAATACCCTTTATGTTTTAACGTTATATAATATTGCACGTCCAAAACAACTAGCAATAGTGGCGACCACCGTTTTCGTATCGTCGTTGTATCGTGATGCATGGGTTCACTGCCATTTTTTATGAAATAGTGTGCGATAAAGTTTTTCCCTAAAGCTATCGTCATGCGTAAAGTTACCATCATGAAAAACATATAATCGCTCACCAAAATTTTTGATTGCATGATGTCCGTCACCGCAACGCGTGAGTACCCCGCTATAAAAGTTTTTTATAATGTTATTAAATGCATAAGCAAGAATACCAACTAAATTTCAATTAATAACCTCTGTTGGACATATTTTCTTCCTTCTATAAACGCAATTCATCGAAAAGACCTTACCATCGCCGACAAAAATAATCAAACGGGTACCCGCCGCTGCAACGCGCGGGTACCCGTCTAGTCAAATATAAAAACTACAAAGTTAGTTATTTGCGTCAAAAATTAGGCAAATTAACCAACTACCATCAAGAAAATATTGTTAATCGTTTGGTTGCCATAACTGCATATAAACCAAACAGCAGCTTACCAGAACAAATCATGGCGGAAACCTTATTAATATATACTCACTCTTTCTATTTTTCCCTAAGATGTGGGATACAAGTTGCACCAACAGGATTTCTAGATTTTAACAACCTAATAAATTGGGCCTGTTTTCCTATTAGAAATACAAAATTGAGCATAGCTTTTTGGCTTTTTTTACTTGAGCCTATTTGATGCGACCCAAAAACAGACTCGTAAAGTAAGTAAGTTAGCATAAGTTTTCTTATAGTCATGTTCTATCCCTTGATATGTGGGATTCCTCAACAGCTTATTGTATGCAAGTACTAACAAGCTATTTACTTTATAAGTGGCATGGAAAATGTTTTATGTGAACGCTCCAAACTGTTTATTTGCCTAAAATATAACTAAGTTGCACCTGCATTAGCAATTTCAAAGTGATTAGCGTGACACACAAAAATAATGGATTTTCGTTGTTCCTAAGTAGCTGTTTATAGGGCTAATGGCACGATAATGTATTATAGTTGTCATGATTTTCTTCTATATGTATCGAACCTTTTATTTATTTATTTATTTTATTTATTTTTTTTTTTGCAATTCATCGTACTAAACTTGATTTGATTTTATTTTTTTTGTACTTTATGACAATTATAATACATATGGTAGAAAAAAATGAGGGTAATGATTATAAAGTACATAAAAAATACAAGAGTAAACTACACCGTTCGTCCTTGTGGTTTGCGTTAACCAACAAGTTTCGTCCTTTGACCAAAAAAATGCACCGTCCATCCTTAAATGCGAAACGCTATTCATCGTTAGTCCCTCTATATAACGGCCTTCATTAACTGTCGTTAAATATACACACGTGATATGCACATGAGGGTATATTGGTCTTTTTTTTTTGCATTTTTAACTTCCTCTTCTACCTTTGTACATCTTCATCCTGAATCATCATCATCTACCGCCATTTTCTTTCATTCACTACCTTCTTTATATCCAAAGAAAACTTAAAATCAAACCCACACATCAATGTTAAAGTTTTATATTCATGAAATCACATGAAAAATAAAATCAAAACAAATAAAAACCCCCAAACTCAAAAACCATGTACCACCGTTATAATCCACACAACACAACAATAATCTCATTTATGTTAATTCTTCCATAAAATACGTAACACTATCCTCTTAATCTCAGATAAATAACCTTATGTTCTATCCCTTCAAGTTTCTTGATTTTCTCTATCCAACAACCACAAAACTTCATTCAAACTTCTTGATTTCTGTCACAATTCTCAATTTTTGGTCATTTCTCAAACTCAACATTCATCATACTAGCTCTTGCATAGTTTTGCATTTCACATTAAACGCATAATTTCTTATTAAATAAACGCTATCGCGTAATTAATTATTTTGAACATTGGATCCGATACTTTCAAAAATTATCACAATATATTTTTATACTCATATTAAGTTTATAAAAATATTATTATAAGTTTACCCGGTGTTTAAAATTTATTTTATATATAAATTGTTAAGTTTATATAATTGCGACGTTTTTCTTAAAAACTACACGATAATTATTATTTCACTCAAATTTTGCAAGAAATATATTTTTATAATTTTTATGACCTCAATATATTTTATCTTGACCCGTGAAAATTTATTTTTAACTAACGCTACCTTAAATGCTTAAATAAATACATAAGTTATCAATTATTCTTAACTAACTACACTTCAATTTATACATGCAAGTAATTAAATAGAACAAAATGTATTCACTCTCTTTTTATTTTCTATATGTCGACCACCCTTGGGTGAGTCATTGAGAGTTTGCATAATATCTACTCAAGTATAGTATTATACTAAATATCACAAACACATTTCACTTCAATTTGCAAAGTAAAAAGATCAAAATATCTCTCTTTCTTTCTCTCTTGCAAACCGGCCACACCATAAGACCAAGAAGATCATCACAAAAATTTTCAAGACAAGGTTTTAACACACTAGTATCACTTGTTGTATAGGTTTTGCAATAAAAACCTCAAGTGATTAGGAAAAACCCATTGTCCTTAAACCTCATCATAATACTTGTAAGCATTCATATTCATGTGTTTATTTCATATTCATTGTTATGATCATATCATTTTATTTGAGAAACATGCAAGTCTTATGGAGGTTTATACCACTTTTTCATTGTTATTAAGTGTTATATATATATATATATTTCATCCTATAATTACTCCTTGAAACATATCACTTTTGGTGATGCCTAGGAACCCATGACACCCTAAGAAGGTGTATGGTAGGATTAGAATAGCTTCGGAGTTGTTTTGAATTGGTTAGAATAGGTTTTGCGCGTGAAAAACTCATTTCGACAAGTTTTAAAAAGGGTCTGATCTTATTTTTAAATCTGGGAAAATTCGTCAGTTGGTAAAATATTTTGGGCTAGATATTTGAAAAATATACTTTAAAACGAAAATGTGGCCGCTTGAACGGGTTAAAACGGAGTTATAACGAAGAAGTTATGAATTTTTGAAGTTTGGCGACGAAAACTAATAATTCCAGAAATTTCAGCATGAAAATGTCACTCTTTACGGGTCAAAAATGAGTCTTAAGCGTTATAAAATGTGTCGACTTATCAAAAATATATTAGTATACTTTAACACGAGTCTAAGGATGTAGAAAACGGACTTGTAACGATTAAATTATACACGTTTACACAAAGTTGCCGTAACTTTATTCTATTAGCAAAATTAATATATTTTCTATTAAACACATACTACGGCAACAAGTGACCATGTTGAGGGTCGTTTTTAACAAGGATGCAATACTTTTTATAACGTGATGTCTTCTAGTAAAAGTAAGTTCGCCAAGCATATTTTCCAAAATGTCCAACCGATCGTCAAGCGGAGTTGTAATGAATGAAATATAGTCACTTAAACTTTGCCGGAAAACCACCCTTAAACAATATTTTTGGACACAAGTACCATACTTTACCTATATTTTTCTCCATGATTGGAACCTCTATGATAAAAACTTAAATGCTAAAACTTTTAGATAATGATACAAGCTTCCCAAAACCGTCGAGTTTGTTTACTAACATTTGATGTGCACCATTTTACGACTAGCTTTTCGAGGCCGTTTAGTCACTTTCATGAAATTGTCAAGTAACATTATTTTACGACGAAAAGTTATAATTTCACAATAAATCACAAAACGATTATCGTAGAATGTTGATTCAACGTATATACTTGTAAAGTATTTTATAAACATGACGAGATGTCATAAACATATATTTCGACGATAAATTCTATTTTCAAAAACGTACAAGTGGTATAGATTACATAAGGATTTGCATGCACAACATTGTTTCATGACTTATATTAGAGCACATCATTCATTTTAGGTCGCGGATAGTTTCCGAGCCTCATTTTTGTGCACTTCATTTTGTTAGCATATCAATCATACCAGGTGAGTTCATACCCCACTTTTACTCGTTTAAATTCTTACAAACTCTTTGGGGGAGATCCATGCTTAAATACTTGTTTTTACTCTTGCGAATACTCAAACCATTTATACAATTGTGTTACACTATACTTCTTATACTCTTTGGACATTATGTGTGGTTTATTGCGATATGTGCCTTAATGTGCTAAACTTGTTTTCAATTATGCTTCAACATACATACTTTAGCAACTGGTTAACTCCTGCGGGAGCTGGCGGAGAGGTATTGATAGTACTATCGGGCTGACGCCCCCACCCTAGGGTCCTTGATGACGTGACCTGGGGTGAATATAATCTGTTATTCAATGAAACACAACAAACAATTTAGACTTGTCAAGAGGTTCAGTTGGCTGTGATTCTTTGCATTAAGTACATGTATATATCGTATGCACATATGTCCTACTTACAAACAAGGTTGACAATTCTATTTTGGGCAATGGGTTGTGAACACATAGGTTGCGAGTTTTGTATGGGCGGAATTCGGAACTGAATGGATTTACAATGCCTTTGCTGCATCAACATTCTTTAAAGACTATTTCAAATCATTTTCAACAAACTTATGAACTCACCAACCATTGTGTTGACACTTTTAGCATGTTTATCTCAGGTCGTAAGGCGATAGCATTTCATGAAGCTTTTGGGTCACATGGCATACATTGGAGTCTTGTGTTTTTTTTTTATCAATTACCATTCGACATGTTTTGTAAACTCTTTATGTATTATCAAACTTTGGGATCTCATGTTGTGTAAACTTTAACTTTATTTAATTGAATGGTAAACCTTTCAAAACGTCTCATTTTAGAGGTCGTTTTCTGTATCCATACTTTGTGCTATGAAGTCATACCCCAAAGACACTATCGTTCCGCTGCGATATTTTGGGGGTGTGACAGATTGGTATCAGAGACTTGGTTATAGAGAACTAGGTTGCATTTTAGTTCCTAGACTATAACCGCTTTCACGTCGATCCTTTCTTTTCCTATCGCCTTACACACTTTTCGTGCGCATATGTTTTCTTAAAAATTTCTTCTAGACCCACCTCATTGGATAACGTAGTTTCCTTGTACCGATAGGGGAGTCCCAAAATCTAGTCAAGTCATCAAAAATATGGAGCTCAGTAATGAGCACTTATCTAACTTGATCTCGTGACAGTTCTTGTTTGATGAGACACGAGATCGAGCTAAATAAGTGTTACTATATAGCTGTATAGATTTGATGATTTTGCCCGAGGATGGGAGTTCTCTTGAGGATACTTTGGGAACTTCTGGCGACTAAACCTCATAGTGACTTTAGCACCTAAAGGAATTTCCTATACACCAATCGTTCCTTATGCAAGTAGGTATTTGTAACAATTTGTTTTTGTAAACATCATTTATTTTTTATTTTCTATTCGTTTGTTCTTTCTGATCAATGACGAAATTAGCGAGATCTTTAAAGATATGTGTTCGTAAATCTGAGATCTTTTTTTGTTTTTTGTTTTACCTTGATGACAATTTAATGATCTATCATGAACTTTGAAGATCTGAGTTCTTGTTGAATCGGTTGCATCTTGAACCTGTTTTTGTTGATTTTGATGAGAGAGAAATAAAATGATAATGACAATGAGAGTTGTATTTTGATATGCGGGGTTGTTTTTTTTAATTGTGGTGACAAAGATTTTGTCGCCGGATGTGGTTTGGTGGTTGCGGTTCACGTTTGTTGCTAGTGGTGAGACGATGATGGTGTGCCACCGGAGATTGGTGGTGAGAACAAATAAGAGGAAGAATAGTTTGTTTTTATTTGATCAATTTACCCTTTTATATTGGTATCTGTGTTGGTGTTTATATATAACAAGATAATGAGATGGGTGCTGGTTTTGGGGTTTTCGAGGGTTGCCGAAGGTGGTGAACGGTGGTGGCAGGACTGGTGGTAGTGGTGGATTAAGAATAATATGAGGAGGTAGTGGTGGGTGAGAATTTGTAGGTGGAATGATTGAAGAAGATAGAGATGCATTAAAGAAGAAAGAAAATGATTGTGTGGTGATGGACCATCTGAGAATTTTTGTTATTCCATATTTGTTTGTGTTTAAATAGAAAAGGAAAAAAATATATAGTAAATTTACTATTATACCCTCATTTGACCATAAGTACGATGACTTAACGACAGTTAATGAAGGCCATTATATAGAGGGACTAACGATGAATAACGTTTCGCATTTAAGGATGGACGGTGCATTTTTTTCGGTCAAAGGACGAAACTCGTCGGTCAACGCAAACCAAAAGGACGAACGGTGTAGTTTACTCAAAATATAATAAAATCAAGTTTAGTACACATAATAGCAAAAACATTTCTTCGATACATATAGAAGAAATTTATAACAATTATGATACATTTAGAGGCCATTAACTCGTGTTTATAAGTTGGATGAAAACTCAAACAAGTCAGCAACTTTTGCGTATAAGGTATATAATCATGTCGAGACTTTACTTCTATTTCCATTATTTTCGGACGCTTTCATGGAAGATTCCTCATATATTAAGTGATGTTGTTCATGAAAATAATTAAAGCGTCCTTGTGTTCCGTCTAATTCAATACTCTTTGAGTTCCAAAAAATGACTCGTTTGACCTAGAAACTATTACTTATATATATGACACATACATATGGACAATTATGCCTAAAGTTAGTCAAAAGTCACTTTCGCTAACCAAAATTTTCCTCCATTTGATGTCCATTAAGTGTCCTTAATCACAACATACACATGCTTTGAGCCGAACAAGTAATTGCGTGAAGCAATGAATCACGTGCTTGTGAGTTCTTAACTCAAGTACAATGTGCAGTTTAGACGATGAAATTGGATGAAGATCGACTAATGAATGATTGTCGGGTTTCTTATATCAGAAAGCATATATTTAGTATTATATTTGTCGTTCAACAAAAAAATATAAGGAAGCTATCATGTTAAAGCTTTATGAACCCTTTAGCTTGATTTTATGGCTCTGCCCTTAAAAAATCTATCTCATATGTTATAAGCATGATTGAACCCATAATGTTAGCATTGGAAGTGTTGATCATTAATGTAATCAAAGAGAGATCTCAATGATCGTCCCTTAGCGGGAGATTGTTAGGAATAAAAGTTACGATCATTATCGAGTCAACAAGTAATGTAATAGTTAGCTAAGTTAGTATTGGGCTAGACGGATGGACTTAGTTATTATTATTATATATGATGTTATGTTAAGTTAAGGAATGAAATTAAAATGAAATAAGTGTTTTGCAATAAAGGCAATGTACAATCACAACATTACCTATCATGTTCAAATGAACATGAGAGGAATCAATCCGAATGAAAGATGTATAAGTCCAATCCAAAACATGGGGTGTGTAGGAAGTATACAAACTCACAAATGTGGTCATTTTTGAATGTGTTAGTTTGATCATTTATAGGGAACCAACACACAACCATTTGATTTGTGAGCATAAAAACACATAACGCATCATCGTAACACAAGCCGGTTGTTGAAAATATTTAATAAACAATTAAAATATTTTTATTGTCTGCAAATGATACAAAACTGCTTTATCATTAATATTTTAAATTTGTAATGATTTTTCCATTAAGTGT
This sequence comes from Chrysanthemum makinoi, assembly GCA_910596185.1. NCBI lineage: Eukaryota > Viridiplantae > Streptophyta > Magnoliopsida > Asterales > Asteraceae > Chrysanthemum > Chrysanthemum makinoi. Next base: position 32,959,015 of record OU343222.1, on the reverse strand, counting down.
CCTTAATCACAAAATATTTGTATTTCCACACAATCGGGTTTCTTTTTACTACTCGTAATATTTATTATTAATATTTTAAGTTTGAAATGATTTTAATAACAAAACTAGTAACTTCTAATGAGTTTGAAATAAATAGAGCAAGTCAAATGAAATACGCTAGTGCACAATAATTTTTAAAACATACAAAAAAGTTGGAAAATGCCTATGGCGAGTTGCATATTTTCACTACAAAGCAACCTTCCAAATAAACACAAAACAAGTTTTTATACATTTTGACAAACTACTAAAAGATACAAAATTGAGCATAGCTGTTATTTGCATTTATTTAAAATTAAGGCCCATTTAATCTGACCCAAAAACAAACTCACAAAGTAAGCGCCTGTTTGTTTAGTTTTTTTATTAAATCCTGTTATATTAAAGTGTCTATTTAGATATATGTTGTCTGTTTGTAGATGAATTAATGGTTGTTTGTTTTGTGTGCTGAATAAAGTGTCTGAATTAGAAAAAATTATTGTTATACCCTTTTATTTGAAATAAAGTTAAAAAGTGGAAGGGTAAATATGCAAAATAAGGATAAAAGGGATGGACTTAATATGTAAACCCTCATCTCTCTGGCTTTTTCTAGAAGGTCACATGTTAGTTTTAAGCACTAAACAAACATCCATTTGATGACTTAATTAACTTACATAATTTTCAATTAAGACACATTAAGTTGTTATCAAACACTACCTAAGTAACTTAACATACGTTTTCTCATACCCATGTTCTATATATTTGATATTTGGGATTGCTCAATTTAAACTGCTTTAAAAAGTATGCAAGTACCAACAAGCTTATTTATTTTATAAGTAGCACATAAAATGTTTTATCTAAAAGCTCTAAACTGTTTATTTGCCTAAAATATAAGTAAGTTGCACCTCACTAGAAAATCCAAACACCTTTTTTAAAAATTTTGCATATATGTAACGTTTGGATGTGCAATTTCAAAGTGATTAGCGTGACGAATAAAAAATAATGGTTTTTTGTTGTTCCTAATATTAACTTCACAGCAATCGAAGAAAACTAATACAGAAACAATAATCAGCGATATATACAAACATTTCTTTCTTTCTTGCTCCAATGTGGGACTATGAAATTTTAAACTTCTTAATTTTTATCAAAGAACTGATTCATCCTAAATATAGATAATAATAATTTCTGAATCTAATAATCAATATATTCCTGTTGCTATCTACAAGTAATACACCCTATTCAAAATATATTAAAACAACTGGGCCAAGTAGTTGGGCTTTTCTAAAGGCCACTTCTAATCACTTGTAAGTCTTATTTAATTGTTTACTCCTCGTAGTTGTTTAGTTGCTCAATTCAACTAGCTGTATAGTTGGGTCGCTTAAGGCAAAAACCAGGGCGTTGGTTGGAAAGTGGTTGTGGCGGGCTAGGATGAAGAGAGTTGCATTATGGGTGAGGGTGGTGAAGAGTATATATATTTGGGTATGATGGGGTTGCAAGTGAAAACATGAGGACGTTGGAGGCATGTGTAGGAAATATCAACGTTTTTTTTTTTTTTTTTTTTTTTTTTTTTTTTTTTTTTTTTGTATTGCAGGACACTTGAAAGTGGTTGCTTGATGATAATGACATTTCCTCTGTCAAAGCCTTTACAACATTAGCAAGTTGATGCAGAATAAACATGTTCCGAAGAAGGTTAACATCTTTGTGTGGAGGGCGGTTGTGTTAGACAATGATAAAACCCGTAGGTATAACATTATTATCTACCATTATTTATAATGGTAAAACCCTAGATGCCTCAAACCCATAAACCAGGCTTGGGCCTATTTATTCTCTAATACTCCCTCGCAGTTCGAGCGGCGAAATCGCGAAAGCTCGAACTGTAATAGTAAACTAGAAAAGAAAAAAAAAATTAATATAATAAAAACATAACTTTAGTCGACTCGTAACAAAACCATACCAACGGTGGACTTTTGTCGACTGGTACCAACGGTCGGCTAAGTCGACTGGTACCAACGGTCGGCTAAGTCGACTGGTAACACAACCGTACCAACGGTCGACTTTAGGGACTGGTACCAACGGTCAACTTTAGTCGACTAGTAACAAAGTCGTACGAACAATCGACTAACAAACAAATAATAAAACAACTATATTTTTTTTAACGAAATAATAAAACATAATCATAATTGAAAAGTGAAACAAAGATACAATTGTTTATGTCGTCCATTTTTATGCATAACACCGACCCACCAAGTGTGACCTCCTTGCTTGCTTGCTTCTCGAAGGGACGAGATATGTTACCCATTTAATTTAAAGATCGGTATTTAATAATTGAGGGCTAGGGTTTGACGGGTTGGTTTAGAGGAGGCGGCTCAACTTAGCCACCTAGGTCTGAGGATCATACCCTTTCTAATACCATGTTAGACAATGATAAAACCCGTAGGTATAACTTTATTATCGACCATTATTTATAATGGTAAAATCCAAGATGCCTCAAACCCACAAACCAGGCTTGGGCCTATTTATTCTCTAATAGGTTGGAGCTTGATAAGAAGGGAATTGATTTAATGCCCAAGCTGCGATGAGGGGTGTAAAATTATTGATCATACTTTGGTATTACGCAATGTAGCAATTCTAGTGATGGAAGATTGGTAATGTAAATGCATTTTCTACTCATGAGGAGTTTAGGTATAACGAAAAAGGTTTGGTTCTTTCAAAATATAAGTCGTTGCGTCAATAGTGGTCTCGACAGGAGGCTACTACATTTTGAGGAATCACAATTGTCGAGTGTTTGGGAAAAATGTTGAAACACGAACAAATCTATTCCAAGATATTTGTTTGAAAGCATTCTAGTGGACTAACATCAATATTTGTTATGAAATTTAGTTAAAGCTTACCAACATGAACAAAGTCGGAAACCTTATCAGTATACACTCAAATTATTTGTGGGATACAAATTGCACCAACAGGGCAACATGTTTTCTAGATTTTGACACCCTACTAAATTGGTCCAGTTTTACTACTAGTAAAAGAAATACAATATTGAGCATAGTCTATTGGCTTTTTTTACTCTATTTGATCAGACCCTCTTCACACAATCTCATAAATTTATCAGCTACAAAATGAGCATAGTTTATTAACCGAATACCGTCAAAAGAATTGGTAGATCAATGTCAAGTCTGTTTTACATGTTCCGTAACAAGTTATACACCATCACTGTGTTGAGTTTATAATATATATAACATACAATAAACATGTAAACATCAAGAGTACACAGCGGAAGACTAAAGATCATAACAAATAAATAATTAACTGAAAGTATGCGTAACGTACCTCTTGCGAATGTCAGATCCCTTGAGCAAAACAAAGAAGTGGTTTGAAGAGTTGTCCCTTACCGTTCTACAACTCAAACCAATATGGTGTAAGAATAGTGTCTTACTACCACGTTCTTGTACACACGAATTAACCAACGAATCAAGCGATTGCTAGATCTAACACAAGTCCTCGTTTAAGAAAAACGAAACCAAACTCCCTTACAAGGGGTGTTCGGCCGAATAATGACTAGAGAGAGGAGAGGAGAGATCTAGGGTTAATTCAATGCACAAAGTGTGTGAAACCCTAGAACCTAACCTTGTTTATATATTAGATGGAATACTTTGGAAAAAAGTTATGAATTAGGGCTTGGGAAAGCCCCTTGGCCGGCCACTATGCAAAGCCCAAAGGAAAACCCATAACTTTTTCAAGTCTTTCCATTTCTAGTCCTTTCTCTTTTCATTTAACGGTCGTTAGTCATTTTTCCGTTAAAAACTTAACGATCGTTAACCGGACTTAATGTGCAATAATTAATCGTAAACATAAACATTAATTATTAACTTTAATTCTCATTCGCTAATGTGTGCAATCCTGTGGTCACGAGTTCGAATCCGGACATTCACATGTTTGTAAATATATACATTTCCAACAGCTCCCACAAGGATATGTTTACAAAACGTGAAATGACATTGGTTAACGTCTAGCAACACGCAAATGCCCCCGGTACAACTCGTGTATGGTTTTCTGGGGAAAAACCAAGTTTTGATGATTCATCATCATATTCATCCTTTTGTTTCTAATACTATGTTAATAAGAATATGGATCTCACTCATTTCTTAATTAACTATTCTGTTTCTCGTTTTATGTGATTGATTAAGATTACCAATTCTTCTGAACATATTCCAGAAGACCTTGGGCATGGCCATGCAAACATCTTAACAACCTTACGAGGGGCCCAATAGTATTATACTTCAAAATAAATTTGAAGGAAACAAATCCCATTTTGACTACAAGCAGGATTCATAAATTTCGCAACACTTCTGAAAACAACCCTTATAACTACCAGTTACGTATAGCGATAGATTGCTTCACAAAAATGCACTACATCCATGACATATCTCTTGTATCTCAAGTCAGAGGATAAATATTCATGATATACTTAATGACAAAGATCCATAAAGTATTATCATGCGGGTGGAATAAGTCCTATACTCAATACATTGAATATCATCTGAAATTAGTCATGCTACGCATCAATATACTTTCAAGTATATTCTAACTAATACTCAGATTTGTCTTAATTCAATATCATTCCCATGTTATTGATTGACAACGGACTATTTAGAATAACTTAAGTTATTCAAGGATTTAAACATGTAAATATAGGATAACATCATAATAAATGAACAATAAACATAACAAAATATTTTATTTCATTTCAATAATAATGTTTAGAATATCCTTTTATCCAAATACTAAATAGATCAATGCATGATAATTCTTAGTTAATGAATTTTGCCACAAGTCATGCAACTCATACTTGTTGACAAGGCATAATTTCAACTAACTTTGATCTATAGGAATTTTGAGAATACTTATTTCAAGAATTCAATAAGTGAATTTCTTGTATATGTTTACACATATCTTGATATTGTCATATCATTCCATAAGGTGCGTGATAACCTGAACCACCCTTTTATGACAATTATCTTTCAAAACCTTAAAGTTTTAAAGTATTCTTTATTCTTTAATGTATAATGCAACTATGCTCTTAGTTGAGCATAACTAGTCAACATGGTCGTCATCAAGGATACCATTACTAGAATTGAGTGTCATCTCAATTATACTAGCATCATTGTATACAACAATATGCTCTTTAAACATCCGTAAACATTTGAACAGTTATAGTGTAATGTTGGTGCCTACCAAAACTCAAGTTTTGTTGGCAATGACAATTATGAAACAAATTGTCATAATTTCATCCATAGAATCTAGGAGCATCTCCAGACTGTGGAATATGATTCTAAATCCAAACATATTTCCTTTTAAAATATTTATTACACTAACAACTTTCAATGTTGTCAAATCATCTTATAATCAAGCATGACACAACAATCTTACAACATTGATGTACATGATGAATCTTCAAGTTAGACTTTAAGATCTCATTATATATTCATCATGTTCTATTAGACTCATTTATTTTACCGCATATGTTTATAGTAATAAACATATATTCCAAGGTTGTATGTCTTATTTCCAAATCTTACAAACGAAGTTTCATTCCCAAGTAAAACTTAATTTAGGTGGAATGTAGTTGCTCATACAACATATAAGATTTACGAAAATTATACTCTCACTAGCTTTCAGGAATACTTATGAGCTTATCTTATTTTAATCATTAAATCAAACATGGATTTAATATTAAACATAAGAATCATCTCCTAGATGCATGCATATATCCATTCATGGATTCTTGCAGTCTGTGCATATTCAAAGATTATTTGAATTCATAAAAACTCCTTTGCATTACTTATCGTCCTCGCAAAAGTAATTCCAGAACAAAGATTGCTTTTGATATTCATTGTCAAAGTTTCATATCAATGAAACTAAGTATGACAATCATAATCTTGATACTTCAATTTAATGTATCTAGGAAAGAATATTCAATCATAGTTAATTGCTTAAGTATGATAGACATACATTAAATACATGTACAATATTGTCCATATGATTTCTACACAAAAATTTAAACCACTAGGGTTTTCATCCTTTGAAGAAACTCATTTTCATTATTAAGATAAACCAAGTATCTAAAGTTGATTATCTTTATGGACAGCATCTCTACATTCATAGTATGATTGATTTTCCACAATTCAACATTTGGTAAATTTATCATTATGATTAACAGGCTTACTATGATCCTGTAACTCATATTCCTCAGCATATTAAATATCTGAGATATCCTTACGGATCTATGAATGACAATTCCATCATATTAAGGTTTATCATTTTCATGTTTAGCCTTATCATGATATTTGCTAGTGCATTTTAGAAGATTATGTATTTTGTAATTCAATCTTTCAAGATCTAAACAAAACTCCCACTTGCCTTTAAAAATTTAAAGATTACCTTTAAATAGTTTAGCAAGTAGAGCAACAATACATTGTTCTCTTTTAGGATATTACAAAAAACATTGACAGTTCCTAACATTAGTTTGTTACAACTCACTCTATAAGTAGTTTAACAAATTGAGAACTTCATTTATAAGACTTAATGTGATTCATCACATTCCATAAACAAATGGTGTCTTATTAATCTTCTAGGTTGGAGTCTTATTGAGTATATTCAATCTATACTCAATCTACTAACCTTGATAACTTTTGGAAGAAACCATAGTTATCTTGAATCAAACAATGCCAATAGATTTTGATTCTTCTAACCGAACATACCATAAAACTATGGTATTTCCTTAGAATTACTATTGTAAGAAAATTTAACAATATTTTAGATAACCATCTACTTTTTGGCTTACCTATTTACCAACAAAGTAAAACTTAATGGTACAATAGAATTACCAAGTCAATTGCATGTATTATAACACAAATATTTTTGACCAAGTCAAAAGACATATTAGTTATAATCCCACTATACGTTATAAGTCATTGATCAACTCATTGACTTCATGCATATGTCTTAAAACATAGCAAGTTAACGTCTTACTTTATATTGTAAATCTTGTATTAAAAGACTTCTTGTTTGTGACTTTACAAAATCATAAACATTTATAATTAAAGTAATTATGAACACCGCCTCGAGTTTCAATTAATATTTCAAGTTAATATTTACTACATATATTTAAGTCATTCAACGAATACTCAAATTCAAGGTAGTATTAGATTACTTCATTTAATTATGTCATTCCATGAAATGTTCCATGTAAGAAACTGCAGAATCATCCATGCTCGTTCTCACGACACGTGGATATTTTACCTTGGGCTACAATCTAGTTCACGTTCTCACGTAACATAAATTGTAACTACAAGTGTTTCTTAAATATTGAATGACATAAATATTAAAAATAAAGTAGTCTTTGTTATCATCTTGACACATGTTCTTAATAGGGCAATCATACATATTTAAATGTATACTTCCTATTAGAACGTTATTCTCTTACTTTTCAGTCAAGAGAATTCATTTAAATCATATTAATATGTGTTGTACCTTGCACACAATAAAGATTTCTCCCACTTGTGCATGGAACAACATCATGTAACATATAAACAACACGATACACGTTCGTTTATTTGATTAATATGATTTGTGTCATAGATATAACTAGTAGATATAGGACTATATTGATTTGTAAGGAAACGCATATGACAATCCTTAAAAAAACATAAGTGCCTACAATTGGAAAGTAATTATCTTTGAAGATAATCTGGGTTACTACACAGGAAATAAGGCTTGTAGCTCCCACTAAATTAGAAATCATTAAAACAACTTCTTATTCAGTAATGCAACACAAATGCTCCCACTGAATTTGACAATATTGTAAGTGTTACATAACCAGTGAAAACAACTTGCTTGCTTTTTACTTTCCTACACCTTTAAAGAACCATACGTAATCATTACTAAGGTACTAAAAGGTGTATTCTACTCTTTGAATGATGGGTTATCCATCAATGTTATTAACTTGAAAAATTGGGTATGCAATTTCTTCCTTAATAGGCCTACCATCCCCATATAGGTATGTAGTACCTTTAAAGGCTAAAGCAAAACAACTAGATAAAATATGCTAGTTTGCCTTTTACCAATTTTTGCGGTAATTTGTCTAGCTTCTAATTTTGTAACTCATATACATGTTTTCCAGTTAACCAACATTCATGTTGTTACAAAGGATTCATTCACCAAATGAGGGTAATGAAATCTTTATGGAAAATAAGATGTGCAATTCATTGCTATGAGTTACATTAGAATTTAGACAATTCAAATGTTCCTATTATACCTTTCTCATTCATGAAAAGGAATAGGATTGAGTCTCATGCTTCTCCCATGGAAAAGAGACTTCGTTTGTCTTTTCAGTGAATTATTCTCGATCAAACATTTGTTTGAAAGCTAGAATGGATCAATTTACTAATCAAAGACTAAACCACGTTTACGGTTAAATGTTGCATTTATACATTCAAAAGAATTACAAAATTCAATTTTAGTATTTTCGATAATTAACCTTTTCAAGAAAATTAAATACCCATGGTTCATAAATATATAACCATTTAATTTTCATTGAAAACTAGGATCCAAATTGTCATAATTTCATCACGTCAGTTGATCTGCTAGTAATGAACCTTATACAAAATGGTAGAGCTTTTGCTCAATTGCCAATTTCAATTGTAATTCCTAGATTTATGGGATTTACATTTAGCCAATATCAATTGCCATGTAAACATGTTTTATCCCCATCTTATGCCTTGAGTTGCCAGTTCTCACTACAAAACTCAATTAAGTTGTCCAACTTAAGAAACTGCAAAATCGTCCATGCCCGTTCTCACGACACGTGGACATTTTACCCTTCGATTACGATCTAAGTCACGTTCTCACGCAAATAAAAGGTAATCTTAGGTGTTTCCGTTTCGCTGGATGGCATATAACTCAAATTAAAGGGTAATAATTTTGATGTCAAATCAAATATGTACAAAGATGTCATGCATTCATCTTCGTAGCATAGGTTTTATTAAAACACTATATATATCTTGTTTTAATGTATAAGCTTTTCATCATCAAACTTTAATTGAGGTATTGGATTCACCAATCAAGGAATTTAGTGTTAATTATCATCCATTATACCGTACTTTTGCATAAGTGTAAACACTTAGTGTTTCGGGTAATTACCACCGAAGTGGCGCATGGAATTAAAACTAATTCGCCCTTAAGATGAGCTTGCACATTAATGGCTTACTAAGTAGCTCCAATCGAACTTACAGAGGGCAGAGGACCAGGTAAGCGTAAAAGCATAACCTTAGACATCTTTTCAGTGTGACTGTGCGCACTTCTTTATTAACCCCTTTATAGTTCATTCTCATGGGTGAGCCGTTCAGCCATTTGTACAAAATTCATCAATCAATTAAACGATTATGATTACTATGCTTAAAAATACATGTTACACCATTGTTTAGGTCAGTTTATTTTTTTTGTAAAAATACCCTTGTTACACATAACAAACAAGCAAGTATTTAAAAATAAACATATAAACAATGAATGAATAACAAAAAATAAGTCATGCATATCAAATAGCCACATGCAAACCTTTTGATAAATCCTATTAATAATCAATTCTAGATCTGTCAATATGCATATATTTAATTAAGACTTTCACCCGTTTTCATCTATGTACAAGGTGAGCCACATGCATCGATTCATCGATTGCGTAAGTCAAAATTAAATACATACCACATAGCACATAATTGATTAAATTAATAATGATTGAGGTCTTCCCCAATTTTAGATCTATCATAATTTAGTGTATATCACTTAAACAAGAAAGACATACAATAAAAGTAGATCCATGATAAAACATGCAGATAATTATCATGGACATAAAATTACACTTAACAATTAATGCAATTAAAACAGAGTTACGGATATACACATAAAGTTGTATGCATCTTAGGGTTTCTAATCCAATTAAAACTTTAGTTTACAAAACCCTAATTAGGGCACCAAAATAAACGCCCCCCTAAAAAATTAGGGTTTAGGTTTTGCAAACCCTAGATCTACGCATACAAATAATAACACAACTTGTTTATTTTAATTATGTGTTTCAGTAATTAATTACTTGTTATACAAGGCTCGTGATGCCACTGTTGAGTTTATAATATATATAACATACAATAAACATGTAAACATCAAGAGTACACAGCGGAAGACTAAAGATCATAACAAATAAATAATTAACTGAAAGTATGCGTAACGTACCTCTTGCGAATGTCAGACCCCTTGAGCAAAACAAAGAAGTGGTTTGAAGAGTTGTCCCTTACCGTTCTACAACTCAAACCAATATGGTGTAAGAATAGTGTCTTACTACCACGTTCTTGTACACACGAATTAACCAACGAATCAAGCGATTGCTAGATCTAACACAAGTCCTCGTTTAAGAAAAACGAAACCAAACTCCCTTACAAGGGGTGTTCGGCCGAATAATGACTAGAGAGAGGAGAGGAGAGATCTAGGGTTAATTCAATGCACAAAGTGTGTGAAACCCTAGAACCTAACCTTGTTTATATAGTAGATGGAATTCTTTGGGAACAAGTTATGAATTAGGGCTTGGGAAAGCCCCTTGGCCGGCCACTATGCAAAGCCCAAAGGAAAACCCATAACTTTTTCAAGTCTTTCCATTTCTAGTCCTTTCTCTTTTCATTTAACGGTCGTTAGTCATTTTTCCGTTAAAAACTTAACGATCGTTAACCGGACTTAATGTGCAATAATTAATCGTAAACATAAACATTAATTATTAACTTTAATTCTCATTCGCTAATGTGTGCAATCCCGTGGTCACGAGTTCGAATCCGGATATTCACATGTTTGTAAATATATACATTTCCAACACACTGTATCTTCTCACAATCTCATAAATTTACCAGCTAGAATCATATGAAATATAAAAATTACAACGCAATAATTATTTCTTGTTTGATGTCAAAAAATGGCAAACATCCTGATTAGCGAATATTACACCAGGGAAGCATGCTTAAATTATATGGAACTATGCAATACAAAGAGTAATGATAGAGTCTGATTGGATGAGGTAAAAGCAAAGCAAGCATACTCTCGTTCACAATTCGGAACATCTGGTGGAATCGTAGAATATGATCATGGACAAGAATTTAAGATTAATGTCAAGAAACAGGATTGTGTTGTCGATGGCACATCAACTGACTCAAGCATAAGTACCATGGAAGTCATTTTCATCAGTATATGCACACGTTTCAGCCACCGTATCATGATACTACTCTTTAGGCGTGCTAGTCCATGTCCATCCATATTATCAAAGAAGTCTTCCATTGACTGCCAATGTGGAATGTTTAAGAAGTGAACGGAAAGTGATTCAGGTAGCGATGAACATCATTATCGGTAAGCATTTCAAGACTATTACACATTTAATGTTATATATCTCTGAAGTTAATATGTTCAAATATATATCTGCTAAAAGTAGCGATGAACATCATTATCAGTATGCATTTCACCCACTATAATTTTACAGCTTTCTACTATGTTCAAAGACTTTTCTTTTTTGACCGATGTGGGAAAAATTTTAATTTACCCCAATGTCAAATATATATCTACTAAAAGTAGCAAGACTAACATCAATATTTGTTATGAAATTTAGTTAAAGCTACATCTCTTCAGAAACCTTATATAAGAAATAAGCTATAACACTTTGAAATAACTTATATTTGTACAAAAGTATACATATGTTGAACATCGAAGAGGTAATTTCAACTTAGTTATAACATGACGTATTCTAAATACTATGTGTAACATCAAAAAACAATTTCAACTTATAACTGTAGCAGATGGTCAAATCGACTCAACAGTTGAACAAGATAGCATGAAAAGCGACTGGTTTGAGTAAACACTTATATTGTATCATGCTCTGTTTTGGATTGTTCGCATTCTCTTACGATGACATCGACTTGAATGTATTTATTTTTCAGTTTGTTGGAAGGCATAGTATATATTATAATTGCACGTAATGGTGGGAAGGCACAATTCGCGTTCAAAGCAGTTTAAAAGGCAAGTGCAAAATGGTATGAATAATATGCTTTGAGCTTTGAAGTTTGAAGACTGACGCTTAAGTAAAATTGTGTCAAATTCAACATATAACAGTTTTCCCACATATGCTAACATGAGTAAGGTAAACATTTATTCTCTTTTTTAGTTTAGTAAAAGCAATGTTATCCCCTTTAAAATAAAGAGACAAAGATAACCAAAAAATATCCATGCAAACAATTAACATTTGTGTGTAAAAAATGTGTAACCATCCAGAGATGAACATCATTGTCAATATGCATTTCCAAACCAATACACGATTAAACAAAAAATATAACCAAAAAATATCCATGCAAACAATTAACATTTGTGTGTAAAAAATGTGTAACCATCCAGAGATGAACATCATTGTCAATATGCATTTCCAAACCAATACACGATTAACGTATTAGGATTCAACCTAGTATATATAGAACCACTTATTATTGTTTCTTTCCAATGTGGGATGTAAATTTCACCCACTATATTTCACAGCTTTCTACTATGTTCAAAGAAATAAATTCCTGTATGTATAACTTGTTACTCATATTTCTATTATCAAACTATATATGAGATGAACTAAAAAATCTCAAAACAAGTTTTGTAAATCAAGTCACATCGTTGTTTGACTACTGGAGTACTTATATGTTGGGCCTATTTTGTTGTTTGATCGGACCCTTGTTTAACATCGTATCAAAAACCTTAGGTACGTGTTCCTCTGCTCCAGTTTTTCTTTTCTCCTATATTCGAGACCACATTTTGCTTCTTCTATGGCTATATAAATGGGAACTTCAGTTTGTTAAGTCAATAAAGGAAGTAACTGCATCCATATATATGTTCCTCTTCATTGCTATGTTTGCTCGTGGTATAGATAGTTTCATTTTTCAATACATACATCAAATTTTACTAAACTGAATATGCGAAGAATATGTCATGTTCAATTCAACACAAACAATTTTTCACATCACAATTTCATACTCAAGCATATATGTGCTTAAATTACCCGGATTAACAACATTATATTTTATATTTTATAATTTATTCAAGGCAACGGTCCTTCAAAAACCCATTGAGAAGAAGTCGTATACTTGTAAAAATTCAATATCATTTAATTTTACAAGTATGCATTAGGAGTATATTTGAAGAGAAAGTCTACAGTGAGGTAAAAGAAAATAGGTAAACGGATGAAATTTTTTTATTCAGTCTAATAAGATGAATTTTTGACTCAGTTGTACACGTCTTGACTTGGATATCACGTGAGTTTTGCAAGTCTTTCCCTAACCACACCAAAATGTGTACCTAGTAGGCTTTGAACCCCAAATCTCTTGTGAGGATATTAGATTGAGCTAGGCCATCCAACAACATTAAATTTTTACGTCTCTAATATGTTGAACTGCCTTTGAGCAAATGATTTAGTTTTTTTATCACTAATACATGGGTCTTGTTGTATGGGCTTTACATTGTGACGCAGACTCGTAGAGTGAAAGTATGAAAATGATAATTAAAACTGAATTGAATGATTTTCTACTTATACCCATAGCCCATTATAAAGGGTGACAATATTTTTGGCTGGTGCCATAAATCTCAAAAATTAAATTGGCAAATGACTAGACTCCACGACATCGGGTAATTATGGTAAATCACACAAATGCAATAATGATTCAATCAAACATATTCTTAGTTCTGATCCGTTTATCCTATTTGCTCATCCAAGAATCTTACCTCGTACTAAACATTTCTGTACCACTAATTTAGGACGTCTTCTACACCCACCCAAAAGGTAAATTCAATCTAGTATAAATGAATATTCATAAAGTCCTAAATTTTTTATGTTCTAGTTGAATGGTGAGATGGGGGTTGTCTTGTGATAATCACGAATTGCTTATTTGTTTCTTATCCTACTAGACGTATGTGTTTCACATGGCATTTTTAAAAGTATTTGGCGAAATTTTGTGTTATTGTTGGTTGCTACCAATCATACTGGAAGTTGTTATTATTATTATTAGTTGATCCATTTTGTTTGCGACAATGTAAGATCAGGGATTGATTGCTTTGAGGGCAAACTCAAGCAATATGTTAGCTCTAGTCTTGAACTTGTGAATTGTAATTTCAATTTATTATTTATGAAAAATGATTGCTAACAAGTAAAAAGAAAAGCACTACACCGATTTAAAGAGTATAGCATCATCTTGTGATGCAATTCCCCTTAAAATTGACATGAAACGTTCATCTTAATAAATGTTATGGCCAATTTGACAAAAACACCTTTTCCACATCACATTTTACAGTAATCAATCTCACAATATCCTAAACACGACTTGACCTAACAACCATTTTGTTGAAACATTCTCACACATGGGATAGCATCGAGACACAAGCCATTTGGTTTTCACATCACAATTTGATTGTTAAACATATATGTGCTTAAAATTAGGATTTACATCTATTTTTTTTTATTATTATTCACAGCGAAGTTCCTCCAAAATTATAGACATAACTGAGAGCAAGTCTAGAGTCGACTGCAATACCTTTTACCCGATAAATTATAATACATTTTTTGAACAAAGCTAGAAAATAATACATACAAAGATTGGAAAGTAAAAGGTGATTTCAACGTATTTAGAATTATTGTCAATATTTAAGTCAAATTTTGTTCTTAATATAAGCAAAACAAGTTTTAAAGTAACAATTAAAAAAATCAATAATAGTTGTTGAGTAAAAAAGTTCTTCAAAATTTATGAAGTAAACATATCACATGTTTTACTCCATAAACCATAAAAAATAAACAACCGTCGTGACTATAAGAGTATATATACATACATTTGTTTCTCTTCGTACTGGATGTGGGAATAAGTTTACACCCAACATAAATTTACACTTTTTTAATTTGTCGTAAGAAATAATTCATCCTTCATGATTACAACAATTTGTGGATATCATAAGAGAAGTAGTATACATGTTACGAAGCAATTCTAGTGATTGATCCTACTTTAGTATTATGCTATGAAGCAATTCTAGTGATTGAATACTGGTAACGTAAATGCATTTTTTACTCGTGAGGTGATTAGGTATAACACGAATGGTGTGATTCTAGTGATTGAACGTAAATGCATTTTTTACTCATGAAGTGTTTAGGTATAACAAGAATGGTGTGATTCCTTCAAAATATAAGCCGTTGCGCCAGTAATGGTCACGATAGCTGCCTATTACATTTGGAGGAATCACAATTGTCGAGTGTTTGGAAAAAAGTTGAAACACGAACAAACTTGTTCCAAGATATTTGTTTGAGAGCATTCCAATGCATACATAGAAGATCAAAAGTCTCGAGTGAGGTGGGAAAAGTGGCTATGGATAATATTTGTATTGTTTTTGAGGACAAGGAGATAAAAATATAATTTGTGAAAATGTGGCTTTTGCTGTTGGATTATCATTGATTAGCACTTTGTTTTTATGGTTATGTTATTCTAATAGAAATTGAAGATTTACTTTAAGACAAATATATCAAAATAGAACGGTAAATGTTTAATTAGAGATAAACATACTAGCAAGGCTGTCAAGATTGCGATCTCGCGTGGAAACATTTTTGTCTTTACAATATTGAGATCGTAGAATCGGATCGCGATCCTACAAATTTGTCATAGTTTATAAACAAATAATAAACGAGTCAAGCTATTTTACATTTCTACTCAAAGTCAAAGATAAATTCATATAATATCCTCTTGAAAATGACAAAGTTCAAATTTCAAACACAAAAGTAATAATAAAACAAAAAAGAATTCAAGTTTCAATCGTTAAATTAACGATTTAGCGGAATAATATTACATAACATGAGTTCTAAATGTCTCAAAACATACGAGCCATCTACATGATTTCAAAGAAACAAACATTTCCTTAGTGGCATTCCAAAACATACCCTTTCATTAGTTTAATCACAATGAAGTAAAGTAAATTGAATTATTAAACACTTTTAGACTATAATCTATTTAGAAAAGTAAAAAAATAGGTATAAAGTATAATCTAAATAGAAAATAAAACAACAATGGTTTACTTATTAGACACTAGTAAACCACACGTTTGTTTTTTGCCAAAGCAAGTGAGAGATGAAAAGATAAAAAAAAAAAAAAAAAAAAAAAAAAAAAAAAAAAAAAAAAAATTAACTCGGATCTCGTGACGATCCTACGATCTTACTTGCGATCCTTCCACGATCCTACACGGTTTTAGCTAGTGAACATGTAAACTCGTACGATCTTACGAGTTTACCCACGATCTTGACAGCCTTAAAAGATAGTACCGTTTACGTGCGATCCTACCACGATCCTACACGGTTTTAGCTAGTGAACACGTAAACTCGTACGATCCTACAAGTTTACACGCGATATTGATAACCTTAAAAGATAGTACCGTTACTAAGTAAAATCAAATACTACAAAACTATAATTACTGCCGGGTGATCATAATTGCATAAGATAGTACCGTTACTAAGTAAAATCAAAACGACATAACCATAATTAGTGATCAAAATTGCATATAAACACTAGACAACAACCATTTGTTTACGTGCGATCATGCGATCTTACCACGATCCGACACGGTTTTAGCTAGTGAACATGTTGACAGCCTTAAAATATAGTACCGTTATTAAGTAAAATCAAATACGACAAAACCATAATTACTGCCGGGTGATCATAATTGCATATAAACACGAGACATCAACCATTTGTTTACGTGCGATCTTACCACCATCCTACACGGTTTTAGCTAGTGAACATGTAAATTCGTACGATCCTACGAGTTTACACGCGATCTTGACAGTCTTAAAAGATAGTACCGTTTACGTGCGATCCTACCACGATCCTACACGGTTTTAGTTAGTGAACACGTAAACTCGTACGATCCTACAAGTTTACACGCGATATTGACAACCTTAAAAGATAGTACCGTTACTAAGTAGAATCAAATACTACAAAACCATAATTACTGCCGGGTGATCATAATTGCATAAGATAGTACCGTTACTAAGTAAAATCAAAACGACATAACCATAATTAGTGATCAAAATTGCATATAAACACTAGACAACAACCATTTGTTTACGTGCGATCATGCGATCTTACCACGATCCGACACGGTTTTAGCTAGTGAACATGTTGACAGCCTTAAAAGATAGTACCGTTATTAAGTAAAATCAAATACGACAAAACCATAATTACTGCCGGGTGATCATAATTGCATATAAACACGAGACATCAACCATTTGTTTACGTGCGATCTTACCACAATCCTACACGGTTTTAGCTAGTGAACATGTTGACAGCCTTAAAAGATAGTACCGTTATTAAGTAAAATCAAACACGACAAAACCATAATTACTGCCGGGTGATCATAATTGCATATAAACACGAGACATCAACCATTTGTTTACGTGCGATCTTACCACAATCCTACACGGTTTTAGCTAGTGAACATGTTGACAGCCTTAAAAGATAGTACCGTTACCAAGTAACCATTTGTTTAAGTGGGAACCTTATCTATATATATACTTAAATGTATTTCTCTTGTACTTCGATATGGGATCTAGATTGCACCAACAGGTCTTCTAGATTTTCCCTTGAAATCTAGGATTGCTCAAAAAACATGCTATTTACTTAATGATACATTTTTAGAATAAAGGTAACACAAGTGATGTTGTTCATGAAGATGATTTCAACTAAAGCAATAAAACATACTTGTGTTTAGTCTAATTTAATACTCTTTAAAGATTTTTAAAAAAAAAAAAAAACGAACACTTTTGATGTCTTAAAAGTCACACATAGACTTTTTGGATGAGAGAAAGTAGAAAAGCTATCTTTTTTTGATTATTTCTTATGCTTTAGATCGATAGGCTTCTTCTACAACATGTTCTAGAAATTAGAAAGGCAGTGCTTCAAAGAGAACAAGCAATGGTCTGTGCTCGGGCTTTAGTTATTGGCTTTGAGACCGATCACAGATAAGATCTCATATGTTTTGCTGATGCTCTTGGATATCCTCGTTTAAGGTACGGAAACATGTCTACACATTAAGCCCTACTTTAAAAAAAATTAAAAGCGTATGTGATGAAGGTGTCTTTCCGTAAACGTTGATCAATGAACTAAAGCTAGTGTTCCAACAGGGAACCGTGTTTAAATTTCATAGAACTATGTGATACAAAGAGTAATGATAGAGTATGGATGGATGAGGTAGCAATACATGCATACACTCATTTATAATTCTTTTACATAGGAACATCTGGTGGAATCGTGGAATATCATCCTGGACAAAAACTTAGAATTAATGTTAACAAACAGAATGGTGTTGTTGGTGGCACAACAACTGACTCCAGCATAAGTCATGGAAGTCATTTTCATCCGTATATGCACATGTTTCAAAGGAGTACTACTCTTCATGCATGCTAGTCCATCCATATTATCAAAGGAGTCTTCCATGGCCTCCAAATGTGGAAGGTTTGAGAAGTAAAGGGAAACGATGACATAAGAAAGGACAACACAATGACAACTTTGACTCGAGTGACTCTAGTTTAGAAAGTGATTCAGGTGGCGATAAAAAGAGTTCATCATGGAAAGATGTAATCAGAAATTTTAACCACATTAATCTTATGGACGATGGAGGTTCGGATGCAGAACCAGAAACTTGATAGCCAAGTTTACATTCCACCTGATGCTCCCTATGTTCTCACTTTAAGTGCAATAAACTGAAATATTACGCTTTCAGTATCTTAAATACCATTTATGGTATCTCGCATCTCTTTGATTGAGGATATGAGACTTCTGTTTTAATGATTCGTTTGTTGAAAATGCAGGATTTGGACACATTTAACCTGATTCTTATTATTGATGACAAAATAAAACTGGAAATAAAATCTCACCTCTAATCACTTCAGCTGTTTTCTAGCTTATACATATTTGTCCCCAATGTTTTTGCCGCTGAAACAACCTCTCAGGATTGTACTTATATGTTTCGGTATTAGATTTTGCAGATTGGTCAATATGAGGAAACTATTGGGACATGTGTTGTTTTCAGTGAAGATGGTATCAGCTGAAAGACATTAAGAAAAAATAAATGATATTGTTTTCCTTACGACGAGCTTTCAAAAATGATAATTTTTTAAATCAAAATGGAAATAGTGCAGGTTACAAAATGATCTGAATGGGTTACAAAGGCAATTTTTATTGACTAAGATGCACACGAATTAAGTACAACGCATACAGAACTAAAGTGCCCGTGTTGTAAATTTGCGTATTTGCAGCTTAGCTTTTGTTTGTGAATAGCATTTACATATACATCTTGTAATAATTTTAATCAAATGTCTTGCAGATGCTCCTTGTGTTGTCCACTTGTCCATGATGAGACCGGACCATCTAAAACACATCTTTCTGCTGGAAGATCCGTAACTAATAATTATGTATATTTTAAGGGCTTACATGCAAATATGCTAAGTATGAATGTCGAGGTCGAGCCAAGTTCAAATCTTATCTTATATTTCAATTTAATTTTGTTATAAGAAAACATCATTAAAATTAAGTGAGACGTTGAAACGAGCCAACTATTTCTCGAACCAAGCTTGAACTTCTCTCATAAAGACACGCCAAACTCGAGTTAAATCAAGCTTGTATAAATTCAATTGGATTACAGTCAGCTGCAATAGCTTTTAGTAGATTAGTTTTGTGCAAAAAAAAAAAAAAACTTACAATTCAACTTATGCCGACGTTATAATATGGAGACGTCGAGAACGTTTGACGTATTTAAGAAAAAAAGGTACTCGACACTCTACGAGTGATTTTGGCACAATCATGGACAAAGTGTGTAATTTACTGTTGAACTTATTTATAAAAGTTGTCAAAATTTAACTTAATTAACATGTACTCTTGTTAAGTAAACAAAAGGGAATGTAGGCGGTACTTTGTAATGAGCATGGTACATACATATGTACACCACATAACATGGAGAAATCGAGGACGTTTGGCGTATTTATTAAAAAAAAAAAAAGGACTCTAAGAGTGATTTTGGTACAATTAAGAACAAATCCAAATTTATGGTTAACTTATACTCTTTCTAAGTAAAAAAGTATAAAAAAAAGGAAAATCCTAAGTAAAATAATAATAACAATAATAATAATAATAATAATAATAATAATAATAATAATAATAATAATAATAATAATATAAGGGTCTATGGTGTGACTATATTTATTAAAAAAAAAAAAAAAAAAAAAGCTCTACGAGTGAGTTAGGTAGAATCATAGAAAAATCAAAATTTATGTTAGTTACTATACTCTTCCTAAGTATATATATATATATATAAAAAAAAATACTAAGTAGAAAAAGAAATGTAATAGTGATTTTTGTACAATTAAAAACAAATCAAAATTTATGTTAGTTAACTTATACTTTTCTTTAAAAAAAATAATAATAAAATAAAAAATAAAAAATTGATAGGTAAAAAGAGGTGTACAATTAAGAAGAAATCAAAATTTATGCTAGTTAACTTACACTCTTCCTGAGTAGGAAAAAAAATAAAATAAATTGCAAAGTAAAAAAAGGAAATGTAATAGTGATTTTGGTGCAATTAAGAACAAATCAAAATTTATGGTTAACTTATACTTTTCTTAAGTTAAAAGTAAAAACAAAAACAAAATTGTTAAGTAAGGGATGCACACACCATATGCACACAAATGAAAATTTATGTTAGTTAGCTTATACTCTTTTCAATTAAAAAGTGAGAGAAAAAAAATGCTAAGTAAAAAGGGGTGTAAGGGCCCATGGTGTGAACTTAGCCACACATGCATACACCATAGCAAAAATAAAAAAATTTAAAAACAAATCAAAAAAAAAAAAAAGTTGCTAAGTAATGGAGCACACACATGAAAATTTATGTTAGTTAACTTATACTTTTTAACTTATACTCTTCTTAGGAAAAAAAAAGAAAAGAAAAAAAAAATGTTGCTAAGTAAGGGAGCACACACATGAAAATTTATGTTAGTTAACTTATACTTTTCTTAATTAAAAAGTGAAAAATGTGAAAGGCCTACGATGTGAACTTAGCCACATATCCACACACCATAGCACCTTCACATCACATAAAATGGCCTTAATCTTATATATATATATATATAGGACGGGTTTTGACACTAGTGTATATATATATATATATATATATATATATATATATATATATATATATATATATATATATATATATATATATATATATATATATATATATATATATATATATATATATATACACACACAATTCTTTTTTCCCGATGTGGGACAGAGATTGCACAAACACTGAATATTACAAATTCTTGTTATGCCGAAAGAAATAGATTTCACCAACACTGAATATTACGAAGTAATTTCATTTGTGATTATTAAAGCATATATGAGTTATTATTTAAATAAACACAAAATAGGTTATGCATTAAGATTTACAGACAAGTAGAAGAACAAACTTTAATCTATATACATATAATGTAAAGTATCTCGAGTTACACTTTACTCTTTATAAGTCACTAGCTTAAAGACCTGTGGATTCACAGGATTTTTGATATATGAAAATGAGATAATAAGAAAACAACGAACGTAAACATGTTCCATTAATATATGAAAGAAACAATGAGATAATAAGTGAATTATTCGATAATCAATTGAGTTTGTAACAATTAAACTATAAACGCCCATTCGTTGTCGTCTCCAAATTTGATGGTCTTGAATAACAAATGACGTGTGTGAGCGCTAATCAATTTAATAGCCAATGTCCATTCCGTTAACACCTAATAGCCGATAGAAAATGTAAGTAAAAGTAGGTTGTGATATGGTAAAAAAACATGTCATATGTATATTCTACATACCTCTTGAACCTTGATGATAGACCTTCAAGTACTTTTTGTAGACTACATCTGTAATAGTTTTAGAGATATTACCATCATCATCACAAACAATAACCTTCAAACTTCTTTTGCTTTTAGCTCTTGAAACAACAATGTATAGTTGTCCATGTGTGAAAACACGATATGGCATGGCAGGTACAAACCAACTTTTGAAATTGATGGACCTTGCCTTTTGTTAATTGTCATGCCAAATGAAATTGAAAGAGGAAATTGTTTCTTGACGACCTTAAGCGGTAAACGTTTATCGGATGGATTAATTCTCAACCTTGATATGATAACCTTTTTTTTCAAAGTTTGTTTCGTTATGATTTGTGCCTGAATAGACCTGTGGAATCACAAGAATTTTTAAAGTAATTATTTATTAAAGAGTTACGTGTATGGAAAGTAATAAATGATAACATACGTAAACAGGTTCATTATTTTTTGAAAAGAATAATAAATAATAAATCAATGATTAAAAGTACAAAGTTTAAATCTTTAAACTATTAGGGAGCTGGTAGCATTGAGCAAGAGTTGAGGAATTGGTGACATAACTTAAATCACTAATATTATGTTCATCTTTAGTGGATCCAATAGTCTCGAAACCATTCGAGCAAAGCAAAGATAGATTCCCTTTTCAGTTAGCATTAACCATAAAAAATATGAGAATGTTTAGTGAGATTCTTGATGACGAATATGTTAAACTGTTATATATAAAGTGATAAATATTAATCATCAAAGTCATTATAGTAAATATCTTTTATAAATCCTAATATGCATTGCTCAACTCGTCATGTAATAATATTTTTTTAAATCATCATCTCCTATATTTCATCGTTTGTTATACATCTGGAAATGAATGAAAAATTAGCAATAAATAGTACAAAACAATAGAGATGTGATTAGGAGAATAAGATTGGGTATATATTACCTTCATGCAGCAAATTGCCTTTGAATTCCTTGTTTGTCATTATTTGCAAATATTTTTTAAATCGTCATCTCCTATATTTCATCGTTTGTTATACATCTGGAAATGAATGAAAAATTAGCAATAAATAGTACAAAACAATAGAGATATGATTAGGAGAATAAGATTGGGTATATATTACCTTCATGCAGCAAATAGCCTTTGAATTCCTTGTTTGTCATTATTTGCAAATATGTTTCATTTCTTTGCAGCTGTAGCAAGCCGGCCAATACTGCATTAATATTTTTCAGAAGACATAAAAGTAGCATTGGCTCAAGACTTGTCGAGTGAAAATTGCATATCATGATGTAGTTAGTCAGATAAGAAAGATGTGAAAGCAAGCTACTTTGAAGAATATGGCTTATCAACTCAATTCAGACATTTGATTTGTCAATTAAAAAGTGAGTGGAAGATTTTCGGCATTGTATGTTTTAACAATATGTTCTTAAAAAGGGGTTCATCAAGTACAATTAACAGAAGATTGCTATGTTGTTCCATTTTAACAATATGTTCATAAAAATCTTATTAACATAGTATGAGTCGTAATAAAATCATATTAGAGGCTAAGACATTGAATAAATGTATATTACCCCTTGACAGAATAAATTTATCTTCTAACCCTGCTCCATTTTTCATATAAGTTGAAAGAAATTTAGTTTGTATAAGTTGCAAAAAGTAATTTCATTAAGTATAACAGCTTAATACACACCAAACCCTTTCAAAATCAGTCCCAGTCGCTATATTCCAAGCTACTATAATTTCAGCTTCATACTTACCCAAAAGGCTAAAATTACGTACTTCTGATTGCTATACACTTTAAGCTTCTCTAAAATTAACACCACTTCTGCAAACCTTCGCCATAACTTTATCAATGTATGATACCTAAGGTTTGACAAAGAAGTTTGCATTGCAAAACCTAAATAAGCCCATCTTAATAGATACTATATGGTTTATGGTCCTCATAGTCAAAATATAAGTATAAGGCTTTTAGCTAACATGGCTTTTGGCTCATCTCAGAAATAACTTTCAAAAGTAAAATATAACTCTAGTAATAATTTCCAAATAGCCATACTAAACTTCCTTAACCCATAAAAATATACCTCATTAATAAATGCTCAACTTTGAATCAAACATCATGGATCTCCAATTATCTAGTTTGAATAGATGCTGAAAAACACGACATCTTTTACATCAAAAGCATTTCATCAAACATGTTAAGTGGAAAATAAAGTTGCAATAAAATATAATAGCTAAAGGATAATCAAAAAATTAAATAATCATGAATTAGAATTAGTAAAAGACATACCAGGAAGAATACTCCGAATCATCTACGTGAAGAACCATATAAGTGCTATCATTCAAGGCCTACCTTTGCAGAATAAACTAAACAAACAAATTGAAAATCTTTTCATAAGCGGCACTTGATAAGTCACTAATAATCAAAAGGATGAAACCACAAAATCTCACTTACCGGATTACAACATATAACATAAATGATGCCAAAAAAAGATTTAGACAAAAATTAAACAGTCATGAAATTTTTGTTTGAATCTTTAATCGCTAGATAAGAGAAATACCTATGAAGAAGAAACGATATATGGCACATCTAGAATGGAGCTCACAAAAAACTATGATTCCAATTCATAGTTTGACATAAAGACGGAGTTAAATATATGATTTCAATTAAAAAAAAATTGTATCTGATTTTTTGTTTCTTTTTTAAATGGATTGACATTAAATGTTAAATTGAAACACCCAATTTGAATGACTTAAGAACACATCGATTTTTTGAATGATACTTTCAACCAATAAAACTTACAGAAGAAGCCAATGTTATTTTTGGATGTGTTTTTGAATGCATGTAATTAAAGAAGTTATTGTAGATTTTATTGAATGGGTTTATTAGACTTACTGAAGAAGTCTTGTATTGTAGATACGAAATGGTGTTGTACCTTCCAAACTCAAGAACCAATAAGAATGAAGACACATCATATTATTAATTGCATTGGCTGCTTTAAAGAGTTGTAAAAAACTCTTGTTTATTAGAATAGATGGATATGAGTGCAAAAATAGAAACTATTCAAATGTTCTTGCTAAAAAGTGTTTGAACTACACAGGATAGCCATAATGTATATGTATATTTTTAACAACTCAAACACTGAGTTAAATAATTGTCATAAAAAAAATATATAAACAAGTGGTTCAATCTTGTCTCAATGTCGGAGAGTGATTTCACCAAACATTGAAGTTGACAAGTCTTTAGATCGTAAAGAAATGATTTTCTTTTTTTAGATAATAATTTGCGATTTTAGTCATTGTTTATAGGTGGGCACGGAAATGTAACTAACTTGCCACTTTTTACTTTGATATGTAGCCATTTTTTATTTATTTTTAATGTATATATCATACTTTTGAATCTCGTTTATTGTGTGTACCTTATGATCATTTTGCCCCTACCTGTTAATCTGAATGTTGATAGATAAGAAGGGTAAAATTGTCACAAAATACTTACGATAAAAGAAATCCAAAAAGTATGTTGTATACAATATGAAAAAGTAAAGATGACTACACAACAAACAAAGAAAAAAAAATTATTTACATAACATAAAACACAAAACTAGTCTTACTTAGCACCACACAAATCCAACTACAATCAGACTAATGATGGTCCATCCGACCCATAACAGACTCAAGTTTCAACCTCGTTCAAAAATCATGTTCCTTTTTTCGTGATTCAGGTCTTCATCTAATGGCAATCAAACCTTAAAAAAAAAAAAAAAAAAACACGAAACTGTGGTTAAAACCAAAGTAACACACCCAAAAATCACTACTTTACTTCTAATTCAATATTCTTTGATCCAACAAAAATGACCCATTTGACCTGATAAGTCGAACGTAGACTTTTTTGGATGAGAGAAGGTATAAAGCTATCTTTTTTTGATTATTTATTGTGCTTGTGATGGATAGGCTTCGTCTACAACATGTTCAAGAAACTAGAAAGGCGGTGTTACAAAGAGAGCAAGCAATGGTCTATGCTCGGCCTTAGTTGCTGGATATGTTTTGGCTGATGCTTTTGGAACTCCTTATTTAAGGTATGGAAACAGTTTACGCGTTAAGCTATACTTAATGATCCGTAAGGCTTGTCTTTTTGTAAAAGTTGATCGATGAATGAAAGCTAATGTTACACCAGGGAAGTGTGCTTAAATGTCATCAAACTATGCAATGCAAGGAGTAATGATACGGTCTGGTTGGATGAGGTAGAAACAATGCAGTCATACTCTCATTCACAATTCGTAACATCTGGTGGAATTGTAGAATATGATCCTGGACAAGAATTAGGATTAATGTCAAGAAACAGGATTGTGCTGTCGAGCATAAGTCATGGAAGTCATATTTATCACTATATGCACACGTTTCAACCACCATATCAGGGCACTACTCTTTAGGCATGCTAGTCCATGTCCATCCATATTATCAAAAAAGTCTTCCATTGCCTGCCAATGTGGAATGTTTAAGAAGTGAACGGAAAGTGATTCAGGTAGCGATAAAATGAGTTCATCACAGAAAGATGCAATCATAAATTCTAATTACATTAATCCTATGAGGCTATGAGTGATGGAGGTTCAGATGCAAAACAAGAATCTGATCGATGTTAATCAGGATCTTGATAGAACTTTTGAAGATAAACATGAAGGTGAAACGATAACACAGCAATAGGATATCTTTAATGAAAGATGCAAATGACAAAGAGTCTAAGGAAGTGACGAAATGAAGTAATGATGGGTATTCTTTGTATGAAATATAAAACCTTGTCGTAGAACAAAAATTAAGGTAAAATGATGGGGATCTTTGTATGAAATAGAACAAAAGCTAAGGTAAATAATACGAGGTGAACATAACAAATATATTAAGCTCATAACATTTAAGAATACAATTATAGGCGTAACTATCAACTATATATATGTGCATTTCTTTCCTCATCTCTCAATGCGGGACAAGGTTGGACATAATTCATCCTTAATAGTTATAATAGCTTTCTAAATAATCCACTATTCAGAATTTCTGGTTTTATTACTTTAAAGATCTAATCGGTAATCACCTGATTTTTTGACAATTTACAAAATCGATACTAGTTACATTGGAACAAACGAGGGTGGTACCAAAACCATTTTCTCTCAACCCTTTGAATTCCCGCCATTTTTTCCCATTAACAAAATTGTCATAAAACCTTTATTTCTTCTTCATTTCTTATCGAATCCAAATTCTGTTACCATTAATTGATTCGTCTCATCATTGCGCACACAATGATGTTTGTTGATTAGGTTTTCATTAAGTTTTGAGAAATCCCCCAATTTGACGATTTTGGCGCCAAAATTCAAAATGATTCAATTCCCTAGTATTAAGCAATCCTTTCACTTCTGATCTATTAAGCTTGAATGAAGTTCAAAGTGATGAAGTGCAGAGTGTTCTTGTTGTTGATACCAATGTAAGTCCTGAACCAACCAAAGGATAGTGTTTACCACTAGAATCATGTACATAACTCGGTTCAATCCGAGTCATCGACTCAACACCTTGTTCTGCCTTAACTTGCACTTTCTAGTTATTCTCAAATGCACTTGTCGAGCTTGTTTTGAAGGAAGTTCATTCACCACGCTGTTTTCACCAATAATACCACCATCAGATAATTCGAAAACATTCTCGAATGGACCCAAATCTGGAGGAATATCGGAGGGACAAGTCGCCGCATAAAGCACAATATTCTCATTACTCTAAAGGTGTGAATTAACCTTGTCTATCAAGTGAAGCACACTCTTGCCTACAAATTATAAACACATATAAACATAATGATATATATAGTATACAACTGAAAATATAATAAAATTGTTTACCTCTCTTTCTGGTATCTTTTTCACTCATACTTGTAAATAAATAAATAAATAAATAAATAACTTAATTGACAAAGTTAAGCATAAAGGAGTATTGGATAGTGGTAACTTTTATACTAAACTTTTGAGTGATCCTTGTCATCTTTTTACCTACTCATATAACACCACCACACTTTCTTAAGTTATAAATCACCACAAATTGGTAACATAATCATGAAGCCTGGACAAAATATGCTTGCGACGATCAAGTCACAAAGTTCTTATATATGAATACAATGACTACCAATGATGAAGCTTTACTTTCATGACTAACGAAATCATGCCCTTCCCATGGCACATGTCAATATGCATAAATGACCGCACAACATATATTATAATTGCTGGTGACCTAGTGTCTAATTTGTGCCAAAAAGACGAATGCCCATGGTGGTTTGTAATGAACATCGGGTAATAAACACCAACAAGTAAAGAGAACATGTATCGAATCAGACATTCATGCAAAAAAACATAAAATTCCTACGCTGGTGGTGACCTGCAGGTGTTTGTGCCAAAAAAACAAGTAAAGAGAACATGTATCGAATCAGACATTCATGCAAAAAAACATAAAATTCCTACGCTGGTGGTGACCTGCAGGTGTTTGTGCCAAAAAAACAGAAGCCCGTGGCGATGTGTATATGAGCATTGGATATGTACACAACAACACAAGCAACCGACAAACATTGCAACTACCAAGCTCAAATATAAAATAGAGGTTCATTTCAATATTTTTCCGATGTGGGACACTGATGCATGCCACCCAACACTAAATTTTACAACTTTCTAATATGTTCACAGAAATACTATCCTTTTTGTGTACATAACTTATGATGTTTATCATTAATACATCAGTTGTTATAACATAACTTCACACCGACCGAACAGTAAGACCCTGCAACGTACGCTTCGATTAAGTGAAACTAAAAATTTCTGTAGTTTTATTTGGATTTATTTATGACACAAATTTAAAACCGAAAACGCCATTTCATAACTTAATAACATGTTATATCAGATCCAAACTAAATCTCACCCGTCACCATCACCAAATAAAACTAAAGTATGGATTTGTAGCCGGAAAAAGTCGCCAGATAATCTCACCCCTCAACAATAATCTTTAACATATTTCCCCGTCTTCATGACTGATGTCAAACTACTACTACCAATAGAAAAGCCAAGAACAGTCAACAATAAACCACACTGAACTAAGATGCTAATACCACATTGAACTAAGATGACATGAGACATTTCTTTGGATCAAACAACAAAGTTGAATATTTAAACTTTTGATTTGATAGTTAAAATATACATGTGAGATGTTATGAAATAAAGTACTAAAATAACAACAAAAGAAATGGCTTTAAACAAGTGGCAAAAAGATGTTTGCCAAAGTGTTTCAAAGTGAACATAGCTCATATGTTAACTTCACAACAGATTGACAATAAATATGTACTCTTATCTCTTTTATCTATTTTTTTTATGTGCTTAATAAGTAAAATAAACAAGGAAAAATAAAAAACGATTCGGAGATGAGGGAAGTAAACATAATTTATATAATATTAACTTAACCACCAATAAAGAACAAAACCTATAACATAATTTTCAGCTATATATCCAAACATTCCTTTCTTTCATGCTCCGATGCGGGACTATGAAATTTAAACTTGTTAGTTATTTTAAAGAAATGCTTCAGATATATATTGTTTACTACTCGTAGTTGTTTAGTTGTTTAGTTGTTCAATTCTAATATTGTAATAGCTGAAGTGAAAAGTAATAGTATTTGTTTAGTCGTTGAATTCTACTAGCTGTATAGTTGAGTCGCTTAAGGCAAAAAAATGGGCGTTGGTTGGAAAGTGGTGGTGGAGGGATAGGATGGAGAGACTGGACTATGGGTGAGGGATAGCAAGTCGATGCGGAATAAACATGTTCGAAAAAGGTTAACTTCCGGTTAGAGCGGAGCTTAATAAGAACGGTATTGATTTGCAAACAATTTAAGGCCCAAGCTGCGATGAGGGGTGTAAAACTATCGATCATACTTTGGTATTATGCAACCAAGAAATTCTAATAGTGACTGACGATTGGTAATGTAAATGCATTTTTTAATCATGAGATGTTTAGGTATAACGGGAATGGTGTGATTCTTTCCTTATATAAGGCACTGCGTCAATAGTGGCCTCGACAGCAGGCTACTACGTTTAGTAACACAAAGATTGGATAACCAAAGAAACCAGTCTTCATAAGAGGAAAAGTCTTGATACTCTAACTCCCACCAACGAGTGACCTTAAACATAATTTGATGAGCCAAATGGCAGGCAAAAAAAATATGCGAAGTTGAATCCGCAACCAGGACATAAAATAGATGGAATTTCAAGCCCACGAAGGGAGCTTATCCAAGGAGACTTTTCATGCAAAGATGTTAATCTTGATTGGGATATACTTTACCCATCGAGTACAAGAATCAGCCTTAGGAAGAAAAGAATCATCAATAAATTCACGAGCCGATTTAACCGAGAAAACACCCGAAGAATCCAACCGCCAAGTCCATCTATCGTTAGAATTGTGAAGAATAACCGAGGTGGTATCTGAAATAAGTAGTTGTAGCTGATCATCTTCAACACCACCTCAAGGGGGTCTTCGAAAAGAGGCAATGAGAGAGACATCGCTAAACTTAGAAGCCACACTAATATGCTTGCTTAATTCCAAGGAATATAACCTTGGATAAGCATGTTTTAAAGGAGAATCTCCAAGCCATGTTTCTTCCCAAAAGGATCTTGTCTCACCATTTGCTACCTTCTTTTTAATAAGCGAAAGGAGATCAATGCCTTTATTGGAAAGCTTTCTAACTTCACTAAAAAATATCCGTCCAAGGAGTGCACTTAGAGAAAGGTAAATGATTATCAAGACCTCGTGAATACCATGAATAGCTCTTATAAAGCGAGACCATAGAGAGGACCCATTTACAATAAATCTCCACACCCATTTGAAAAGAAGGGCTCGATTCATAGCAAAGAAGCTAGAAACACCAAGATCACCATTCTTCTTTGAAGATAAAAAGATAACCAAAATACAAAATTATACATACAAAGGTGAAACATAAAAGATGTTGGGAAAAAAAAATCTATATTATTGATCGTCACAAGCATGTGTTACAACAAAAATGACTTTAGGAAGTGAATATAGTGCATATATTAACTTCCTACCGTCCAACTACCATAACGAGTGTTGTAACCATCAACTCCATATAAAATAGAGATATATTTTTTTTTTTATCATTCTTCAATGTGGGACTAACTGCACTAAACTTGATTATTCCGAAAACCTTATTCATCTTTAATAGTCATTTACTTCTGAATCTAATAAACAGTATATATGTGTCAGTGTCGTTATGAAATAAGCACTATTATTATTCAGTTGCTACTTTAAATATCTAATCTAGTAACCACCTGAGCAAAACAACCCAACGTTTAATAACGTTGTCCGACACTCTTACTTATACCAGACGGCAGTGTTCATCTGCTCCCAGTGACCAAAATTTATCTCTTAATGTATCTATCTATATATAATGTAAACAGTTTAAGTTACTTTGTCACTATTTAATCTATAAGTCACTTGAGCACAAAATAACAACATGGAGTAATAATGAATCTCCTACTAGACATTTTGTACCGCTAATTTAGGACATCTTCTACACCCAATCAAACGGTAAATTCAATCTAGTATTAATGAATATTCATATAGTCCTAGATTTTTTATGTTCTAGTTGAATTGCTTATTTGTTTCTTGAGTGTTTATTGTGTTCTACAACCTGTTTTAACCCGTTATCTAATCCTACTAGACGTGTGTGTTTCACATGGCATTTTTAAAAGTATTTGGCGAAATTTTGTGTTATTGTTGGTTGCTACCAATCATACTGGAAGTTGTTATTATTATTATTATTATTATTATTAGTTGATCCATTTTGTTTGCAACAAGGTAAGATTAGGGATTGATTGCTTTGAGGGCAAACTCAAGCAATATGTTAGCTCTAATCTTGACACTTATGGGCTTATAAAACATTGTTGTGATACAACAATCTTATATAAGCCCATAAATCTCAAAATAAGCCATAAAATTGAGGCTTATGTTATATAAGCCGAAATCCCATAAGGTCATAAACCCACATATAAACTTAAACAAACACCCTTATAATAGTTTATGAAAATAATAAAATCATTCACCAGTCACCACCCTGTTTTTTTTACAAATCAACACATTGGGCTTTTCTAGAGGCCCATTTGAGTCCAGTAACATCCGACCGAAACAGGCCAAAGTTTAATAATAACTGTCCCTTTTATTGCGGTAAGTTTGTACAGATTTTTGGGTTTAAGAGTTTATATCGTTTGTGTTATTGGGTGTTTGATGTGCTGCTTGAACCAAAAATCACTTGAATTAAAGCCTTTTGCTCTCATTTTTATTGATTTTAGATGTTTATGATTTATGAACAAGCTTTAAAAGTCTGAGACTTTACGTCTCGGAAGTTACGCCGTTATCATGTATCATTATTGCTTCAGGTTTTCATATGCAGATATGTGTCTTAAGCATGAGCTTTTTATGCAAAATCATTGTAAGAACTTCTTATTAGATATGTGTCTTTAGCGTGAGCTTTTTATGCAAAATCATTGTAAGAACTTCTTATTATCATTAGTTAATTTGTTGTCAACACTCTAAGGGCACGTTTGGTAGAGAGAATTTCAAAGAAATTAAATGAAGTAGAGAATAGAATCTCAGATAATAGAAATCAGTTGAGAATTTTGTTCAATTTTAATGTTTGGTAAAAACAGAGACTTGACCCGAGAAATGAAAAAAAAATTATTTAAAAAAAATATAACTTTTTTTTTTAAATTTATTTTTTAAAAATTTATGTACTTTCTTTAAAAAAATTATTTAAAAAAAATATTTTTTAAAATTTTATTTATTTAAAAAAAACTTGTTTTTTTTTAAAAAATGTTTTTTAAAAATGTATTTATTTAAAAAAAAACTTATTTTTTTAAAAAAAATATTTAAAAAAAAAAATTATTTTTGAAAAATGTATTAAAAAAAAAAAAAAAAAGTGACTTATCTCAAACTTTAGCTTAAGTTACGAGTAACAAAAATTAGCCAATACAACCTCTATTCTTGCTATGAGATAGCACGTGTCTACATTATTTGTGTAGACCAACCAATTCTCTCTTGTACCCCACCATTTCCATACCAATCACAAAGGAAATCAAAGAATTAAAAATACAAAGGCCAATTCTCCATGAGATATTCGAATTATCCGCTTTTTGTTTTCTTTGATCTACCAAACAATGGAAATGGAAGCATTTCCATTTCTCTCCCTTTATTTCCCCTTACCAAACACACCCTAAGATTCCTGTTTGATTAAATTCGAGCAATATGTGAACATTAGCCTTAAATTAAGAGGCTGAGTGAAAAAATATTTAAACAAACTTGTTGGCCGTGTAAATGTTTGGCCGCCTCATGGGGTCAATTTCAGATCTTCATGTTAAAAACAAAAAAAGGACCAAGTAATGTCAAAATGTTACATTATAAATAGGTTAAATGAGCACGAAAAGTAACATAAAACAAAACCATCAAACGTTTGTGCCAGAAAGTAAGAAATTATATGTGTATGTATTAACATAGATTTATATGTACATATACATATAAATAGGTTAAATGAGCACGAAAAGTAACATAAAACAAAACCATCAAACGTTTGTGCCAGAAAGTAAGAAATTATATGTGTATGTATTAACATAGATTTATATGTACATATACATATAAATAAATACTAATTGATGCAACTATAAACCTTAATATATAAAGACATTTCTTCTTATCTTTTTCCGATGTGGGATACAAATTATCTCTAAATAAACAAGTTTTATAGATCAAGTCACATCTTTGTTTGGCAAACTAATAAATTGTGCGTACTTTATTACAAATTTTGAATGGATGAGATTGACATTGACTTGAATAATTGATTGTAACGAAGATATTAATCTTCATATTGTACATATCATTCTAGTTAATTAAGAAGAATGTTAATCACCTTTGACCGTTACACCGCTAACAATCATTTTCCCGTCAACTATCTCACATCTCAATTAAGTAGTAACTAACATTAAAGCATTAATCTACCCAAGATGTACACCTCTATCTCCATTTTCGACAACCAAAAAAGACATAGCTTAGGAGCTCAACACAAATAGTCTATATTCAAACACCCTTTTATTTCAAGCACACAATAAGCGGCACATAGTATCGAATAACATACCGCTTGCCAAATGATTTTTTTTTGGAAACGATTGTGGCCCTTGTTAGTGATGATATCGTCTATCGACCCGGGATTAAAATGACCCGTCTTCCATCACTTAAAACCGCTCTTCCATCACTTCACGACTCTTGAATCTTGTAAGAAGCAATGTTCCAGCACTTCAATTCCACTCCCACAATGTATTATTTCAGTCACATTCCATTGTTTTTAACTTTTTTGTGATTAATATATTTATCGGAGTAACTCTTTACCCAAAAAAATTCCACTCCCACAATGGGAAAAACGGATACAATTGAAGTCCATCCCAAGTTGATTCAGCCAATCAAAAACCAGGAGTAAATAATTCTAAACAATTAGTGCAAAAAAATATAACAGACGTTAAAAGTTGATACTCAATTATACATGTGCTAAAATCAGCCGGACTAACAACAAACCTTAGATGAAATGTCATATATCAGTTTAAAAAAAAGGTATCATTTATCGTCACAAGTATGCTTAAGGATTACTTTTAAGTTAAATCAACTAAAATGCCTTGTAATAAGTTATACTGGTACAAGTATGCCTAAGACGTAAGGCTTGACTTTACCACCACGACACGACTTACGCTATTTAAAACCTTGGTCATAATGAAGTTACATTTTACTCTTAATAACCTAACCAAGTACTAAAATAACAACTAAAGAAACAACTTTAAGTAACAGAAAAAAAGATGTTTGCCAAGAGTGTTTCAAAGTGAGCATAGCTCATATGTTAACTTAACAACAAATTGGCAATAAATAGAGTAATTAACTATTAACAATATTTACTTATTAATCTAAAGTCAAAAGGAAGTTGTATTCATTCTTAATAAGTAAAATAAGTTTAAAAAAAAAAACAGTGAAAAATATAAAACGTTGTTCAAACCTCTGGGGTGAACATAATTAACTTCAAAGTAATCAAACAGAACAACGAGTAAAGGAGGTTAATTATCAGCGATATATACAAACGTTTCTTTCTTACTTGCTCCGATGTGGAACTACTGAATTTTAAACTTTTTAATTATTTGTAAAGAAACGATTCATCCTAAATATATATTATAACAATTTCTGAATCTAATACTCAGTAATCAATATATTTGTGTTATTATGTACGAGTAATACACACTATTCAGAATTTATTACATCATAGATCTAATCATCGTTGTTTTTATTTTATTATTTATTTTTTATTTTTTTAATACAACTGGGCCAAGTAGTTGGGGGTTCTGTAAGTCTTATTCAGGGCCGTCCCATGAATTTTGGGTGCCCAGTTCAGTTATAAAAAAATTGGGCCCCTTAAACACAAATACTTTAAATACTAGTAGTATTATTTTTTTTTTAAATTGATAATACTGAAACATGTGAGAAAAATATTAGAAAAAAAAAAGAAAAAAAAAATCGGCAAATTATAATCATCACATTAGAAAATAATTGACTAATAGATTATGTACTTGTAAATTAAATAATTCATGTTTTCAGTTATTATATTTTTGGCTTACTTTCTCAAAACCTATAGTATGAATGTCAAGCATATATATTATTTATATTCAATCTTGGATCTTCCCATCATCTTAACAATTAAAATTAGTTGCTTCTCAAACAATTAATAGACATTTGTTAAATAACAGACTGCTAGGTTTTTCATATGCATAATTCTAAAAGGAAAAACATCCCATCAGTCCATAACCGCAATTCTAAAACAAAGGGCCTTAAAAGTACATAAATAATAGACTACTGCTTCGGAAAAAAGGAATTATAGGCTAAGAGGATATATGTAACTTGTAAAGAATAAAAAGCATAAAACAATTAAGTAAAAAGAAAATACCTATAAGGTTATAGATGCATTCACTGTCAAAAGGATGATTTGGGAAGGGATCTTTGTCAGTTTGTATGTTACAATGAGTAAAAAAAACCTTGGATATGAATAGAATTTGAGAAGTGGGCCTATAATTTTGGTGCCCTGCAATGAAGTGGGCCCTGTGCAGATGCACATGTTGCACACCTCCATATCCGGGCCTGGTCTTATTTAATTGTTTACTACTCGTAAACACAAAATATGAAGTGAAAAGTCCTAGTTGTATAGTTGTTCAATGCTACTAGCTGTATAGTTGGGTCGCTTTAGGCGAAAAATTGGGTGCTTGTCGGAGAGAGTGGCACTATGATGGATAATAGTGATGTAACATATACACTGGTATATTTTATGGGGACAAGGAGATAAAAATATCATTTGTGAAAGGCATTTATCAGGTTTATGTGTATATGTTGCATGATCATTGATTAGCACTTTTTTTTATAATAGAAATTGGAGGCACTTTATTTAGATATCTTTAAATTGGTGCATACCAATGGACAATTATGGACCGTCTGATAAAAAAACAAATTTTAAGAATAAAAAACACGGAATGACCATTTATGTAACTTCTGCAAACTTACCCCACCCAACCCCACCCTCAAACTGATCACTTTACAGGATCACAAGTCACAAACTCACAATCACTTTCTCTCTCTAAAAAAAAACTTCAAAATAAAACGAAAACATAACAAATCATCTAAATTTAACTGTCAAAATCAAAGAAAACACATAAAAATGAACGAATCAAGGCAATCAGAACCAGATCCGGGGGAAAAAACATGGTACGGCGCTTCCGATTCATTATTTTGTTATTTATCAACTATTTGTTGTGATTGTATACATCTATTTCTGTTTTTCATAATGTTTATGAAGATTTTTTTTGCTTTTTTTTATTTTAGTTGTTTATTAATATATACAGAAAAATGAATTTGTTTTGGTGTGATTTTTATTGTGACTGTGACATGCTTTTGGTTGTGTTTTTTAGTGTTTACATTTGGTTGAGTTTCTTAGTAAAACACTTTGTATACATAGATGCATACTAAGTGTTTGATTAAATGTGTGAGTGAAAAGTATTATACGTGTAATATCACCAGTGATATTTGAAGCTGAACTGTATATATGTATTATCACTAGTGATATTTGTATTATCACTTGTGAAATTTTTGTTTATTTGATAGATTTTTTTGTTTACTTGTTAAGATTTATTATATGTCATGTATAGTATCACTTTTGATATTTTATTGTTATTGTTTTGTAATTATAGTTAAACTTTTTTTTTGGCTAAAAGTTTTGATGATATACTATTTACTGTGAGTAAATGCAGTTCTGCCGTCATTCAAATTTTTGACTCCATCTCCAGATATTCGTAAAAGTAAAGGTATACTGTAACGTATAAGCATATCTCATTTAGAAGAATTAACTGTGATAAAACCCTGAATGTATGCGGCGTACTTGATTTAACATTTAGCTTATGTGTTATATCACCATTGATACATACACATTCAATAGAATGTGTATGTATACTTTTAGTAGAATGTTATAATGGCATCCCTAAAAACACGGATATCAATTCTACAGTATGAACACTTTGTTGTTTTTGTAGATTTTAGTAGTTTATTGAGTGATTGTTGTGAAAGTTAGATGATTATTGTGATAATATGAGAGACTTAACAGGCTAAAATAAATATTGTGACTGTAACATGCTTTTGTTAGATTTGTGGTAGATATATGTGCATAATGGATAGATTGGGCATGCTTCGACATGTTTAAAAGCGGTATTTGACTCTAGTATTAGTTGATAGTATATTACCTATGATACAATAGTTCCAATGATTGCTTATTGTTAGTATATCACATGTGATACAACAGTTGCAACGATTGCTTATTTGTAGTATATCACCTGTGATACAATAGTTGTAATGATTGCTTATTGGTAGTATATCACCTGTGATATAACAGTTGTAATGATTGCTTGTTGGTAGTATATCACCTATGATATTTGATGACGTATACTTATTCAGTTTATATATCACGTATGATATTAAAAACCAATGAGCTATTCATACACTAACATGGTATATATTTTATGCATATTTGAATATAAAACTCAGAACTATCAAGAAGCAAAAAATCAAGGGTTGAAGGTGAAAGGAAAAAGACCTGCGCAAAAAAACAACCAAGTCAAACTGAAAAAGTGAACAAAGAAACAACATCGTCACCGACAACACTAACAATACCAAGCAAATTAACAAAATCCGCTGCTAAACATTTAAGCTTAGAAAACACGAAGAACAAAAACAGAAACAAATATGCCACCAACAAATACTGAAAGAAACTTCTGTGATATCATCTGTGATATAACAGGATCTACAACCACCAACACCACAAAAAATAACTGTTGAACTGACAACAGAGACTGCATGTAAGAAAGCAAAGACAGTTGCAGAAAAAGAAGAAGAGGAATGAAGAAGAAGAAGAAGAAGAAGAAGAAGAAGCGGCAAACTAAAAAGAATGAAGTGAGAAAGAAGACAAAAGGAGGGGATGCTCA
This sequence comes from Chrysanthemum makinoi, assembly GCA_910596185.1. NCBI lineage: Eukaryota > Viridiplantae > Streptophyta > Magnoliopsida > Asterales > Asteraceae > Chrysanthemum > Chrysanthemum makinoi. The sequence continues at coordinate 32,920,381 of OU343222.1, read as the reverse complement.
TAAAGCTGGCAAGAAGAAAGTTATAGAAAATAAAAAAACAAAAGCATCAATTAGTAATTTTCTTTTGCTACTTAAATTGTAATATTATCTTGCTACTTAAATTGTAAACAATGATAATTTCTATGCAGCTGTAAACAATGCTTTTGGTTTATCTGGATATAACCTTTTTTTGGTAATTTTATTAGAGTATCACAAGTGATACTAATGAAAAGTCAGTTAAAAATACCGTGGACTTCATGAAGAAAACTATGAAAATAAAAACATGACATTTTCTCAAAATCAAACAAGAATAGGATTAATTAAACATTGTTTTGAGTAACATAACGATTCGGCAAAAAGAAGGTCAACGTATATATCAGTTAAAGAATAATATCACAAGTGATACATTTCAGAAACAAGTAAAAACAAGTAAACACGTAAATGATGTAAACATTTCATCATTTTCATGCTTTATCACAAGTGATAAAATGACAAAATACTTCATAAAATCACAAAGATATCATAAAAACTAATTCCAACTATTTATCACAAGAGATACATAACTTCTAATTTATGACAAAAACGGGGCTTGAAACCAGGAAGCTCAGCTGCAATTGCTTTTCGCATAACACCATCTTGACCAGTTACAATGATATTTGGATAACCCACAAAAGCTTTCTTGAATGCTTGGAGTAACCATACACAAGATTCAGTAGTTTCGTTCTTAAGCATATCAGAACCAACATTAACACCTCTATTGTGATTGTCAATTACAGTAAAAGGCACAAAAACCATCATATACCTGGAAAGAGAAATATCTCAGGTGATAATATATACAAAATGTACAAAAAAACAGTGAAATCTCACAGGAGATATTACAAATTAAAAAGCATACTTGTTTGTTTTGTATGTGGCATTAAAAGAGACGATATCACCAAACTATCTGTGATTGCAATTTGCAAAAAAAACGGCTCCATCAAACGAAAGAATCAAAACAACTGCAATTGTGGTTCAAAAAAGCATAACAGCTCCACAAAACAAATTGAAGAAGCTCAAACAACTTTGATATCGCCTGTGATATCATAAGATCCTCCATTACCACAACTGATTCAACAAAATAAAAGAAAGTTGACACACCATATCACTTGTGATATCAAATGTGATATCACATTTGATATCACCTGTGATACAACTGAGAAACCAGCAATACAGAAAAGCAAAAAGGAGAAAAGTGTAACCTCAAGTACAACACACTCGATCTTCTTATCTCTGCAATTAACTGAATTACATGATTCCAAACAGGGTTTAAGTTGTAATCAACAACCTTTCCTTTGAACTTTTCAAGTGGCCGAATATATGCAATCACATAAGGATCAGACTTCCCAATCATTTCCATGTTTTTCAAATTATTTTCCTTCACGATTGTTAAGGTAAGCAGTCCTTATGGCTTAAGCTCTAAGTCACTGCGCAATTATCGAACAATACATCAAATTTGCATCACCTCGGATATAGAGCGATGGAGAAAGCAAAATACAAAACGCACTAAAATAATTCAAAAGGACGCCATTCAGAAAAATGAAAATAAGCATCAACTAATGCAACATATGATATGATTACTCAATTACAATAACTACAGTGCACTTTGATTAATTCCCTAAAGCTTGTTTATTCAAATAGGTATTTTTGATTTGGTTATATATGAAATGATGAACAAACAGGAACATGTGATTGCTTCTCAACTTGTGCATCCCTCTCTTAGGCATTTTGTCAAACACCTTCCATGCATCAAATTTCCATCAATCACCCATCCCAAGATGATATCATATTAAAACCTAATGCTACTCACAATCTAAAACATAAACTAAAAGTATCAAATAAACAAAATTTTACAAATGATAATACAAATATCACTAGTGATAATACACATATACAGTTCCACATCAAATATCACTGGTGATACTACACGTACGATACATAGCAGATTCAAAACAACAATCAGACATAAAAACAACAAAAATTCAACTAACAACTTAATTAATAAGCAGAATTACATGAGCAAATAACAAGATTATCATTCATTTTTCACTCACACATTTCATCAAACACTTGGTGTGCAACTTAATAAGAAGGAATGTTAACAGCTTGAACCACATAATTAACAACCGATCAACAACATTATCAACCGCGACAACATCAATCAAATCAGCTTCTGAAACAAATGGCTCATTCAAATCAAAAGAAGACACAAAAAAAAGGATGATATGATCGAGAGGTGATGATGAGATGATGATCGGAATGGTGATGGTGATTGGAATGGTGATGGTGATCTAACTGGTGATGATCAAAAGTTAATAATTGATTGGAATAACTACTTTTTTGTGGGAAATGATGAGAGCAGGTTGGGAGGAAAACACACAGAAATTGTGTGAAAAAATGAAGCGAATGAAAAAAGAAATAAAGAAAATGCTTTATATAGTTGGGAGAATTAAGGTTAAGTATATTCAATCTTAGGTTAATCCCCACCAATTAGATCAAAATAGATGGATGGTAGGGATTTGTCCATTGGTAAGCAAATGAAAATTTCTCTAGAAATTGAAGATTTATTTTAAGACAAATCAAAATAGAATGTTAAAATGTTTAATTACTGTCTGGTGACCAAATTCCGTAATAAATAAATAAAGTGTAGACTATGACCTGGTGACCACAATTGCATACCAGACTACAACATACGATCAAAAACTAAAGTGAAAATTGTGGACGTATAGTCCGGACTGGGCCAGGAATGGGTCAGGCCCGGAAGAAAGCGGCCCACTCTACGCCAGTGTTTTGAAAGGCTCAAGGCTCACTAAGGCGAGAAGGGGACCAAAGAGCCTCGAGGCGAGGCGCATACCAAGGCGCGTGATTCATGAAAACGAGGCGCACTAAATACATTAAGTTTTCTTTATAATATATGTGACCATTTATGTAGCGTAAATAACACAAAATAACATTAAATACTTAATACATGACACATATAGCCATTATAAAGATTAAAATGGATCAGTTGTCACTTCTCAAATGGATCAACTCTTTGGCTTGATGAATTACATATAGACTAAAATCCATATCAGACTAAATATGCTTGTGTCCTACACTTTCAGACTTACATCTAACAAAGTTCACAATTTAACCCAAATATCAAGCAAGCAACATATTAATATTCAATGCATAATGCAAATCATACAAATACTCACCCTATGATGTGATGCTTGAAGATAAAATAAACTTATGACGTTATTTACAAATCAATAAAATAAACAATCAATAAAAATCAGTTCAAGATATAAACTTATGACGTTAGAGAGATTACATATTTGTAAAATGATCAGAATCTATAGTTACCCACTTGATTGTGTGTTTTAGTTCTTTTCCAAATTAGGGTTATTAGATATAACTTAAAAGGCTCATGTATATAACTTATAAGGCCCATGTATCTTATCTTAATATTTAGAAAACAGCCTCAAAACCTGTTACCTCTCTGAGGTGCAAAAAGCCCCAAGGCGCAAAGGCGCAAAAATCCCCAAGGCGCTGCGCTTTTTATGGGATTCATGCATGTCGTGGGCCTCGATCCGAAAAAATCCCTAGAGCTTGAGCTTTGAGCGAAGCGCGCCTAGGCGCGCCTCAAGGCGCGCTTTTTAAAACTATGCTCTACTCCTAAACCCTAATCCATGCCCTATAAATACATGGCTGGATCTCCTTCTTGAGGACAGGATATATGTGACGATAACATGACAGGTTACTCTAACCCTAACTCATTACATCGCACCGATACTAACTTGACCGTCGGAGGTGGACCATGGGGCTACGGCCTTGGGTCCACTCCTAACGGGTTCTCTTTGTTGACAGGTCTACTTAGGGCTCGAGAAGACGACGAACGGACAAGGGAGAGTCGTCGAATCCAGCCCGCGCCAGATTATGCATCAACAAGTTGGCGCCATCCGTGGGACCACGAATAAACTATGTTTCGTGTTCTCATATTACCGAAAAACAGAAATCAATTTCTAAAGCTCGTCAACCTTTGGCATGAGAAAAACACGATGTTTGTCCCTTACTTCAATGCCACTTTATTATTTGAATTTTGGTCCGGACATATTAAACTTGATTCAAAATAATTACGGTCCGGATATCACACCTAGATAAATATCTCATCTAAAGCACCTGCTTGTATTTAATAATGATGGCATGCACTTTTTACCCGCGTTAGGCCGTGCGTTAATTCGCGCACGATCGGACCTAAGAAAAAGTCCGCACGATCGGAGCTATTTTATCTTTTAGCCGCGAATTAATTCGCGCAGATACTGTTTTTACGGTTGGTATGCCTGTTCGCGCTTGTTTGTACGATCGAACAACGCAGTCACGATAAATCTACCCGCGTTAGGCCGTGCGTTCGGACATCTTCACATATTAGCTACGAACAAACACCACAATGCTAGTCAATCGCCATGAGCGCACTGGACAAAGGCCGTGGTCATGTTATGATAATCTGCGATCATCCACAAACGTTCGAGTCTATGCGGTCACGATATATCCATCTGCGTCTATTAGTCGCGGTCACGGTACGTCCATCCGGGTTTTTTTTATATTAAAAAAAAACAATTAATTATTTATGTAGTTTGTAAAACCTCGCGATAGGGGTAATTCGCATTGCCACTTTTCTTATGTGTTAAGTTCACATGCTATGTGCTATATATTGCTTCACTTCATTAGGTTTTATATGTTTCGATTCGTGACATATACTTTTAATATTTGCATTAAGTGTTTTACGCAGGCATAACTAAGTTTAATGCTCCTACACAAGTAGCACCATCAAACTTGGGGGGCTATCAGGGTATATACTACCATTGTTTCCGTATGCGTCACGCAGGTATATTTGGAAGCAGATCGTATGTAAGAGGTATTGCAAGCCCGGTACAAAGACGGATTTAAATATTTGCACCATCTTGCCGCTGGGGAGACGTCCTCTGTCGGTTGTAAAGACGGATGTAATGCGCGTAGAAGCACGTCTTCTGTCGCACCATGCTGCGTCGCTACTGGTACAAAAGGTACGCCCTTACCCAGGATGCAGCATACGGGATCCACTTTCACCATTGTGAGACTCTCGCAATCGCAATGCCACTGTTACCCCAACTATAGAACTACGTGTTCTTCTTACGGGGTCTTTACTGTCACATTGTGGCGGGAAACCTAGCATATGCGCTAAACAGGACAGCGCCATGGGCCAAGTGCGCACTGTCGCATTTGGGCTGCGCAGTATGGTCCGTCCCATGTGCACACTTGAGTTGCGCACACATGGGCCATGCCGTCATGATTGATTAGGCCTACGCGGCCATGAATAGAACTTAAGTCTAGCATAACATAGCCATGCACTATCTCATACTAGACTTGGGGGGCTTGTGGACGTATAGTCCGGACTGGACCAGGAATGGGTCAGGCCCGGAAGACAGCGGCCCACTCTACGCCTAAACCCTAATCCATGCCCTATAAATACATGGCTGGATCTCCTTCTTGAGGACAGGATATATGTGACGATAACATGACAGGTTACTCTAACCCTAACTCATCACATCGCACCGATACTAACTTGACCGTCGGAGGTGGACCCTAGGGCTACGGCCTCGGGTCCACTCCTAACGGGTTCTCTTTGTTGAGAGGTCTACTTAGGGCTCGAGAAGACGAAAAACGGACAAGGGAGAGTCGTCGAATCCAGACCGCGCCAGATTATGCATCAACAAAAACGTTATTAGTATATACTTCAATGTCTTTGTCTTTGCCTTCGATGTGGGATTCAGATAACAGGTCTTCTAGATTTTGACAAACTACTAAATTAGGCAAATTTTACTAAAAGATACTAAATTGAGCATGGTTTATTGCCTTTAATTAAGTAATTTAACATATGTTTTCTTATACTCATGGTGTATCCCTTGATATGCAACTACCAACAAGCTATTTACTTTATGATACATTTTTAGAATAAAAGAACACAAGTGATGTTGTTCATGAAGATGATTCCAACTAAAGCAATATAACATACTTGTGTTTAGTCTAATTCAATACTCTCTAAAGAACAAAAAACGACCTCTTTGACCTAAAAACTCAAACGTAGACTTTTGGATGAGAGAAAGTTGGTGACTGTTGTTAGTTCATCTTGAACAAAGTAGAGATTAGGTTTAAGCTGTTTGTCAACTTAAAAAGATACTTAGGTTTAAGCTGATCAATATCAGATGGTCAAGCTGACTCAACAATTGGTGAGATGGGGTTGGTCATGTGATAATCACGGATTACTTACGTGTTTCTTGCTTGTTTATTGTGTTCAACAACCTGTTTTAACTCGTTATCCGATCTTACTAGACGTATGTATTTCACATGGAATTTTTAAAAGTTATAGGCAAAATTTTGTATTATTGTTAGTTGCTCCAATGCTACTCGAAGTTGTTATTCTTACGTATTATTAGTTGATCCATTTTTATTGCAATAGTGTAAGATCAAGGATTGATTGCTTTGAGGGAAAACTCAAGCATTATGTTAGCTTTAGTCTTGAAACTATAATTAAAAATTATTATTTATAAAAAATGTTTACTAACAAGTAAAAAGGAAAAGTAGTACACACGATTTAAAAGACTACTAGCAGGGTACCCGCGCGTTGCAGCGGCTGGTATCCTGAAATAAAAATTTTCGATGAATAATGTATTTTAGTTTATTATGTTCTTTTTAACAATAAATTTACGGATATCACGAATTTCGTATAGCCCGTGCCCGTTCGGGCTCGAACCCGTTGGCCCGTGTCTGCTCGGGCTCGAGCCCGTTTGGTCCGCGGCCGTTCAAATTAATGTTGTTTGATATAATTTTGGTCTTAAAATGACACCATACTTTATCTTGTTATACAATATGCTTACTTTGTTGTAATTTTGAAAATTGGGTGCATTAAAGTGTTGTAAATCATGCTTAATTTTTGTACGTCTTAAATTTAAGAGTGAGGTGCCTTCGTGCATTATATGTAGTATAGATAGTATCGTCTTGTGATGCAATCCGTTCAAATTGACTTGAAATGTTCAACATAAGAAAAGTTATGGCAATTTGACAGCAACAACTTTTTCACATCACAATTTTTTTTTATTTTTTTTAAAAGACACCTAACTATTTCACATTATAAACACAATAAATCCATTTCACAATGTTTTAACTGAGAGCAAGTCTCGAGTCGACTGCAATACCTTTCACCCGATAAATTAGTGTTTTTGCTAAAAAAAAAACATACAAAAGTGGAAAGTAAAAGATGATTTGAATGTATAATTTTAATCTTAATAAGTAAAATAAGTTTAAAATAACAAAAAAAAAAACAATAATATTGTCAATAAAAAAGATTGGGTGAAGGGGATTTGTGTTTCTAATAAGGCAAATTTTCTTACTTTACAAGAAACGAAAATGGATGTTATTGATTTGTTTGATGTAAAGAAATGTTGGGGGAATTTGGCGTTTGATTATGTTGTTAGTCCAGCGGTGGGGTTTTCAGGTGGTATATTATGTGTGTGGGAGAAATCTTCATTTCAGAAATTTAACTCGACGGTTTCAGATTATTTTGTCTTAATAAGAGGGAAGTGGGTGTGTAGCGGTATAAATCTTTTGATTATTTCGGTTTATGCTCCTCAAGAATTTTCTGAGAAGAAAATGCTTTGGGAGTATTTGGTTCTTGTGATTACTAATTGGAATGGTGAGGTGATTGTTATGGGGGATTTTAATGAAGTTCGGTATAAGAATGAAAGATATGGGTCGGTTTTTAATGATCAAGGTGCAAATGCTTTTAATATGTTTATTTCGAAGGCAAACCTAAAAGAGGTTCCTCTTGGAGGTTGTGCTTTTACTTGGTGCCACAAATCTGCTACGAAGATGAGCAAGTTGGATAGGTTTCTTATGTCCGAAGGTTTGTTTAATGATAATCCTAATTTTTCTGCCATAACGATGGATAGGTATCTTTCAGATCATAGACCCATCATGTTACGCGAGTTTTCTTATGATTATGGTCCAATTCCGTTTAGGTTATTCCACTATTGGTTCGAGATTGATGGTCTTGTAGATACTGTTACAAAAGCGTGGAACGATTTTCCAACCGGGGAGACGAATCCAATGATGAAACTTTTGTCTCAAATGAAATTTCTAAAAAAGCGAATTCGAGAGTGGAATGGCTTGAGGAGTAGCAACATGCGGAAAAAATATGAATTAAATAAAGAGCTTCATGATGTGGAGGTGCTTATTGATCGAGGAAATGCCATGGATAGTACTTTGATCAAAAGAATGGAGTTAATTAGAAATATTCAAGACTTGGAGAAATTGGATTCTATGGAAGCGGCTCAAAAAGCTAAGATTAAATGGGCGATTGAAGGAGATGAGAACTCGAAATACTATCATGGGATTCTCAATAAGAAACGCCATCAACTTGCTATTCGTGGCGTTTTGAAGGATGATATTTGGATTGATGATCCGGTTTTGGTTAAAAAGGAATTCGGTACGCACTTCAAATGTCGTTTTAATAAACCGACATATGTACGTCCCCTTTTAAATATTGATTTTCCGCATCAATTAACTTCGTTGCAACAAATTGATTTAGAAGCTGATGTTTCTTATGAAGAGGTGAAAAGGGCGGTTTGGGATTGCGGTATCGATAAATCTCCGGGGCCGGATGGTTTCACGTTCCGTTTCTTTAGGCGTTTTTGGGATTTAGTTGGAGCGGATGTAGTAAAGGCGGTCACTCATTTTTTTATATCTGGGATAGTTCCTAAAGGATGTAATGCATCCTTTATTGCTTTGATTCCAAAAATCCCGGACGCTAAGATGGTAAAGGATTTTAGACCTATCAGTCTTATCGGGAGCTTATATAAAATTATTGCTAAAATTTTGGCAAATCGGCTTGTGGTGGTTTTGAGCGATATTGTTAGTGAGGTTCAATCGGCTTTTGTGGCGGATAGACAAATTCTTGATGGCCCTTTTATTCTTAATGAGGTGATTCAATGGTGTAAAGCGAAGAAAAAGAAATCTTTCATCTTTAAGATAGATTTTGAGAAAGCTTATGATTCTGTCAGATGGGACTATCTTGATGATGTGTTAAGGAGATTTGGCTTTGGAGATAGATGGTGTGGTTGGATTCAAGAATTTCTTCGGTCGTCAAGGGGTTCGGTGTTAGTAAATGGTAGCCCTACGGAGGAGTTTCAATTTTTCAAAGGTTTAAAACAAGGTGATCCACTTTCTCTTTTTTTATTCATTTTGATTATGGAAAGTCTTCATTTATCTTTTAGTAGAGTGGTGGATGCGGGGATGTTTAATGGTATTGTCTTAAACTCTACCATGCAATTATCTCATATGTTCTACGCGGATTATGCTATTTTTATGGGGCATTGGAGTAATCGAAACATTGATACGTTAATGTATATGTTAAAATGTTTCCAACGAGCGTCGGGCCTTAGCATTAATCTTATGAAAAGTAAATTGATGGGCATTTCGGTTTCGGATGACAAGTTAGAAGAGGCCGCGGTTAAATTAGGATGTGGTGTCCTTAATACTCCTTTTAATTATTTAGGATCCATAGTAGGGGGTTGTATGTCTAGGACTAGATCTTGGAAGGAGGTGATGGATAAAATGGTGAACCGTCTCTCGAGATGGAAAATGAAAACCTTGTCTATAGGAGGTCGGTTAACACTCCTTAAGGCGGTGTTAGGTTCTATGCCTATTTACAATATGTCTATTTTCAAGGTGCCTATGCATATTCTTCAACGCATGGAATCTTTACGGAGTAATTTTTTTAATGGTATCGATCTTAATAGTAAGAAGTCGATATGGGTTAGATGGAACAATGTGCTGGCTTCTAAAGAAAAAGGAGGTCTTGGTGTTTCTAGTTTGTTCGCGTTAAATAGAGCTCTTTTGTTCAAGTGGGTGTGGCGGTTCTTCACTCGACAAGAGACGCTTTGGGCTAGAGTTATAAGTGCTATTCATGGCGTGGATGGAGGTTTCGGTAGTTCTAAGAAATATGGGCAGGCGTATATATGGAGTAGCATATAAAAGGAGATGGATAGGTTAGTCTCTCTTGACATTGACCTGTTTAAATTTATGCAGAAAAAGATTGGAAACGGGCTTAATACTTCATTTTGGAACGATCCATGGCGAGGTGATTCAAAATTGAAAGATGATTTTCCTCGATTGTACGCGTTGGAACACGATAAAAACATTAATGTTGCTACCAAGCTTGCGCAAGAAAGCTTTCAGGTTTCTTTTCGTTGAGTACCTCGAAGTGGAGTGGAAACAGAGCAGTGGTTGAATTTTTTGGAGCGTATGGAAGGTGTTTTGTTGTCTTCTGTAGATGATAGATGGGTTTGGAACTTAACCGGCTCGGGGGATTTTAGTGTTAGTTCGGCTAGAAAGTTTATAGATGATAAAAGATTGCCGATCGTTTCTACTACAACTAGATGGATTAAAGAGGTGCCCATTAAAGTTAATATTCTTGCGTGGAAGGTGAGATTGGATTGTTTGCCGACTCGTTGGAATCTTTCTCGTAGAGGTATGGATCTATCTTCTATTAGATGTCCTTCATGTGATTCGGCGGTGGAGTCGTCGACACATCTATTCTTTGATTGCAATATTTTTAAAGAGAATTTCCGAAAGATTTGCATTTGGTGGAATGTTGGAGTTACGGATTTATCTTCATTTGACGAGTGGGCAATTTGGATTCGTAATTTAAGGTTACCGTCTAACCTCAAGAGATTATTAGAAGGGGTTTGTTATGGTTTATGGTGGTTCATATGGACTTTTCGGAATAAGACGGTGTTCTGTGTAGTTCCTCCTTCAAAGGCAGCTATCTTCGACGATGTAGTGTTAAATTCATTTTATTGGTGTCGGTATAGATGTAAAGCGTCTTTTAGTTGGGTAGATTGGTTAAAAAATCCTTACCTAATTTCTTTGTAATTTTCTAGCTTTTTGCTAGCTTCTTCAATAAATTGCCGTTCTAAAAAAAATATATATTGTCAATAATATTTCTTTGAGTAAAAAACTTTGTAACATTAATGAACTAAATATAACGCATATAAGTAAAACAAGTTTAAAAGTAAAAACAAAACAAACAGTCAATAATATTTGTGGAGAAACCATATGTCAACTCTTGCTACATTATAGGGACTCGAGCACCAATCCACCCAAGATGTAGTCACACCTTTAGCTAATTCGAAAACTAAGAAAAAGACACAACTTGGTGTTCATAATAAACAGTTGATACGTTTGTCATTCTATTTTCGAACACTCTTTTTATTACGAGCACACCGTAATAGGTATATAACATTGACCAAAAAGCTATTTGCCTAATGAATCGTGTTGTTGTTGAAGTTATCATGGCCCTTGTGAGTGATGATATCGTCTATGGACTACGGGTTAAAACGACACAATTTCCACCATTTGAATCGCTCACGCATCCCTCCAAAGAACATTGTAAGAATTTATATTTCACTCCCACGATGGGCACAATAGAGTTGAGATTCATTCCAACATGATTTATCCTATCAAATAAAATAAATTTTATTTGATTCAAGTCTCCAAATGAAGATACGCCAATGTTTTTTGTTCAATTCGACACAAGCAACTTCTTCACATAATAAGTTGATAGTTGATACTCAAATGTTGTTTATTTTATTTAGAGCAACTACCTTCAAAACCTTAGATAAAAAGTTATATATCAGTAAAACAAGAATTTAGATCATTTATTGTCACAATTACGCGTTAGGGGCAACTAAAATGCCTTGTAATAATTTATTTTGGTACAAAAGATAATATTAACTAATTTCAAAAGTGAAGTCACGTTTTACTATTAAAAATGTTGCAAATAATAGTTCATCCTTTAGTATTACTAGCAAGGTACTTGCGACTTGCGTTAACAAGTACCCTGCAATTAAAAATTCCGGCAAGAAATATTTTTCAATTTTATGTTATGAGATACATTAACTTAGCGGTTAAAGATAATTATAGGTTTGGATAATTTTAAGCAGGTTAAAACGAACTCATCATCAAGTTGTAGATTACCTTTGTGACGTTGAAGCAATACAGGGATGATAGCTCGTGATATTATGAATCAAAACAAATTGAATGACATTGACTTATAGTCATAAGTTGGTTGGAGACAATGTCAATTCATCACATTCATACGATACAAAAATATACACTTCCTAATAACTAAATATGATATTTTATTTTTGATTTTATGCACCTATTTTTTATTTTATGCACCATTCGTTAGTAGATTTTCATCATGTTATGAAAATATATATTTAACCAAATACATATATATATATGAGTATGTCAAAATGTGATACGTGAATTATTTTTTATTCAGTTGATTAGGACACGTGTCAAATGTAGACAAAGGTTAACTCCCACAAGAGTCGCCCCTGGTCTATTTTGAACTTTTAAAAAATAAAATGATAGAAAGTGATATTCCTTAAGGCGACTGGTCTATTTTCAGAATTTTCCCCGTATTAAATTATAAACTTTGCACTTAGCATTTTAGACTTATGCATCCCTTGCCTTCAATAAATCCGTCTTATACTTTTTTGTTCTATTTATGTGTTTGATTTTGTCTGAAAAATATCAAAAGATATCTTGATTGGTTCTCGATAGCACTATTAGGACTAAACCACCATTTTTGAACTTTGTATCTCGTTCTAACATTTTGCAATTTTATCGTTATATGTGTCTTACATTAGTGTCTTACAAAATTTAAAACCAAAGGATCATTCATGTTATATGAAACATCTTTTATATAATAAAGGAATTACATCATTTCGAAGTTATTCTGTCAATTCATTCTTATTGAAAAAACAATTGGGTCAATAGGATAGCTCGATTTTGCCACGTAAGCAAAATCGTGTGATGTGATTGGTTAATAAAAGTCAAAATTAAATTGATTTTAGTCAAACTTTAATAAATTTGGTGGAGAAATTTGATTGCTAAAAAAACACATAAAAATATAGGTATCAAATTTGTGAAAACAGAAACTTAAAAAAAGAGGAGGTAATTAATTAAACTTTAGTGGTTGAATTTTTAAAAAGAGTAAACTACACCGTTCGTCCTTGTGGTTTGCGTTGACCGACAAGTTTCGTCCTTTGACCGAAAAAAATGCACCGTTCATCCTTAAATGCGAAACGTTATCCAACGTTAGTCCTTCACTCTAACGGCCATATCTAACATTTGTTAAATCTCCCCATGTGACATCCATGTAAGGGTATTTTGATATTTTTAAACCTCCTTTTAACTTCATCTTCCTCCTTTATACATCTTTATCATCAACCATCACCACCCACTACCATCTTCTTCCATTCATCATCTTCAACTATCTCCACTTTTTATACTCCAGAGCCCTCACCTCCATTCATATAATTTATTTATTTTTGCAACAAATAATTATTTTAATTCCAAAATTCAAACAATAAATCTCAAAAAAAAAGAAAAATGAATACTGCGACATGTATGAAAAATCTGAGGATCTCTTTATGCATTAAAAATTATTTTAATCCAATATAAAATAATGAACTAATAAATTCAAACAAAAAAAAATAGAAGATCGGTCTTTATTTTTTGCATATGATTATTGGTGTTTCAATAAAATATCCAAAGAGGTAAAGCCATGCGTGAGCTCGAATTGTGAAGTACTGCTCGTTCATGATGGCGGCGGCGGCGGCACCGGTACCATCTACAAGACCCATAACATATTTGTATGAAAATCGATGGCAATGGATCCGCTGGTGGTGGTTTCGTGACCGGAGAGATAAATATACCCAAATATCTTTTTGGATTACAAATTGTAAATGAGATTTGTCATTTTTTTGTTTTGTAGTTATGGGATTTTTTATTTATTTTTATTTTATTTTTTTATAATTTATCTTTATTGTTCTTGATGATTAAAAAAGATCTGGTAAAAAAATGATTTTTGATCTTTTTTCATTGTTTCTAATAACTGATAATTAATTTTGTTGGAGTGACTGAAATGAAAGACGAGATGGAAATGGAACATATGTAATGATGTACGGAAGTTTATATAAAAGAAATGGAGATTCTGTAGATTTGTTATGGTGGTGTGTGGTTTTTGAAGTTGTGAATGATTTAAGGTTGTTTGTAGTTTAAAAAGGTGGGTATTAGTTGTGGTTGATGGGTTGTTTTTTGTAGATCATTAAAAATTGTTTTGTTTTGGCGGGTGTGACAATGATCAAAATTTGGGTGGTGGTGGTCGGATTATGTTGACCGGAGAGATGGTGGCAGATGGTGAAGATGATGATATTGATGGTGGATGATTGTGATATTCATGTATTGAAAAGGAAGAGAGAGAGAGAGAGAAAAAAAAAGTGAAAAAGGGATAAAAAAAAGGGTTGTAGGTTGGGGTGTGAGTGGGGTAGTTAAGTTATTTAATGTTAATGTTAGGGCCCGTTTGGTTTGTTACTAGGAATAACAATGGGTATCGGATTTGGAATGAGGAGGAATGACAATGGGTATGAAAAAGTGTATCATTACGATTGTTTATGTTTGGTTGGTAAAATATGGTATGAAAAAGTGTATAGATATTTGAATTTTGTAATGGAAAAAAGAAGGGCCCACGGGAATGGATTTCATAGACACCAAATTGATGTGTAATGAATATATGACTATGATATACTCATTTCATTACCGGGCCCACAAAACAAAACAAAACAAAACAAACATCGACTATGACTTTGAAAGTCATAGTCTCATTCATATTTATGCTAACCAAACGGGCCCTTAAATATGTTTGAGGATAAAAAACATAAATGACCATTATACCCTTATATATAGATACATACGAGCATTAGTGAGTGTCGTTAGAAGGAGGGACTAACGGTACATAAAGTTTCGCATTTAAGGACGGATGGTGCATTTTTTTCGGTCAAAGGACGAAACTTGTCGGTGAACGTAAACCACAAGGACGAACAGTGTAGTTTACTCTTTTAAAAATTATATACGCGATTGTACTTATAACAATGACTCATGTAATTCTTATTTATTTATATAAGGATATCTAGAGAAACATTTTTAAAAAGCTCTAAGGAGTATAATTTAACTTTATCAACGCTCATTATGTACTGAGTTAATTGCATTTTTGGTCCTTGTGGTTTGGTCAAATTGCAGGTTTGGTCCCCAAAACTTTGAAAGTTCAACGATAGTCCCTATTTTGAAGTTTGGGTTGCATTTTTGGTCCTTATCAGTGTGAAATGACCAAATTACCCCTATCTTTTTCTGAAGAAGACAAAGGGTATTTTAGTCATTTCACTTTATTTAGGGACCAAAATTGCAATCCAAACTTCAAAATGGGAACTATCGCTGCACTTTCAATGTTTTGGGGACCAAACCTGCAATTTGGCCAAACCACAAGGACCAAAAATGCAATTAACTCTTTTACTCTTATGTGCTATTAAACTTGCATCATGTGTACAACATAATATCAGTAGTTAAATTTGAATAAAAACAATAACATCTTTGTCAGCTAAATAAAATTAAATCTTGAGTTACCTAACAGAAATTTTTACAAATATTTTACCAAATTCTAATGGGTATTAATTCATAATGAAAAACTCGTGCATAAGTATAAGCTGTACTTATATCACAATTTTCATGGGCAAAATTCTTATATGTGAATATACTGAACTAAAAGGTTAAAATAAATCTGATTTATGTGTAAACCTTCTGCGTGCACGAAGCTTATAACTATATAATTATATGCAATTACCTTTAAAGACACAATACTCATTTTTAATACAGAATATTTTTTTTTTTTTGTCAAAACCCCGTGCATGCACGGGTATTATTACTAGTGAATATAGATGACAATATATGATTACTCGCGCATAACGGCGACTGTGTATGTTAATGTTAATAGGTAGGTGCAATTTTTATTTTTACTTATTTATTTATTTATTTTTATAAATGAGTGTGTAGAAAATTTAATATATTGCATTGCACTCTACAAGTATATGTATTTTAGTCTAATAACTAGTTATAATACATGTGCACGCACATGATTTTTACAAAAAAAAAATTATTTTGTATAAACATTGAAGATTGTGTCTTTAAAGATAATTACATATAATTATATACTTATGCACGAGTTTTTCATTATCTATTAATATCCATTAAAAATTTTGTTAGATAACTCAAGATTCAACTATATTTAGCGGATATAGATGTTGATTTTCCTATTTAAATTTCACTATTGATATTATGATGTACACAAGATGCGAGTTTTGTTGCACATAATAAACGTTGACGAAGTTAAAATATACTCCTTAAAGTTTTTTAAAAATGTTTTTCTACATATCCTTATATAAATAAATAAAACTTACATGAGTAGTTGTTATAAGTACAATCACGTTTTTTTTCTTCATATTACAGTAACTCGTACTTACAATTTGATAATTATATTCCCGTTTTCAATAATTTAGCCGTATTTAATATTCAAATTCGTTTCCACATTTGTCATACTTTTGATATGAAATAAATCTGTCCTTAGTAAACATATGTAGTAAAAAAATGATATTTATAATCTTATGTTAGAGTTTTAAAACAACATATATATATTGTATTTTTAAGTTATAAAGTATAGGGGTTATAAAGTATAGGGGGTATTTGTTTAATTTACCAAATTATTAAAAAACATGGAAACTTATAATATTACACTTAACTCTATGCAATTTTTAAAAATTTACAATTTAATAATTATATTCCCGTTTTCAATAATTTAGCCGTATTTAATATTCAAATTCGTTTCCACATTTGTCATACTTTTGATATGAAATAAATCAGTCCTCAGTAAACATATATAGTTAAAAAAAATGATATTTATAATCTTATGTATATTTATATGTTAGAGTTTTAAAACAACATATATATATTGTATTTTTAAGTTATAAAGTATAGGGGGTATAAAGTATAAGGGGGTATTTGTTTAATTTACCAAATTATTAAAAAACATGGAAACTTATAATATTACACTTAACTCTATACAATTTCTAAAAATTTAACAACTAAAGTTTTATTAATTACCCCTTTTTTTTAAGTTTTTGTTTTCACAAATTTGACACATATGTTTTTATGTGTTTTTCTTCTCAACCAAATTTCTCCACCAAATTAATTAAAAGTTGACCAAAATCAATTTAATTTTGACTTTTAATTGACCAATCAAGCTCTTCTATTGGTCTAATTATTTTTTTTCAATGAGAAGGGTTTTGCAAAAACACTTCAAAATGATGTAATTCTTTTATTATATAAAAGATATTACTTATAGTTTAAATTTTAAAATTTTAAGATAATGTGCTTTTTCTTTGTGAACATAGTAATCGGTATATACGTGTTATGAAATAAGCATAACTCAAGTTTTATATCTTTGTATATCTAACCTAATAACATGTTTTCTTGATAAGCTATATTATTGGGTTTAGTTAATAAATGGATAGTTAAAATATATATTAAGTTTAGCATTTACATTTATACATGAAAAGATCGGGCATCTGAAACAAGTCAATCTTTTATGTCGGAAGATCCAATATTAGTCAAAATCAGGGTCCAACAAACTCAAGGTAAATATGTTTGTCAACTTTAAAAAATTCTTAGATTGAAGTCGTTATCACATGGTCAAACCGACTCAACATTCAAACAAGTAACAACTAGTCGGGCTAACACCGAAATTTTTGTCATATGTTTATCTAGATAGTTTCGTTGTCTCTTGTGATGACATCCACTTGAATGCTTTCATTTTTCGTTTTGTGGTTGTTTTGATCAGCATGAAAAGCGATTACTCGGGCTAACTCTATAATTGTAGTATGTGCGGTTGTAGATAGTTTCGCAGTCTCTTGTAATGACATCGACTTGATTGATTTTGGCTTTCAATTTTTCGGAAGGTACAAGCAGGTTTTGATAAATGTGAAGAATGGTGGGACGAGGGTTGGTCATGTGATGCTAATAAACTTTGGAGATCGAAACTTAAGAAATGTTGCATTTTATTCTTAATAAATCAAAACACGTACAAAAACAACCCCAAAAGGAAGGTCGGCTACTTGTAAAAAAAACAATTTTTTCTTTATCTTTTCATTATGGGACAAGAGTTGCGATCCTCTACAAAGATGCACTAATCTACAAAGTCTAAAAGGTAAATACCACCGTCCGATCATAAGTTACAACTACAAATACAATCCCACGGTCGGAATTGAAATAAAGGAAAAAGATGCATGTCATATTAATAAAAGGGGTAAAATTGTAATTCAATATACAAAACACATATAATCACCTTCCCCCACTCTCTCACACAATCTCTGGTCTCTCTCTAAATTTGGGGATCTTGTTAGAGTTTTATCGGAGCAAAATCACTACAATTTAATTGTTTTTTACGATTTAAAAGCAAAAATTAGCACTCGAAAAAGATGAATCTAGATAGTAAGTTCATCATTTTTGTTTCAATTTTGTTTTAAATTCACGTTGTGCATGAATATATGAGATTAACTAATGAAAACAATTTGAACTTTGGTTCATTATGTGTTACTGATTTCAAAGATTTCAAGGTTAGTGATTAATCTTTTTGATGAGTTAATTCTGCATATCAACTGTTTGATTTAATGTTTCACTTTGATTATGATTCATGGGTTTTTTATTTTTATTTTTTTTTGTCTAATTGATAAAAAGTTTTGATTTTTATTTGTTTTTTTGTCAAATTGATAAAAAGTTTTGATTTTTTTTCAAATTGATAAAACTTTTGATTTTTATTAAAACTGTTTTTATTTTCATTTGTTTTTTGTCAAATGTTTTGTTCATCAGTTATTAAAACTGTTTTTATTTTCAGTTAGTGTTAGTTATCATTCTTCATTATGTTTTGTTCATCAGTTATTTGATCAGTTATTGTTTAATATTAGGTTGTTTTGTGATCAGTTAGTGTTAATTGTTCATCATTTAGTCATTTTTTTATCATAATATTGTGTTGATCAGTTAGTGTTTAGTATGAGGCTGTTTTGTTCGTCTGTTATTGATTGTGTTCATCATTTATTGTTAAGTATTAGGTTGTTTTGTTCGTCATTTAGTCAGCTATTGATCAGCAAATTTTTCATGATAATTATTTTTGAGTGTCAGATTACTTTAGTCACCAGTCATTGTTTTGTTCATCAGTTATTGTTACTCAAATTTTTAGTTTACTTTTTAGTTTATCGTTGTTATATAATCTAATTTCAACTATATTTTACATACATTTTTAGAAAATATTGTTGGTGCGGCTGCGGAAAGAAGGTCGAAAAGATGTGAAGATCATGCTGCAAAAAAGGTATAAAACCATGGTGTTCATCACTAATTTTATACATGCAGAATTATGTTCATTAGTTATTGATTTGTTATTGTTTAGTATTAAGTTGTTTTGTTCATCAGTTATTGATTTGTTCATCAGTTATTGATTTAGATTAGGTGGTTTTGTTCATCAGTTATTGATTTACCATTAGGTGGTTTTGTTCATAATTATTGTTCATCAGTCAATAATTGATGAACCAATAGCTAACTGATGAACCTATGATAGCATAATAGCTAAAAGTCAATAACTGATGAACCTATGATAACACCATGGTGTTCATCACTAATTTTATACATGCAGAATTATGTTCATCAGTTATTGATTTGTTATTGTTTAGTATTAAGTTGTTTTGTTCATCAGTTATTGATTTGTTCATCATTTATTGATTTAGATTAGGTGGTTTTGTTCATCAGTTATTGATTTAGTATTAGATTGTTTTGTTCATCAATTACTGATTTAGTATTAGGTGGGTTTGTTCATCATTATTGTTGATAACATAACCTATGCTAACACAAATAAACTAACTGATGAACCTATGATAACATAACCTATGCTAACACAAATAAACTAACTGATGAACCTATGATAACATAATAGCTAAAAAAAACTAAATGTTCATCAACTAAAAAAAATATAAACTAATTGATGAACCTATGATAACATAATAGCTAAAATTCAATAACTGATGAACCAATAGCTAACTGATTAACCTATGATATTACAAATAAACTAACTGATGAACCTATGATAACATAATAGCTAAAAAAACTATATGTCCATCAATTAAAAAGAGCATAAACTAACTGATGAACCTATGATAACACAAATAAACTAACTGATGAACCTATGATAACATAACCTATGAAAAAAAACATTAACTGATGAACATCTGAAAAAATTAGTGTCTTTTATTATTCATCAAGTTTTTTTATTATCAAAATATTGTTCATCAGTTATTGTTCAGTAATAGCTTTTTTTTTTTTTGGTTCATATGGCTCTTTTTTGGAAATGTACAGGTCAATATAAACAATCTGGAGGAGTATGTTTCCCTTGAAGTGTCTGCTACTGTCAAGATTGGTATCGCACGACAAATGGAAGCATATAGAGCTGGTTTCAAATAAGTCATTTTCACCTGGAGTGGATAGTTTGAAGCCATCTTCTTCAATTTAAGATGAAGTTGCCGCTATATTAGCTAAATTTAAGACTGTTCAAGATACATCAAAAAAACAAGTTAAAGAAGATGTGACTTTGCCTAATGTTCAAACTGAGAACAAAAAATTCGTTGAGAATGAAAGCGCAAAACAAGACCAATAACAACTTTGTTTCTTGTTGCCTGTTTGATAGAGTGTGCATTTTTTTATAGGATATGTAACTTTATATCTAGATGTATGTTCATTGTTGTATTCAGTTTTGTTAGGAATGTTCAGATAGCTTACATTCAAGTTTATGAAATCAATAGCTAGATGTTTATTTTATCCATGGTACTTCTCTCTATTTTCTGCACCGGTTCTTGTCTTCTGGTCTGCAATGCAAAATTTTGATTTGCGGTTTAGATTCAGAAAAATCACCTAGTAATAACACGTCATTTTTTTTTATTGATGTGCGGTTCCTGAGTAAACATTGTTTGTATACTCGACGATTGGATTTTGGTGGTGAATGATGGTGAACAAAGGTGAGGGTGATGAACAAATTAAATATAGAAAAAAAACCTTCTTCATTAAATGATATATTGAACTAAATAAACTGATGAACATATTATAAAATTGATCATTACGGAATGATCTTTTGAATCTTACATTAATAAAATGAGTAGTGATGCGTTGTGGTACAAAAATTAGTGCATTTAACGAAATTTTAACACTAAAAATCTAAGCTAGACATTTCATCAAACACCTTGTGTGCAACAAATATAACTAAAACGTCATCTTTAACATGCGATATCTAACTCGTATCATTTCGAATTTGAGTGATTCAAATTTCTGGGTAAAGAGTGAACTAAAATCTACAACTTTTGTATCTTCAGTTTATCATGATTTGATAGATTTAAAGGTAAAAATAGGGTCATAAATGTCAAAAACATTAAGAAAATTAAAACCCATAGAATATTTAAAAAAAAAATTTTTGAAATAATTTACAAAATTTATACCAAATTGAAGAGAATTAAATTTTAAAAATTATGATGAAATCGATTTTTTTATAAAAGTTTGTCGTTTAAAAGATATGTGCGTTTGAAATTTGAGGTGAAAAAGGAAAAAACGTGTAATTTTATGATTTTACCCCTAGGTGGATTTTTTAAATAAAATAGGTGGGGGACACTTGTCAAATGATGAGTGGCTTTCTACATTTTTTAAATTAATCCCACTTTTCAATTGATCCGCTACCTATGGGACAAACATTACAAAAAACATAAATTTTTACAACTTCTTAATTTTTTGTAATATAAGATTCATCCATTATAAAGGTAACACTATTATTTATTTTTAAGAGATAAACACCATTCAGTTTGCTACTTCATGGATTAGTAATCACCAGAAGATCACACATGTTTTATTAATGTTTTTGGATCTCCTCGTGAATTAAGGTATTGAAACATGCTTACACGTTAAGCCAATCCAAAAGGGTATTTGAAGATGGTGTATTTGTGTAAAAGTTGATCAAATTTAATTTCATGAAATTATGAAGTACAAAGAATAATGAGAGTATGGATGGATGAGGTAGCAGCAATGCAGACATACTATCATCAATAATTTGCATATATGGGAACCTTGGTGGAATACTAGAATCTGATCATGGACAAGTGCTTAGGTTAATTTCAACAAACAGAATGGTGGCACAACAACTTACTCGAGCATATGTCATGGAAGTTATTTTCATCAGTATGCACACGTTTGAGCCACCGTATCAAGGGTACTTCTCTTTTGGCTTGATAGTCCATATTATAAAGGGAGTCTTCCATGGCCTCTCTGAATGTCGAAAGTTTATGAAATAAGGGGACACGATCACACAAGAAAGGACCACAAGATGAAACGAAGTAATGATGGGAATTCTCTGGATGAAAACAAGAACCATGTTGTGAAACAAAAGTAATGGTTAAATAATATGACGTGAACATAGCACATACATTAACGTCAAGGTATTTAACAATGAGGTATGCTACATTCACAAAATTTTTACAAAATATATTTTCACAAAAGGATGTGTCATGCATTTATAGGAGGATACAAATTTAAAAGGAAGAGAGAGAATTGATTACGATTTTTTATAGGTAAAACGTCATTTTGTGAAAGATTTTTTTGTAAAAATTTAATGGACGTAGCATTTTTCTTTAAGAATACAATAATAGGTGTAACAATAAACTATATATCCAATCATTTCCTTTCCTTCTTTTCCAATGTGGGACTAAGTTTGGACACAACATCATGCTCTACAAATTCAAAATATTTCGACAGAACGAATCTATTCTTCATAGTTATAATAGCTTCTAAATAATCGGTTTTACTACTTTATAGATCTAATCGGTAATCACCTCATTTTTTGACAAAGCTACAAAACCAAAACTAGTTAGTCGGTAATCACCTTTGCTTAATAAAGCTAATTGGAATCTAGTAACCACCTTTATGATAATAAACATGTCTTGTAGATACTCCTTGGACTATGAAGAGACATGGATCTGAACAAATCGAAGGCAAACATGTTTGTCAACTTCAAAAGGTTGATTCAAGTTGTAATCAGACGCCCACTTGACTCGAAATGAAATTGAGAGTTACATTAGTCTTAATAAGTCAAACAAATACAAAAATAACAATAAAACAAGGGCCAACTTGACTCGATACAAAACTGAAAGTTACATTAGTCTTAATATATCGAACACATAGAAAAATAACAATAAAACAAGAAGCAAAAAAGCTGTCCGATACGTTTGGAGTGAACATATTATTAATTTCTTTTTTCCCAATGTGGGACAAGTTTTGTGGCGTTTCTTTTAGTGAACATACTATTCAAGTTGTATTCTGAGGATTTTGTAACGTTTCTTTTTATTTTTTTGGGTAAAGGGTTACCCCGGTAAAATATATTACTCACAAAAAACATTTTAAGTATAATGAAATATGGCTGAATGCCATATTAACCTCAAACCTTGGTTTGAACTACCAAAAACCAATGTGACATGCCAAATATAGTTACTAGCAAAAAACTAACTATAAATTCTAAAACCAGTTGGCATGTTCCATTTCTTAAGCAAATCAGTGATCGTTGGCTTATTCTTGAATCTGAAAGAAACAAGCTTGAGCGGTATCATAACCATAATGAGATCGCAAAGCTCCTAAGGGGTTCTTCTAGTATTCTTGAATAAACGATTATTTCGTTCACTCCAAACATAATAACTCGCAGCTGCAAATAGAAGTTTACCCACAATACAACTAACCGAGCGTTTGGCTGCCATAGGTTGGAGCCATGCCACGATATCCTCCAAAACAGGCGGTACAATATCCATTCCAGCAAGATTTCGAATACGACACCAAATCTTGGCCGAGTAATCACATTTAAAGAAAAGGTGTTCATGTGAGTCCATCTGAAGACCACATAAAGAGCATCGAAGCGAAGATAAAACCGTAGTTGGACTCACATCCCAAGAACGCAGCTTATCTTGAGTTTTAAGACATCGTCTCATGATGAGCCAAAGGTGAAAAGCATGGCGGGGGATGCAATGGGGAAACCAAACAATATCGCACCAGGAGACATCAAGGCCACGTGGTATTAAAGCCTCCCAAGCACATTTCACCGAGTACTCAGTCAGATTACCATTTCTATCGCGCCACCACATGCAATCTTCCTTATCCGTGAGAGTGGGAGTTGTATTGAGCCATAATTCAGGGGATTTCGAGAGCCATAAAGTAGGCCAATTCCAAGCACCGTTTACAATAATGCCAGCCACACATGTACGCAAGTTATACCCTTCCCTAGCGACATCCCTTGGCGATACATAACGATATAAAGGGCATTGAGTACACCACATGTCATACCATAACGAAGTATTTAGCCCATTTACAATCTGCATCCAAAAGTGAGGTTTAATAACATCCCGCAATTGAAGAATTTTGCGCAAACCCCAACTCATGGTAGCTGTAGGACAAATGTTAATAATGGTTGGTCATGTGATGCAAGTCCCATTCAAATGACTAAAAGGAAAGTTTGACTAATTGAAGCTTGATAAAATGTTAGGTTACATTTCAACATAAACCACTCTTTCATATTAAACATGGGAGTGTAAACATATATGTCTTAGATCCTAAAATATCATTATAAGTTATTGTCTCATTTTAGAGTGTTCAAGTCAAGTCAGCAACAATACTTTGTGATATAAAAATGACATACGTTTATGTAAAAAGTTTGTGATATAAAAATAACAGGATTGAGATCCTTTCATGTTCCATTTGAACATGAGAGTTAGTGTTTAAGTTTATGTGAATGAAGAAAAATAAATAAATTAATCATTGTGAGATAATTTAATCATTGTGAAGAAACAAAATAACTAACATGACCTCTCATGTTCAAATGGAACATGAGAGGATCTTAATCCAAAATAACAATAATATCCATTCATACGTTTATTATGTAAAAAGACGTGGAAATAAAAGATGTAACAAAGGATAAGTCTTGGTTGGTTATTCACATCTAAAAGTCTCACAACTTGTAATAGAAACTATAATTCCTACATATATATACACATTTCTTTCTACTTTTCTCCCATGTGGGAGAGTAAGGTAGTGTTTGATTGCGACTTAATTGAATTAATATGAAAAAAATTGAATTTATTAAGTCATATGAAAACTGTTTGTTTGTAACATAATAGAGAAAAATGACTGAAAATAATAAGTAATAAAACTGAGAGTGTCTGCATTAAGTCATCTTTTAATTAACCGTGACTTAATATAAAATTTTAACAAACAAGCCCTAACTCCACCTAATTTTGCTACTTTTTAATATGTTATGAAAATATTTTTCTTTCTGCAAATATAACTAGTGAATCTAGTAATTAATATAAGAGTGTTATTAACATAAACACATCTAATAAATCGAGTCACCTCGTTGTTTAGTGAATCTAGTCATTAATATAAGAGTGTTATAAACCGGCTACAAAATTCGAAATTGATCATATTGTATCAAACCAAGTGAATATGGTTTTGCCAATTGACTTGAAGGGTTCAGCTTAAGAAAACAACTTTTTCATATTAAAGTTTCAATCAGAGTTATTTTACATACCAAACTTTTCTCACATATTAAGGGACTCATCTCCACCATTCATTTAAAAAGAAATCAATGACTAAGATTAAAAGCATTTTATTATTTCACCTATTTTTTATAATTTAAATATCTCTTAAACCATTAATCGTTAAGCGAAAATATTTAAACCGTCGCGACGAGCATTTAATTATCTTTCTATAAACGGGCACTTTGATATACTTTCGAAAAAAAAAAAATATTCGGTTTTTTTCACGTTTTTTCGTATTTTTTTCGTTGTTTTACGTTACTGAAATTTGCATGAAAAAAATCATATATGAAAAAACACTAAGTTGAATATCACATGTGATATTAGTGTTAAATCATATATGATATGTAATATCACATGTGATATTAGTGTAATATCACATGTGATATTAGTGTAATATCACATGTGATATTACATATCATACTGTATATGATTTAACACTAATATCACATGTGATATTCAAAATAGTGTTTTATCATATATGATTTTTTAATGCAAATTTCAGTAACGTAAAAAAACAAAAAAACTTAAAAAAAGTGAAAAATACCAAAAAAAAAAAATTGTCGAAAGTATATCAAAGTGCCTATCTATAGAAACATAATTAAATGCTCGTCGCAATGATATATTTTTTTTCGCTTAACGATTAACGGTTTGAAAGATATCAATATTTGAAAAAAATGATGAAAGTGGGTTTTTTAAATTGTTGAAATTAATCTCTTCAATTAGATCAAATAAAAATAGAAGGTGAAGATTGATCCCTTGATATATAAAAAATCTTTTATTCTCAAATGATCTTAAATTTTGATACTCAAACATTTACGAATTTAAATTAGCTGGTTTAACAACCTTTTCTCATTTTTAGTTTATTCAAAGCAAAGTCGTTTCGAGTTGAGATCAATATATAACTCATATTTGTCATAGAACAAATGAACCAATCATAACCCTCCATTTTTTATCTAAATTAATACAAAATCATTTTCCACCTTTTTTTTAAAACAACATATCTTACAAACGGTAAATCTTCAAAATATAAAAAATACACCATCGTGACGAGAATTAAATTATCTTTCTATAGATATGCACTTTTACATATTTTCGACAAACATTTTTTTTCAAAAATTCCGTCCGAAAAAATCATATATGATTTTTACGAATCATATATGATTTTAAAAAATCATGTATGATTCGATTTTACGAATCATATATGATTTTACAATCATATATGATTCTCAAAAATCATATGTGATTCGTAAAAATCGAATCATATATGATTTTCACAAATCATATATGATTTTTGTTGACCGAAATTTTGAAAAAAAAGTTGTTAAAAATATATAGTAGTGCATATCTATAGAAAGATAATTTAATTCTCGCCACGATGGTATAATTTTATCGCGAACGATTAACGGTTTGCGATCTATTTAATTTTTTAAAAAAGGGTGAAAGTTTATCATAATAAAAAAATGAATGGCTATTATTAGTTGATTGGATCTATGGTAAATTTTGGTTCTATATTGAACTTTTGCCAAGTCGTTTCATTTTCTCATTTCAACGTATTTAGAATTACTTCAACACTTGAGTCAAATTTTACTCTTAATAAGTTAAACAAGTTTAATTGTAACAATATAGCAAACAGTCAAAAACAATTTTTTTTTTTTTTTTGAATAAAAGATCAATTTAAGATTCTACAAGACTATATCAACACACATTTGTTTCCCTTATTTCTCGATGTGGGAACAATTTTACACACCACATCAAAGTTTACACTTTTTTTAATTTGTCGAAAGAAATGATTCATCCTTCATGATTATAACAATTTGTGGATAAGGGTATACATATTTTGTTACGAAAGAAACATCATTCAGCTTCACTATGTGACTTTTAAGTGAAATCCAATAAAAAAATAATGCCATGTAGCAAAACGCATGCCAGTGGCCTATATCCAAACTTCAACTTTTCCATACAAAAGAGAACCTACTTTAAAACATTCTTAGCGACAAAAAACATGGTCACATAAGCTGTGGAAACCATCTTAACTCTCGCTACATTATAGGGACCCGAGCACCAATCCACCCAAGATTTAGTCACACCTTTAGCTCTATTCGCTAACCAAAATAAGACACAACTTCAATCTCTATCACAAATAGTCTATTTCCGAACACCCTTTTATTTCGGGCACAAAATTAAAGGTGTATAGTGTCGACCAACATGCAGCTTGCCAAATGAATTCTTAAATCGCTCTCCAATCACTTGTGAGTGACGATATTGTCTATTGACCCGGGATTAAAATGACCCATCTGCCATCACTTAAAAACGCTCTCCCATCCCTTCACGACTCTTGAATGCAATAAGAAGCAATGTTCCAACGTTTCGATTCCATTCCTACAAAGGGAAAAACGGATACAAATGAAGTCCATTATAAGATAAGTAAATAATTCTTCAATTTTTTTGTTTGATTCAACACATGTAATAACTTATTTCGGTACAAAAGATAATTTTCACTAATTTCAAATTTGAAGTCGCGTTTTACTCTTAGAAAAATAAATACATGGTTATGCGGTGAACATAGCACATATATTAACTACACAACCATGTAAAAATTCAATAATTTGAGTAACTATCAACGTTATATATAGACGTTTGTTTTTGTCTTTCTTTTATGTGGGACTAAAATTACACTAAATGATTCTTCGTAAATAATGATTCGTCCTTTAATTTTATTACAATGTGTGATCGTAATAATCAATATACACGAGGTGTTATGAAATAAACACACTATATAGGTTTCAGTTCTCTATAAATCTAATAACCTCGTTTTCTCACAAGTTTAGTATATTACTAGGCTTAGTAAAAAATTGATAGTTACAGTGCACAGTTAATTAGTTTAGCATCTACATCTTGAGATATATGATCAAATATTTTTGGTACATGAAGAAACTCGACCATCCGAAACAAGTCTTTTCTGTCGGAAGATCCAATATTAGTCAAATCAGGTCCAACAAACACAACTAACCTTGTTTGTAAACCTCAAAAGCTTGTTAGATTCAAGTTGTTCATATGGTCAAACCGACTCAACACTTGAACACAGTATCATGAAAAGTGACTAGTCAGGCTAAGAGTAAAATTGTTGTATGTTTTGTTCTAGATAGTATCATGAAAAGTGACTCTCTTGTGATGACATAGACTTGGATGCTTTTATTTTTCGTTGCAGAAAATTTCGCGGTCTCTTGGGATGACATCGACTTGAATGTATTTATTTGATAGTTGTGAAATGATATGGCTAATGAACTTTGGTGATCGAAGCTTAAGTAAATGTTACATCTTAGTCTTAATAAATCAAAACACATACAAAAATGACAATTAAACACCAAAAAATGCATTGACTACTATTAAGTTGAACATAGCACATGTAGAGAAAAGTTCCATACGGAACAAGTTTTATCTAAAGAACAAATGGTTAGATCTCAACCATCCATCCATTTGAATCCAATGGATTAGATTAATTTACATTTGAAACTAAAATTATACTAAAAGGGTCATTTTTGTAATTTCATATTCTCATTATACCAAAACACAAAACGTGAAATTACACACACACGATTCACTCACTCTCTCACCTCTCGATATTCAGATCCCCAAATACAACTGAAACCCTAAATCGCCACCAAACCACCAAATCCACCCCCAAACCGCCATCAAACCACCTCCAAATCCACAGTGAAACCATAATTACTCATTTTAAATGGATATTCGAGATGAAATAGCCCTATCTAAAGGCGATTCAGTGTCAAAACCTCGTTCATCTAACGTTTTTTATAAAAGTAAGTCTCGAAATTCATTTTTTAATTATTTTTTGCTTAATTAACATCAGTAGCTTATTTTGTGATTGAAATTTGTGATGGATTATAGTTTGTGTTAAGAGGTGAGATCTATGCAGTAACTAGGTTATAGGATTATAGGTTTCAGTGATTGAAATTTTGTGATTGAAATTTGTGATGGATTATAGTTAGTTGTTATGCTTTTCTCAAATTGAAATAAGTTTTATAGTTTTTGCTTATTTTTTGGATGTGATAGACATAAGAAGATAAGCAAATGGAATTGTCAGTTTGTGTAAGATTAATCCTATGGGATTATCACTGAATCCCATGGGATTCACATACAATGAGTGTTTGTATTAGCTTTTAGGAATCAGATTTATAGTTGCGTATTTTTCTGTATTGTTTGTTAGTGTTAGGACTTTGTGATTGATGAGATTGTGCTGTTGTTAGTTGCTTGTATCTAATATTTGTCTCAAAACTAATATTACTCTTTTATCAGAAACGTTGGGTCGGTGGAATCCTTATGATGATATTAAGGCGAATAAACAAGGGAATAAGGTTGTTCAGGGAAAGGCGAAGAAAACATCGATTGTTGATGTTGCTAAGTTGGCGTGTGTTGTTAAGGAGAATGAGATTGTGTCGGGTGTTCAGGGAAAGGCGAGTGTTGTTCAGGAGATGAAGAATGTGCCGGATGATTCTCGTAGTATTATTTCTGCTGTTGTTTCTGATTTGGCTAATGAGAATGTGCTGAGTGTTGTACAGAAGAAGGAGAAGGAGAAGCATAAAGAGAAGGAGAAGGAGAAGGTGAAGGAGAATGTGTTGAGTGTTGCACAGGAGATTGAGAAGGAGAAGGAGAATGTGATTCATACAGAATCCTATAGGATTCACAATGAATCCTATAGGATTCATACAGAATCCTATGTGATTCATACAGAATACTTTTCTGTTGTTTTGTAGTTCATACATAATCCCATGGGATTCAACTGAATCCTATAGGATTCACAATGAATCCTATAGGATTCACAATGAATCCTATAGTACTCATACAGAATCCCATGCTTAGTACCAATTTACATTTTCCCATAATTCTAGATATTTATGTTCTTTTTTTTAATCAATATTGTAGCAAAAGTTGTTTGCCAAACATCTGAAGCTGTATGGTCACATAAAGCATGCTAGTATTGCTAAAGCCAAGCCAAAGGTCGCAACTCTCAAGTGGAGGACGAAGAATAATTTCCGAGATTGCGGTATTTTCGCAATGTTGCATATGGAATCTTACTGTAACACCCCAACCCGACAAGGGTAAAGATATCACAATACGGTTTCATATCAGAACTTTAAATACTATACAAAAGCGGAAGCCTTTACAAACTTACAAAAGATAATATAAATAACTTAATATTCAAAACAAATCTAAGATCCCTATTTTCAAATCTTGCTCTTGTCTCTACTCTCAACCCAGATCAGCTATCCCATAAGCTCATCTTGAATGCTAAATACCTGCCGCAGGAAAAGAAAGTGCGGCTGAGCTTACAAAGCCCAGTGAACAGATATAACGAAACAAAAGCTAAAATAGAATAATATACAATTAACGAAATCACAACGGAATGAGAAATAACGAATCTTTGAGGATTCTGCGGAAGCGCAAATATACAGAAATCCAGAAAACACATAACATTTAAGAATAATAGATTTCGTGTCAACCAAACGAAGAGTCTAATGACTAACGGAAACAGTTACCAGAAAATAAACATGGCATTCATACAAATCAATTAATCTACTTTTAACACACTTAATTCAATATTGTGGCAGCGGAAATAGCAGTCACATCATGGCAGTCACACATACAGATAGAAAATACAGTAGAAAAACTATAACTAAATAGACAAAGACATAACATAGCCATTAGCAATTATCATAACAGATATCATCAGAATACATAATATAAACACTCGAAAATACCGAATCATACAGAATACTTAACACAGAAGTAACAGATAAAGATTTAGTCAACTACCACGAGCCCAGAACATATCATATCAGAAATATCTTTCTTCTTTAAAAGGTAACCTCAGAAAATAATTGGAGTAGCTAGCTCCCAGAATTTTGTGAAGACGCGTATTGCACACGACATCATTCACCAGAAAACATATCGATAACAGATCGATCTAGGATGCATCCATACGCCCCTTCCTACATATAAAAAATATGCTCCACCATCCAGGAACGTGGCAGAACATCACTCTACTGACCTAGAGTCATATCAGAGGTGCATCACTGATACGGACATGGAACCCCCATGACTAGTGAAATATTTGGCTCGGGTGTCAAACTAACTCAGGTCAAACAGATTTTCATACATGACACATATCATAATTCATCATAAAGGTCACAGATAACATATCAGATAACTTCATGTTATAAGGTTCATATTCAGATATTCAGAAGTCAGAAGTTCATATCACAGTCACAATTCATACGTTCACAATTAGGAGTTCATAATTAAACTTAGTAAGGTTCAACAATTGTGAATGTCAGAGTCTTCATAACACAAGTTCAAATCAGATATTGCATGGTTCAATAAAACATAAATTCAGATAAGTAACAGATCAAACAATCAGAAAAGGATTCATAGCAATGGCATCAGAAAACCCTAATAATTGAAATAGAAAAGCTAACGAAAGAAAATGTCATAAGAAACCTTTACTAAAAAGGTCAGAATATCTGTACCTTAAAGCAAATGAGAGAAAAGCAACGAATGAGTAAATCACGAAGATGTAACGTCGCGTCTCCTTCAACGAATCTACACGGATTATGATTTATTTAATACTTATTAGCATCATTAATGTCATAACGGATTAATCTCATTAATACTTTTAGAGTTGTCAGAATATTCTCATTTTAGTAACGGACGGAATTCCAATTAATTAGCCAAACTTATGGGTTGCAAATGACGAACGGTAAACTTAAGGGTTTAATATGGCATACATCTTATTTGAGAGTTTATATGATCATCATTCATAGTATGGGGTTGAAAATTGACATGTTACGGATTTTAATGACTCATCGCTTTGACCTAGAACTTGTGAAAAACAAACGAAAGTTGAACAAAACTCATGCATGCCTTTACACTAATAACCCACACATTGTCGACCCACCTACCATTTGGTTAAAGAGATCAAAGCTTACCCGTTGCCCGACTCACAACCCATTCGACACACCCCCAACCATTTTCACATTTTACTTACATGACATGTTAACCTATTTTCCAACCATGCATGCAAATCGACACAAACAAAACTACAACATAAGGTTAACGTGATTCTTATATACATCGACCTATAGCCTTTAACAAGAACAACAAACACATGATTCATGCTTATTTACGTTAAATCGACGCGACACTTCTTGACCTAATACTCACACGTCGACTTATATACATATAACCTTCATGTTTATGATTTTATGAGGCAATATACAAACACAACTTGACACATTCATAATCTAAGACTATACGTTAACTCCTACATTTAACACATGTTTATGATTTTATGTGGCGACAAGTACGTTACTTATTATGTGGCTATGATACATGATCGATATATATATATATATTTAGGTTTCGAAAATCATAGATGATCATGAATACGCGACATATATAAACGATAAAGGTTGCATGTTTCACAATTATTTAAACGCATGACCATGATTCTTTCATATGGTTCGACTTATTCATGTGACTCTCGTTAACATGCATGTTTTATTCACATAACCGAATCATACCTATAACTTGTTCAAATCATGTGACTCGACTTATTCATATGGTTCGGTATGTTTATGGTCCGATTCATACTTCACAAATAAAAAGGTTTTACGTTAGTATGTAACATAAGTGAGACGAGGGAAGAACGTGGTTATACCTTAGCTAGGTTTTCGGCTCAAGCACACCAACCATATAGTAGCAGCCTTCGGTAGAGAAAGAAAAGGAAAGAAAGATTGTGCCGTGACTTGTATAGTCTAGGGTTCCAAAAGTTGAGGTTTAAGTTGGTATATATAGGTACCGATCGGTTCTTAAGGGTTTAGTGTGGGCTTCGGCTCATCAAGGGAAAAAGGAAAGGAAGAAAACAGCCCGTTGGGCTCTCGGCTTTTATCCCAACCGAACACAAACAACGCCCATCTTGGGCTCACATAGAAAGGAAACAAAGCCCGACTTGGCTTGATAGGAATCGGGTCACACAAAACAAAAGAAGCGACCCAACTCTTGTGTTGAGTACCCGGCTTACACAAAAGTAAAACGACCCAAAGGTATTCGGATTATACAAGAACAACGACTCAATTTTATTTATACTCGCGACGTTTATTTTCATTGTACCAATTGTCGATTACTTAATATACACGTTAAGTTTTTTTTAAATATTTATAGGTTAGGTTTTTAGTTTCTTTAATTGAACGTTATTATATTTTACGTATTTTAAAATTTTGATTGTGAGGGTAAAATAGTCTTTTAATACGTTTTATAATTTTTAGGGTTTTACACTTACACTGGTCAAGCTATTGCAAAATGGGATTGTGGGCTTGTTGCCGAGTCTCGAGCGCAGTTAGACATGTTGAGGCAATTGCGATTCAAGTTTGCGACAAAGATTTTATTGCACGAGGTAAATCAGCATGCACAGAAGATGTTTGAATTAGCACAGGAATTTGATAAACTTCCTCCTGAAGAAAAGATGACTATTATTCTTGAAGCAGTAAAGAATAGGGAAGCACGTGAGCGCATGTAATCATTGAAGAAGTTATGTCTTTTTTGAATGCTAGAACAATTGTCCAGTTAGGTGTTAATGGTATGGTAGACGAGATCATGTGAATGGGAACTTGTGCATGTGCATTGATGGTAGATCATTTTGAGAATGTTAGAACAGTTTATGATGGAGTTTTACAATGTTAACTGTTAGAATATACAAGTGTAGAATTCATTGTGAATCTCATGAGATTCTGTATTGAATCCCATGAGATTCTTTATTGAATCCCATGAGATTCTGTATTGAATCCCATGGGATTCATTGTGATCCATTCAGATTATCCACACAAGTTTTTAAACAGAATATAAATAACAAAGAAAAATAAAATTTCTTTTGGAAATCATCTAAAAAACATATGAATATTCAATCTCTATATTCAATAAAATAAGAAAAATACAAGTATAGGATTCATTGTGAATCCCATGGGATTCTGTATTGAATCCCATGGGATTCTGTTACATGTAGAGTTGTATTTCTTTTTTGTTTCTCGCTGTGCTTAGGATCCAAAGTGTCTACATTAATATGTCTCGGAGCTCCTTCTTTGTTACACATGATGTAATTGGCTTGTACAATTCCAGATTTTGTTAATCGTTGTCCTGCTTTTTTAATTTGAAACCCTCCCGCTTCAGCATAGGTACTATACATATCTATAGCTTCCTCTATAGTATCATAGTATTTCCCCTCTTCTGGTACAACAATTCCTTCCACATGAGGCTCCCAATATATCGATCCACCCGGTGTCTCGGTGTGTTCATATAAAGTTGGTCTTGGTGATCTCATAGAATCTGCATATAAAAAGAAAAATATTAAGGGATTAAGATTTAAAAAAAATGTGAATCCCATGGGATTTATATGTGAATCCCATGGGATTTATATTTTCATGTTGAATCCCATGGGATTCACATATAAATCCCATGGGATTCACATAAGATTCTGTTATAAATCCCATGGGACTCACAATGAAGACCTTTATATTTTCATGCTGAATCCCATGGGATTCACATATAAATCCCATGGGATTCACATAAGATTCACATATAAATCACTTGAATCCCATGGGATTTGCTTTTTTAAAAAAGAATTGAATTTAATCACATGTAAACCACTGGAATCCCATGGGATTTTGCATTTTTCCAACAACAATTGAATCTAAAAACATATAAACCACTGGAATCCCATGGGATTTGGCATTTTTACAACAACTTTTGAATCTAAAAACATGTAAACCCTGGAATCCCATGGGATTTGGGATTTTTACAACAACATTTAAATCTAAAAACATGTAAACACTGGAATCCCATGGGATTTGGGATTTTTACAACAAGAATCTAAAAACATGTAAACACTGGAATCCCATGGGATTTGGGATTTTTACAACAAGAATTGAATCAAGGAATTTACCAGTGGTTTCATTGACAGCATCATCTTTATCTTGATTTTCATCCACTGGAACTTCAATTAAATTAGTTTCGTCTACTGGCGGCATTATTTCCCGGTTAATCGGTGGTGGTTCAATGGTGATTCGTACGGTTTGATGTGATGGTGACGGTTTTAATAGATTTGATTCCGGCAGTTTGATTCCGGCGGCGGCGGTTTGATGTGAGGTGTTTGCTGTGATGGCGAGATTGGTGGTTTGATTTGATTCCGGCGGTAGTTTCAATGAATCCGGCGGTGGTTTCATTATTCCGGTGTGGTTTCAATGTTCTTCGGCGTGGTGTTAATGATTTCCGACGGTGGTGACGAATTCCGGCGTGGTGTGGTTTCAGATTTGGATTTGGGTTTTTTGATGAGAGAGAAAGTGAAATGTTAAATGAGAGGATTTGAGATATTTTTTTGCTTTTATTGTAATATGTGATTTTACTAATATACCCCTCCTTGTTATTTTCAGATGGAATGTGGACCATTGGATGAAAGAAGGTTGGATGGTTGAGATCTTCTCATTTGTTCTTTGGATAACATGGGTTTTGCATGGATCTCATCTCAGCACATGTATTAACTTCAAAACTATCCAATACATACAACAAACGGAGTACAATCATGACTAAACATTTCTTTTTATCTATTTTAGTTGAGACTTGAGAGGCTTTTCATATGGAGGTTATATGAGTTAATGGATATTTTTTTATAGTGATATTATTGAGAGCAAAAGACCAAATCCAAATCATGACTAAACAATATACAATATGAACAAGGGACTCCAAAAGAACAAAACCTCATGACCAAACAAGAAGTTGGTTACACAAAAGAAACAACAAAGAAAAAGGACCCCACGAGGCTCAAGAACAACTAAAAACTCAAACTTAAAACAACATCAAAAGTCCCAAATAGCATCAACTACCCAGGCATGACAGCAAAAACCTGCAGAAACTCACTACCAAGTGCCAATCCCGCCAAGAACTAAGATGCCAGGAGATATTTCTTTGGATCAAACAATTACATTGAATATTACGACTTCTCGTGCATGTATTGAAAGAATAGAATTTCCGATGTACTATACATATAACTTTTAGTTCGATAGTTAAAATATATTTGAGATGTTATGAAATTAACCCAAAGGTAGGAAGTAGAAAAGATAATTTCAACTTGTTTATAGCTAATGTCATAATGAAGTTACATTTTACTCTTAATACCCGAACCAAGTATACTAAAATAACAACAAAAGAAACGGCAATAAACACTTGGCAAAAAGATGTCTGTCAGAGTGTTGCAAAGTGAGCATAGCTCATATGTTAACTTCACAGTACAATGACGGATCCAAGAATTTAGATTAGGGTATGATTATATTAGAGTTATTAATGAATTCAATTCTTTGTGTTTCATTTTTCACGTCGAGTTTTTTAGGGTTCGCTTTTGGAGTGATTGTTTCATTTCTCGGATTCCATTTATTATAGTTAACTTGATTTATGAAAGAGCAAATCACCTAGAAATGTAGTTAACTTGTCACTTTTTTTCATTGTATGTAGCATTCTTTTTTTTTTTCTCATTCTGTCAATAAACTTCTATCGTTAGTCCTTTGTGTGTACCCGTTACCAAAAAAACCTGCATCGTTAGTCCTTTATGCTAACGACCGTTAATAAATAACTTAAAATTTGGTTATCTTACGCTAAACTTGCGTCGTTGGTCCTTTATAGTAACAATCGTTAAAAAATAACTTAAAATTTGGTTTTCTTACGTTTCCGTCCATTTTTTTCACGTTTTCGTACGTTTTTACACGTTTTCGTTCGTTTTAACACGCTTTCGTCCGTTTTTTCACATTTTTATCTGTTTTTACACGTTTTCATTCGTTTTTACACGTTTTCGTCTGTTTTTTCACATTTTCGCCCGTTTTTGCACATTTTCATTCGCATTTACACGTATTCGTTCGTTTTTACGCGTTTTCTTCCGTTTTTTCACGTTTTTACACGTTTTCATCCGTTTTAAATACATTTTCGTCCGTTTATGCACGCTTTCATCCCTTCTTACACGTTTTCGTCCGTTCTAACACGTTTTCATCCGTTTTTTCACGTTTTCATCCGTTTTTACATGTTTTCATCCGTTTTTATACGTTTTCGTCCGTTTTTCACGTTTTCGTCCGTCTTTACACGTTTTGGTCCGTTTTAACACGCTTTCATCAGTTTTTTCACGTTTTCATCCGTTTTACACGTTTACATCTGTTTTACACGTTTACATCCGTTTTTACACATTTTCGTCCATTTTTGCATGTTTTCGTTCGTTTTTACATATTTTCATCCGTTTTAACACGGTTTCGTCCGTTTTAACACGGGTTCGTCTGTTTTTTTCACGTTTTCATCTGTTTTACATGTTTTCATCCGTTTTAACATGGTTTCGTCTGTTTTTTTTCATGTTTTCATCCGTTTTTGCGTGTTTTCGTATGTTTGCAGGTTTTCGTATGTTAGAACGGACGAAAACGTGAAAAACGGATGAAAACGTGAAAAAACGGACGAAAACGTGTTAGAACGGACGAAAACGTGTAAGAAGGGATGAAAGCGTGCATAAACGGACGAAAATGTGTTAAAACGAATGAAAACGTGTAAAAACGCATGAAAATGTGAAAAAAAATGGAAGAAAACGCGTAAAAACGGACGAATACGTGTAAAAGCGAATGAAAATGTGCAAAAACGGGCGAAAATGTGTAAAAACAGACGAAAACGTGTAAAAATGAATGAAAACGTGTAAAAACAGATAAAAACGGACGAAAGCGTGTTAAAACGAACGAAAACGTGTAAAAACGTACGAAAACGTGAAAAAAACGGACGGAAACGTAAGAAAACCAAATTTTAAGTTATTTGTTAACGATTGTTACTATAAAGGACCAACGACGCAAGTTTAGCGTACGGTAACCAAATTTTAAGTTATTTATTAACGGTCGTTAGCATAAAGGACTAACGATGCAGGTTTTTTTGGTAACGGGTACACACAAAGGACTAACGATAGAAGTTTATTGACAGAATGAGAAAAAAAAAAAAAATGCTACATACAATGGGAAAAAGTGGCAAGTTAACTACATTTCTAGGTGATTTGCCCTTTATGAAATTTGGGTTATACAAGATTGAATTGGATTTCGGTTTCAAGCGTAATTAGTTTTTTTTTCTTTAATCCAAAAAGATAAAATTTTAACTAATATTTTGGAATAACATATAATGTTAGATACTTGTGTAATTGTGTCTTAATACGTAAATAATTATCATCGATAACAAGTATGAAAAACCTAGATCAATACTAACCTGGTACCTTCTTTTAACATAACACAATTCCGTATCTCAAAATCCTATAAACAACAAACTTTAGAAATATCTAAAAAAAAATTCAAATAGAGTCCATTTTAACAAAGAGGACAAAATAAATATTGAACTGAGAATATTTTATCCAATCATGAATGAAATGCTTAAATACTCGGCAATAATAATGAAATGGAAAATTATTAATGCATAAATTTTAGTTTAAGTGGGTTGAGCTTAGAGAGGGGAAATGAGTGGACAAATAATTAACTTTACACATCAACTCAGGCTAGGAGAAAAGATATAATACATTTACCATTTAATATCCTCATCCTTCTTCTTCTTCTTCTTCTTCAATATACCACCGTTGTTCTTACCTGTCGTGTTTACTTTATCTTGTTCTTTCTTTCTTCATTTTAAGTTTGTGGGTATGCAGTGATATCTTTATTTTTGAGGGTGTGCACTCATAATTTTGTAGTCCATTTTGTACTAACTTTCAGAAAAATTAAAAAAGGTATTACATTGCTAAGAATTTAGAGAGTGTATGCATGTGCATACCCTCTCTTCAAGTTATATCCGGCCCCTGCAACAATACGTACTTATATCTCTTTTAATCTTTTTCTTATGTGATACTAGCTTTGTGACAAATATCAGTTTACAAGTGTTGTCATTAATCTAAAAAGCAAAAAGAAAGTTACATTTACTCTTAATAAGTGAAATAAAACAAGGAAAAATAAAAAGAATAACAGCAAAAAGTGTGGTTTGTTTTGCTGCTGTGAAGTGAACATAATAAATTTACATTTACTCTTAATAAGTGAAATAAAACTATGAGAAACAAAAAGAATAAGAGGAAAAAGAAAGTTACATTAATCTAAAAGTGTTGTCACTAATCTAAAAAGCAAAAAGAAAGTTACATTTACATTTAATAAGTGAAATAATATTATGAAAAAAAAAAGAATAAGAGCAAAAAGAAAGTTACATTAATCTAAAAGTGTTGTCATTAATCAAAAAAGCAAAAAGAAAGTTACATTTACTTTTAATAAAAAGAATAACAGCAAAAAGTGTGGTTTGGGTTGGTGCTGTGAAGTGAACAATAATAAAGTTACATTTACTCTTAATAAGTGAAATAAAACTATGAAAAATAAAAAGAATAACAGCAAAAAGCATGGTTCGTTTGTTGATGTGAAGTGAACAATGATGTATATACTAACTTCACAACAACTTACAAACCAGACAATCAAATAAATAATTACCAGCAAAAAGCATGGTTCGTTTGTTGATGTGAAGTGAACAATGATGTATATACTAACTTCACAACAACTTACAAACCAGACAATCAAATAAATAATTACCAGCAATATATACAAACGTTTCTTTCTTTGTTGCTCGATATGGGACTATAGAATTCTAACTTAAATTATTTCAAAGAAATGATTCATCCCCAATACATATTATAACAATTTATGAATCTAAGAATCAACTATTCGTGTTGTTATCTAATAATACACACTATTCATAATATATTACTTCATAATCAGTTAACACATTGATCTATTTTCTGTTATGTATTAACACAGTTGGTCCAAGTAGTTGGGCTTATCTAAAGGCCAATTTTAATCAATTGTAAGTCTTATTTAATTGTTTACTACTTGTAGTTATTTAGTTGTTCAATTCTACTAGTTGTATAGTTGGGTCGGTTAAGGCAAAAAACTGGGTCGTGGTTGGAAAGTGGTTGTGGTGGGCTAGGATGGAGAGAGTGGCATTTCGGGTGAGGGTGGTGAAGAGTATATATATGAGTACGAAGGGGTTGTAGGTGAAAACATGAGGACATTGGAGGCATGTGTAAGAAATATTAATGTTGTTTTTGAATTGCAGGGACACTTGAAAG
The DNA here is from genome assembly GCA_910596185.1 of Chrysanthemum makinoi. Taxonomy (NCBI): domain Eukaryota; kingdom Viridiplantae; phylum Streptophyta; class Magnoliopsida; order Asterales; family Asteraceae; genus Chrysanthemum; species Chrysanthemum makinoi. The sequence continues at coordinate 32,879,518 of OU343222.1, read as the reverse complement.
TGGTTGCTCGATGATAATGGCATGTTCTCTGTCAAAGCCTCTACAAAATTAGCAAGTCGATGTGGAATAAACATGTAGCAAGTTATAGTGGAGCTTGATAAGAAAGTATTGATTTACATACAATTTAATAAACAAGTTGCGATGAGGTTTGTAAAACTATTGACCATACTTTGATTAGACATGAAGATAGTACATTAAGAACCATAACTGTTTGGTGACCAAATACCCAAAAAAAAAGTGATAAGTTACAACCTGGCGCCCATAATTCCATTCGCACCAAACCACAACCTATCACCGCATATTTAAGTGAAAACCTTAACTATATTGTCAAATAGGGGTGTCAGTAGGGTCGGGTTGACCCGACCCGAACTCGAACCCGATAAGGCTTATCGGGTCGGGTTGAATCGGGTTAGAAAACCTTATCGGGTTGTGTGACCCGAACCCGATAACCCGATATAATTATCGGGTCGGGTTAGGGTTGAATTATTTTTGTTATCGGGTTATCGGGTCAACCCGATAAGACCCGAGGAATTTTTTTTAAATTATTTTTCCTAAAGTTATATAAGCCCACTAGTTTTTTACAATTAGACGAGGCATACTTAACTTTTAACATACTAACAGCTCGTTTATAATTGCGTGTGCTAATATTACTTCCCAAACGCTGTTATATATGGTTAATTATGCATATTCTTTCAACATCTATAAAGGTCATTATCCGTTGTTAAGATTCAAGCTTTTTTGCTAAAGATCCAAACACTGTTATTTATGGTTAATACTTAATAGTTCATTTAGTTTATTTTCGTGCTAACAATTTTTTCCTACTATAGTTTTTTTCTATTTTCTTTAGACCAAGGCTACTGATGTGTGTATTTGCTTACTGGAGTCTCAATTTGAGCTTCTTTTTTCACACGCCTCCATGTTTCATTGTCTGTTAGTTGTACATTTTGTAATATTAAAAGCCATAATCTTATTTAACTCATGATACACTTTTTTTAGCCGTAACTTATTTTGTGGGTAAAAAAACTAAAGAACCCGATTAACCCGAATCACCCGACCCGACATAACCCGACTCGACAACAACCCGAACCCAATAACCCGATAACCCGATTACTTATCGGGTCGGGTTGCGGGTCACTATTTCATATTAAAAAACCCGATTTAACCCGACCCGATATACCCGATAACCCGACCCGATAACACCCCTAAATGTCATTCTCTTTTCCAGTGATGTGGGTTACGGATTGCGCCAACAGGTTTTCAAGATATTGACAAACTACTAAATTGGGCATAGTTTATTGGCCTTTACTTAAGTACTTTAACATACTATGTGTTTTCTTATACTCATGGTCTATCCTTTGGATTTTTGAGGTTTCATATATTGCATGATCATTGATTAGCACTTTGTTTTTATGGTTATGTTATTATAATAGAAATTGAAGATATACTTTTTAAGACAAATCAAAATAAAATGGTAAATGTTTAATTAGAGATGAAGATATTACATTACTAAGTAAAATCAAATACTAAAAGCCATAATTACTGCCTGGTGAGTGGTGACCAAATACCATCAAAAAAGGGAGTCGCTTGCATATTGGTGACCATTATTGTATATAGTATATACACACGAACAACAAGCAACCACAATGTCCCTAAGTAGAAACCTTATCTAATATACTCAAATGTCTTTCTCTTTTACTTCGAAGTGGGATACAGATTGCGCAACAAGTCTTCTAGATTTAACCATTATTTAAAGTTTTAATCTGCTTAAGAAAAGTATGCAAGTACCAAAATGTTATTTACTTTATGATACATTTTTAGAATAAAGGTAACACAAGTGATGCTGTTCATGAAGATGATTCCAACTAAAAAAATATTCTACAAAATTGACCATAATTTATTGGCTTTTTTACTTGAGTCTATTTGATCCGACCCTCTTCCCACAATCTCACAAACTTATCAGCTACAAAACTGAGCATAGTTTATTAACCAAATACCGTCAAAAGGTTTGGTAGACCAATGTCAAGTCTATTTTATATGTTTCGTAGCAATTTATACACTATCACTGTATCTAAAATTCATTGTTATACTCTTCTCACAATCTCATAAATTTATCGCCTCCATCAAACCTACCACCAGTCAAGTCTATTTTATATGTTTCGTAGCAATTTATACACCATCACTGTATCTAAAATTCATTGTTATACTCTTCTCACAATCTCGTAAATTTATCGCCTCCATCAAACCTACCACCACCTGCATCACCGACGGGTATATAAAGTTATAAACACACATTTTTAGAGAAAGTATATCAGTAAATCATATGAAAATTAAGTATTTGTTGTTTGGTGTTAAAAAATGGCCAATATCCTGATTAGTGACCATAGTTGCAATGTCAAGTCTATTTTATATGTTTCGTAGCAATTTATACACTATCACTGTATCTAAAATTCATTGTTTTACTCTTCTCACAATCTCATAAATTTATCGCCTCCATCAAACCTACCACCAGTCAAGTCTATTTTATATGTTTCGTAGCAATTTATACACCATCACTGTATCTAAAATTCATTGTTATACTCTTCTCACAATCTCGTAAATTTATCGCCTCCATCAAACCTACCACCACCTGCATCACCGACGGGTATATAAAGTTATAAACACACATTTTTAGAGAAAGTATATCAGTAAATCATATGAAAATTAAGTATTTGTTGTTTGGTGTTAAAAAATGGCCAATATCCTGATTAGTGACCATAGTTGCAATGTGCACTAAACAACATATCACCCATTCATCTAAAACAAGAAACCTGATGTATATAAACACATACTTCTTTCCATTTATATGCAATGTGGGACATACCATAAATATAATTTTTGGTTTTGATAATCAAAGTATGTATGAGCAACTATGAATATAGATTTTGACAAACTACCATATTGGGGCTATTTTACGAACCAAAAAAAGACCCGCGAAGTAAAATAGTATGTTTTCTCATACTCACGCTATTAAAATAGTATGCAGGAACCAACATGTATTCACTTTATAAATAGCTCATAAAATGTATTAATCAAACGCTCAGTATATATTTTGGCTTATGATACAGTGTATGTTAGAATAAATGTAACACAAGTGATGTTGTTCATGAAGATGATTCATAGTAAAGCAATAAATCATGGTCGTGCGTGTTTTGTCTATTTCAATACTCTTTGATGACCAAAAATGGCCCGTTTGACCTAAAAAGTTAAATGTAGACGTTTTTGGATGAGAGGAAGTATATAGTTATCTTTGTTTAATTATTGTTGGTGCTTGTAATGAATAGGCTTCTTCTTCAACGTGTTCTGAAACTACAAAATGACAACTTTGACTCGAGTGACTCTAGTTAAGAAAGTGATTCAGGTGGCGATAAAAAGAGTTCATCATGGAAAGATGTAACCAGAAATTTTAACCATATTAATCTTATGGACGATGGAGGTCGGATGCAGAACAAGAATATGATGTCAACCAGGAACTTGATAGCCAAGTTCACATTCCACCTGATGCTCCTTATGTTCTCACTTTAAGTGCAACAAAACGAAAAATTACACTTTTAGTATCTCAAATACCGATTATGCTATCTTGCATCTCTTTGTGTTGGAAAATGAGTTTTGCAAAATGAGTTTTTCAAATTTTGGACACTATTTAATATATGTATATGTTATATATATATTTATATTTCTTGGTAGCTTTGCGTTCTTCTTGACGAGAGCTTCGCAACGAGCTAAAGCATGTCCAAAATGGAGTTGAAATGAATGAGATATCGTGTTTCAAAGTGAGGGACTTAGAAACATGAAAAATTGGAAAAGTGGATGTATCCCACATCGCCCAAAATAAGAAGTGAATGCTTGTTTATAAAGAAGTCATACCATTGGCTATCAAATTCTTTTATGTTGGTTATGCTCCCACTCCTACGCGCGCACATGGGGGTGCAGAAAATGGGTTCGAAACTTCTGAACTCATGCGCGACCTGTGGACATGAATGCAGCTCCGAAGCCTTGCATACGTGCGTATCTTTTTGCTGCAGATTCGAGTTTCCTTTTTCCATAATTTTCTGTAAATCTATTTAAGGAATAGATTTGAAACTTTTTGACAAAGTTTTACAGAATCTGTTGTGTAATTAACAGATATGTAAATCTGTTTTAATTCTAACAGATTTATCTTATTAAGGCTTTTATTTAGTCTTGGAGAACAAGACACTTTTCTGTATAAATAAAGCCTTAATCCTCACACAGAAAAACGCAACTCCAATACTGAATTGTTCCAGCAATCTCTTCGATCAGAAGCACTCACGTTTTCCGTGATCTTTCAGGCAAGTGGTCTAGTCCGGCTGTGTATGTTGTACCCTGGGAAACAGACGGCTAATCTGTTTTAAGGGAATCGTGTTCAACACGAGCCTCGTGCATTTGTCTTTACTGCTTTCGTTTGTTACAATTCTATAGTGTCTGTCTTCTGCTTCTACTCCATTCTGTCTGTTTTATTTTCTGTTATTATTATTATTTGTATCTGATTTATTAATAAAATTGTACACTGTTTCCTACATTTTGATTGAGGATATGAGACTTTTTGTTTTAATGACTTGTTTGTTGAGAATGCAGGATTTGGACACATTTAACATGATTCTTATTATTGATGACAAAATAAAATCTCACCTCTAATCACTTCAGTTGTCCCCAAAGTTTTTACCCCTGAAACAACCTCTCAGGATTGTACTTATATGTTTCGGGATCGGATTTTTACAGATTGGTCAATATGAAGAAACTATTGGGACATGTATTGTTTTCACAGAAGATGGCGAGCTGAAAGACACAAGAAAAAATAATATTGTAGATATTGTACTTTTCTTTTACTTGTTGGTCATGAAAAGATAAGCTTTAAATCAAAATGATCCGAATGAGATACAAAAACATTTTTACTTGACTCAGATGCACACAAATAAAGTACAATGCATACAGAGCTAAAGTCTCCATGTTGTAAATTTGCGTCTTTGCAGCTTAGCTTTTTATTATGAATGGCATTTACATATACATCTTGTAATAATTATGATCAAATGTCTTGCAAATGCTCCTCGTGTTGTCCGTGAAGAGACCGGACCATCGGAAACACACCTTTCTGCTGGAAGATCCGTAACTAATAATTATGTATATCTTATGGTCTTACATGCAAATATGTTAAGTGTGAATGTCGAGGTCGAGCCAAGTTCAAATCTTATCTTATATTTCAATTTAATTTTGTTATAAGAAAACATCATTAAAATTAAGTGAGCTCGAAACGAACCAATTGTTTCTTGAACCAATCTTGAACTTCTCTCATAAAGACACGCCAAACTCAAAAATAAATATCTTCGAGTCAAATCGAGCTCTTACAAATTCAATTCGATTACGGTCAGCTACAATAGTTTGTAGTAGATTAGTTTTGTGCAAAATTATACTTACAATTCAACTTATTTATAAGAGTTGTCAACATTTAAGTTAGTTAATTTGTACTCTTGCTAAAAAGGAAACGTAGGAGTACTTTATGGTGCCAAGAAATGCCGACGTTATAATATGGAGACGTCGAGAACGGTTGACGTATTTAAAAAAAGGTACTCGACGACTCTACGAGTGATTTTGGTACAATCATAGACAAACGGTGTAATTTACTCTTCAACTTATTTATAAAAGTTGTCAAAATTTATAATTAACATGTACTCTTGTTAAGTAAACAAAAGGAAATGTAAGGTTGCTTTGAAATGAGCATAGCTACATATTTACACCACCAATAATATGGAGATGTCGAGGACGTTTGACGTATTTATTTAAAAAAAAAGTAATAAAAAAGTATAAAAAAAGTATAAAAAATAACAATAATAATAATAATAATAATAATAATAATAATGATAATAATAATAAAATATAAGGGTCTATGGTGTGAGCATATTTATTAAAAAAAAACAACTCTACGAGTGATTTAGGTAGAATCATATACAAATCAAAATTTACGTTAGTTAACTTATACTCTTCCTAAAAAAAAAAAAAAAAAAAAATTGCTAAAGTAGTAAAAGAAATGTAATAGTGATTTTGGTACAATTAAAAACAAATCAAAATTTATTTTAGTTAACTTGTACGTTTCTTTAAAAAAAATAATAAAATAAAAAAAAATAAAAAATTGATACGTAAAAAGAGGTGTAAAAAAGCTTATGTGATATTGGTACAATTAAGAAGAAATCAAAATTAATGTTAGTTAACTTATACTATTCCTGAGTAGGAAAAAAATAAAATAAATTGCAAAGTAAAAAAAGGAAATGTAATAGTGATTTTGGTACAATTAAGAACAAATCAAAATTAATGGTTAACTTATACTCTTCTTAAGTAAAAAGTTAAAAAAAAAATAAATAAATAAATAAAATAAAAAAAATAAATAAAAAATAAAAAATTGTTAAGGGATGCACACACCATATGCACACAAATGAAAATTTATGTTAGTTAGCTTATACTCTTATTAATAAAAACTAAAGAAAAAAAATTGCTAAGTAAAAAGGGGTGTAAGGGCCCACGGTGTGAACTTAGCCACATATGCATAGACCATAGCAAAAGTAAAAAATTTTAAAAACAAATCAAAATTTATGTTGCACTACTACAAAAATGGACATAGAGCCCGGTTGAAAAGGTTGATAGAGCCCGGTTTTTCATGAGGGCACAAAGGGGGAGGGACTCTATGCGAAAGGCAAATAGAGCCCGGTTTTGAAAACGGGCTCTATTACGTGTTATAGAGCCCGGTTTTCTATCAAAAAACATGGCTCTATGTGAAAAAAATAATTAAAAAAAAATACAGCCATGAAATCCAATTCCTTTTGGCCAAATGAACATTATATTGATTCAGATAAGAAAAGATCCCCTGATATTACAACTACTCTGTATTGATACATCGAGACTAATCTTGTGACTACTCTTGCAAACAACACATTTCAAACTTGTGAGTAAGACGTCGAGTCTGTGCCTTGACCCACTTGACACTTGACCAGATGAAGGAGCCCACCTGCAGCTTCGATAATATACTGTTGTTATTAAAGTGTAAATGAACTAAATATACCACCATTTGTTTTCACATAAACTGATTCGCAGACAAATTCAAAACTACCTAAAATGACAATTTTCTTATAGAAAACTTGCTAACCTCAATTATCTATCGCCATCAGATATCTCAACTAGCCTTCTGGATTTTAAACATTATTGCATCAAATATGCAATACACACAGTATATTTTAACATAAACCTTGTGACATGTTTTAAACTCTTGAAACAGAGTATGTTTTAACATAAACCTTGTGACATGTTTAAAGACTTAAACATTCTCACTATAAAACTCTGAAAATGAGTTAAGGGTAAAACAAAATACTAGTAATACATAATTTAGTTTTAGTTTATGATCCGTACTCGTCTACTCATGCATTTACTTCTTAGACATACACGTCTTCACTAGACTAATATTTGGTTCAATTATAATTGCAGGAAACATACTTAAAAGATTGTTGTTATTAAAGTGTAAATGAACCAAATATACCACCTTCTTATGCAATAAAATCATAACACATTAGCAGTAGCATCTCAAACAAACATGAATCCATACCCGTATGACAGCTCGCATGTTGACCAACAACGTTGTCAAGAACACTGTTTACTTTCTAGAGGACAACAATGAAAAGAACATAGTCGGGTCTCGAGCATTGTTAAGCTTGGTGTCGAAACCACAACAAAATCATCTCCCTGGTGTACCTGGAAAACAACAATACAAAACTAAAACAATGATTATACGAAACTGCACGGGATCGGATTACCTGTCCTTTTAAGTACGTTCGGCACCCCGTTAAGTTGCTGGAGTCTAATTAAATAAGAATGAAGCAATAGAGTCTCCAACAGACCAACATGTATGACAAAAAGAACCTCAAAATGGTTGTGAACTTGTGATATTTTATGGGTACTATTGGTAAAAATTGTGGCAAAAATCATTGTCTCTATGTGGACCTGTGGGGTTGGAACAAAAATTGTGATATTTTCATGTTTTAGTGTCACAATTCTCATTTTCCGGTCATTTCTCATACTCCATATTCATCATGTTAGTTCATTCATGACATTGCATTTCACATTTAACGCGTAAGTTTTATATTAAATAGATGTTATCGCGTGAGTTATTATTTTAAATATTTAATCCGTTACTTTCAAAAATGATCCCGACATATTTTTATACTCACATTAGTTTATAAAAACTATATTTTGACTTTACCTAATGTTTTAAATTTATTTGGTACATAAATCGTTAAAGTTAAATTATTACGACGTTTTTCTTAAATATTTCACGATAATTATTTTATCACTCAAATTTTACAAGGAAAGTATTTTTATAATTTTTATGATCTCATTACATTCTATTTTGATCTATTAAAAACTTACTTGTACCAAAAATCTCCATTCATCATTACTTATACATTTTTCTACATTTTCTCACAATAATTACACTAACAATTATATATATACACAAGTTTATAAAAAAAAAATGTATTTGGTGAGATACATTCCCCCCAAAACCGGTTCTAGGGGGGAAGTGTATGCATTTATTGGTTGGTCTCATTTTTCTTTGAAAGTTAGTTTTATACTCCAAATATTTCAACACATTTCATTCAATCACCTCATTCAACAATAATGCAAGCAAACCAAACTTCTTCTCTCTTGTTTCTACCCTTCAAGAACCGGCCATAGAAGTTTTTACAAAGGAATCATCATTTTTCAAGTTCAAGCATAAATAACAATCTAGTTACACTCTTTATTAGGTTTTGAAATAAAAACCAAGAGTGTTTAGGATTAACCTTGGTTCTTTGCACCTCATCATAGTACTTGTAAGCATGTTTCTTTCATTTTTCATGTTTCCTTATCATCTCATATTTATCTCTTCATTTTTGGAGCAAGCATGTATGATTTGTGATGTTTATACCATTTTTCATGATTTTAGAGTTATGTATATATTAAGGTCATCCTATAATTATCCCCTTTGGTATACTTTGGTCTTGATGATGTTTAGGAACCCATGACACCCTAAGAAGGTGTATGGTAGGATTAGATTAGCTTTGGAGTTGATTTGAAGGGATTAGAATAGGTTTTGTCCGAGAAAAACTATTTTCGATATGTATATAAAGTGTTCTGTCCTTGTTTTTATTTTCTGGAAAAACCGACAGTAGGCACGACCTTTTGGCCTTGATATTTAGAAAATATACTTTAAAACGAATCCGTGGCCGCTTGAGCGGATTAAAACGGAGTTATAACGAAAAAGTTATGGATTTTACAAGTTTGACGACGAAATATATAATTTTCAGAAATTTCAGCAAGCTATTTTTATCTTGTACGAGTCAAAAACGAGCCTTAAGCTTCACAAATTATTTCGACTTCTCAAAAATATATTAGTTTACTTCGATCCGAAGCTAAGGACATATTATACGTAGAAAACGGATTTGAAACGACAAATATACGCACGTTTTCATGAAACTTGCCGTAACTATTATTTTCTGAAAAACTATATTATTTTTACGATACAAGTGTTACGGTAGCTGTAACGTCCATGTTAAGGGCTGTTTTTACCCATGATCTGGAACTTTTTGGAACGAAATGTCTTCTAGTAAAATCAAGTTCACCGAGCATATTTTTCAAAACAATCAACCGTTTGTATAGCGGAGTGGTAGTAACTTATTTATGGATGCTTAAAGTTGGCCGAAACTCATTTTTCACACAACAATTAGCCGAAATCACTATCTTTAACCCTTAATATCTTTATGATCGAGACCTTTTGGACGAAAACTCCTGAACTGAAACTTCTAGATATCGATGCAAACTTTCCAAAACCGTCGAGTTCGTTCTCTAACGATCGACGTACACCGTTTTACGACTAGTTTTCCAAAGCCATTTTTGTCACTTTCATGAAATTTCCGACGACATTGTTTTGCGACGAAAAGTGAAAATTTCACAATAAATCATTATAAAACCATTGTAGGATGACATTTTGACGTAAATACTTGTAAAGTGATTTTTGAGTGGTCAAGACGTCAAAAGAGTATTTTTCGACGATAAGTATTATTTTTCAAAACTCACAAATGGTATAAATATCATCCGAATTGCGTGCATAACATTACATCATGACTTATTTCATATCATATCATTCATAATAGGTCAGTTTCGAGACTCACGCTACATTTCGGTGTAACCACTTTTGTCGTCACATCTGTTCATCAAGTGAGTAATCACATCCCCTTTTTACCGTTTTACTATATTTTGGGGCTGAATGCATGAACCATACTTGAATTAAATTGATTCTTACTTTTGTGAACTCTTTTGACTAGAACTTGTGAACTCGACTTAAATCTTTGAACTTAATTACGAACTTTTGAACGGAACTCTTGAACTTAAATACAAACTTATGACTTGTTTGAACCTATTGAACCGTACGTGATATGACCTTGACCTAAAGTCTCCCATGTTCGGAGCATCACTATAAAGTCTCCCATGTTCGAGCATCACTTAAAGCCTCCCCGGTCCGGAGCAAAATGTCTCCCTATGGGAACGGAGCATTTTCAATTAAAGTCTCCCATGTTCGGAGCATCACTTAAAGCCTCCCCGGTCCGGAGCAAAATGTCTCCCTATGGGAACGGAGCATTTTCAATTAAAGTCTCCCTGTTCGGAGCGATGCAAAGTCTCCCTGTTCGAGCATCAACTTAAAGTCTCCCCTGTTCGGGCGATGCAAAGTCTCCCATGTTCGGAGCATCTCTAAATTATTATATACTTGGTACTATATTGTGAACTATTTTGACCACTTGATACGCTATATTTTGTGCAATGGGTTGTGTACACACAGGTTGCAAGTTTTGTATGGGCGGAACTTGGAACTGAGTGGATATACCATGCCTTTGCTTTGGGAACTATTATGACCGCTTACACTTGACTACTTGACGCACTATATTTTTGTGCAATGGGTTGTGTACACACAGGTTGCAAGTTTTGTATGGGCGGAACTTGGAACTGAGTGGATTTACAATGCCTTTGCTTTGTGGACCATTTTCATTGACCGAAATCTTTGAATATTCTTACGAGTTTTCTTATTTCACTAAACGTGTTTACTCACCAACTATTTTCATAGTTGACCCGTTTTTCTCTCATGCATTTCAGGTGATCGTTTGTAAGCTTTTTCTACCAGGTCTTGCATAATGAAGTTTTCACTTGTCACTACAAATCATTATGTAATAGAACGCAATATTTTGGAAACTAAACTTTGTAATATATTTGCCGATGACGGCTAAACTGGTATTGTAATGGTGAACTCTTTCTTTTAAATATTAATGTTGGTATGTTCTATTATCTTGTGCTTATGTTCCCTTCCGTTACACCTCGTGTTTCCGCCTCCGGCGAGGGTGTGACAGATTGGTATCAGAGCCAAAGGTTATAGAGAATGCCGATTTTTCAAAAATAAAAATCACAGCTATAACCGGAAAAAAAAAAAAAAAAAAAATTATTTTATTTTATTAAACATTGAACATCATTCGAGTCATCTAGTCCTATCGTTGCATCGTTAATCATAAATTATACATAGCCTGATCAACTATGTCTAATTTATGAAGAACCATGCAATGATAAGAGTGGTAGTTTTAAATCATGTTTAGTCGAGTCTTTTGAGTCTGGTCACCTGAAGTTGCATTGGTCGGGTGGGTATGCATAGCATGTTTTTACGTTACGTCTACATTACCGTCCCTTGTTCATATCTTCTCTTTTCCATCTTTCGACTTGTTAGACATAGCATGTCTCTTTTCCTGTCATGTTTCGATCACTATAACACACATTACCACCGTTCGCACCTCATCGACTTCGTTAGAATGTCGTTTACTCAACCCGATGTTTTGGTCCTCTGTAAGATCATGGCTGCAAGAAACACCCGCTCAGGAGGTAACAACAACGGCAACCCGAACAACAATGGCAATCCAAACATCAACGTGGCTGTGAGTATGGCGTATCGCTTGACAAATGATGTGATCAGGTCTGGAGAACTAACAAAAGCAAACGACAATGGATGAAAGCGACAGGAGGATCACCAGGGAAACCGAGACCAGAATCAGCAAAACAAGAGGCAGCGAATAACCCAGAACTATGGGGCGATCACCCAGAAGCGCAAAAGATATACAGGTCCACATCCTTTGTGTACTCGATGTAATTATCATCACTCGGGAGACTGCCGAAGGTGCGACAAATGTGGACAGACGGGCCACTTCGCACGAAATTGCTCAAACAGAACTGGAAATCAAGGACAGAGAAAAGCATGTTACGAGTGTGGAAGTCTAGATCACCTTCGCAATACCTGTCCAAAGCGAAAAGAAATCCCAATCAAGGAGGTAATCGTCCAAACTTGACATTGGCAATAGAAGGCCCACAAGATCAGAACATTGAAATTCCTCCCGCACGTGGTCGAGCATTCTATCTGGGTACCGAGGAAGCCCGCAACGCTTAACGGGTACATTCTTTCGAACGACTACCTTATTTCTGTACGACATGATTTTGAGTGCATAACTTCCTTCCAATCTTTATCACGTTCACGACCTTGATTAATTTGAGACCTATTGATATCGACCTTAGTTGTTATATTTTGTTGATTGGATTTGATTGTGTAAGCAAATCGAATATCGAGCGAATCTTTCAAAAGACTTCATTCAAGGATGTGGAATCCTACCTTTCTAACAACTTGTTTCCTAGCTTGATCTAGTGACAGTTCTTGTTTGATGAGTTGCGAAAATCAAGCTAAGAGACAAGTTTACTCAAGTCGGTTTAGTTTAATCTCATGACAGTTCTTGTTTGATGAGTTGTGAGATTAAATTAGAATCGACTACATAAAGGTCTTTTGAGAGCTACGTTCGATATTGGGTAAGTTTACCCCATCAAATCTAATCACGGGCACGTACTTAGTTGAATGGGGAACCTGTACGCATGGGCATTGATATGATCATTTAGACAGTTCGTACGAGCATGAACTTTTAGAACTCTTGTCGAGGTTCGGACCATAGTATCGTTAATCGAATCACGAGGATGTGATTCCGCTGACATGGGAAGAATGTCACAATTCTCATTTTCCGGTCATTTCTCATACTCCATATTCATCATGTTAGTTCATTCATGACATTGCATTTCATATTTAACGCGTAAGTTTTATATTAAATAGATGTTATCGCGTGAGTTATTATTTTAAATATTTAATCCGTTACTTTCAAAAATGATCCCGACATATTTTTATACTCACATTAGTTTATAAAAACTATATTTTGACTTTACCTAATGTTTTAAATTTATTTGGTACATAAATCGTTAAAGTTAAATTATTACGACGTTTTTCTTAAATATTTCACGATAATTATTTTATCACTCAAATTTTACAAGGAAAGTATTTTTATAATTTTTATGATCTCATTACATTCTATTTTGATCTATTAAAAACTTACTTGTACCAAAAATCTCCATTCATCATTACTTATACATTTTTCTACATTTTCTCACAATAATTACACTAACAATTATATATATACACAAGTTTATAAAAAAAAAAAAAAAAATGTATTTGGTGAGATACATTCCCCCCAAAACCGGTTCTAGGGGGGAAGTGTATGCATTTATTGGTTGGTCTCATTTTTCTTTGAAAGTTAGTTTTTTTACTCCAAATATTTCAACACATTTCATTCAATCACCTCATTCAACAATAATGCAAGAAAACCAAATTTCTTCTCTCTTGTTTCTACCCTTCAAGAACCGGCCATGGATGCTTTTACAAAGGGATCATCATTTTTCAAGTTCAAGCATAAATAACAATCTAGTTACACTCTTTATTAGGTTTTGAAATAAAAACCAAGAGTGTTTAGGATTAACCTTGGTTCTTTGCACCTCATCATAGTACTTGTAAGCATGTTTCTTTCATTTTTCATGTTTCCTTATCATCTCATATTTATCTCTTCATTTTTGGAGCAAGCATGTATGATTTGTGATGTTTATACCATTTTTACATGATTTTAGAGTTATGTATATATTAAGGTCATCCTATAATTATCCCTTTGGTATACTTTGGTCTTGATGATGTTTAGGAACCCATGACACCCTAAGAAGGTGTATGGTAGGATTAGATTAGCTTTGGAGTTGATTTGAAGGGATTAGAATAGGTTTTGTCCGAGAAAAACTATTTTCGATATGTATATAAAGTGTTCTGTCCTTGTTTTTATTTTCTGGAAAAACCGACAGTAGGCACGACCTTTTGGCCTTGATATTTAGAAAATATACTTTAAAACGAATCCGTGGCCGCTTGAACGGATTAAAACGGAGTTATAACGAAAAAGTTATGGATTTTACAAGTTTGACGACGAAATATATAATTTTCAGAAATTTCAGCAAGCTATTTTTATCTTGTACGAGTCAAAAACGAGCCTTAAGCTTCACAAATTATTTCGACTTCTCAAAAATATATTAGTTTACTTCGATACGAAGCTAAGGACATATTATACGTAGAAAACGGATTTGAAACGACAAATATACGCACGTTTTCATGAAACTTGCCGTAACTATTATTTTCTGAAAAACTATATTATTTTTACGATACAAGTGTTACGGTAGCTGTAACGTCCATGTTAAGGGCTGTTTTTACCCATGATCTGGAACTTTTTGGAACGAAATGTCTTCTAGTAAAATCAAGTTCACCGAGCATATTTTTCAAAACAATCAACCGTTTGTATAGCGGAGTGGTAGTAACTTATTTATGGATGCTTAAAGTTGGCCGAAACTCATTTTTCACACAACAATTAGCCGAAATCACTATCTTTAACCCTTAATATCTTTATGATCGAGACCTTTTGGACGAAAACTCCTGAACTGAAACTTCTAGATATCGATGCAAACTTTCCAAAACCGTCGAGTTCGTTCTCTAACGATCGACGTACACCGTTTTACGACTAGTTTTCCAAAGCCATTTTTGTCACTTTCATGAAATTTCCGACGACATTGTTTTGCGACGAAAAGTGAAAATTTCACAATAAATCATTATAAAACCATTGTAGGATGACATTTTGACGTAAATACTTGTAAAGTGATTTTTGAGTGGTCAAGACGTCAAAAGAGTATTTTTCGACGATAAGTATTATTTTTCAAAACTCACAAATGGTATAAATATCATCCGAATTGCGTGCATAACATTACATCATGACTTATTTCATATCATATCATTCATAATAGGTCAGTTTCGAGACTCACGCTACATTTCGGTGTAACCACTTTTGTCGTCACATCTGTTCATCAAGTGAGTAATCACATCCCCTTTTTACCGTTTTACTATATTTTGGGGCTGAATGCATGAACCATACTTGAATTAAATTGATTCTTACTTTTGTGAACTCTTTTGACTAGAACTTGTGAACTCGACTTAAATCTTTGAACTTAATTACGAACTTTTGAACGGAACTCTTGAACTTAAATACAAACTTATGACTTGTTTGAACCTATTGAACCGTACGTGATATGACCTTGACCTAAAGTCTCCCATGTTCGGAGCATCACTATAAAGTCTCCCATGTTCGAGCATCACTTAAAGCCTCCCCGGTCCGGAGCAAAATGTCTCCCTATGGGAACGGAGCATTTTCAATTAAAGTCTCCCATGTTCGGAGCATCACTTAAAGCCTCCCCGGTCCGGAGCAAAATGTCTCCCTATGGGAACGGAGCATTTTCAATTAAAGTCTCCCCTGTTCGGAGCAGTGCAAAGTCTCCCCTGTTCGGAGCATCAACTTAAAGTCTCCCCTGTTCGGAGCAGTGCAAAGTCTCCCATGTTCGGAGCATCTCTAAATTATTATATACTTGGTACTATATTGTGAACTATTTTGACCACTTGATACGCTATATTTTGTGCAATGGGTTGTGTACACACAGGTTGCAAGTTTTGTATGGGCGGAACTTGGAACTGAGTGGATATACCATGCCTTTGCTTTGGGAACTATTATGACCGCTTACACTTGACTACTTGACGCACTATATTTTTGTGCAATGGGTTGTGAACACACAGGTTGCAAGTTTTGTATGGGCGGAACTTGGAACTGAGTGGATTTACAATGCCTTTGCTTTGTGGACCATTTTCATTGACCGAAATCTTTGAATATTCTTACGAGTTTTCTTATTTCACTAAACGTGTTTACTCACCAACTATTTTCATAGTTGACCCGTTTTTCTCTCATGCATTTCAGGTGATCGTTTGTAAGCTTTTTCTACCAGGTCTTGTATAATGAAGTTTTCACTTGTCACTACAAATCATTATGTAATAGAACGCAATATTTTGGAAACTAAACTTTGTAATATATTTGCCGATGACGGCTAAACTGGTATTGTAATGGTGAACTCTTTCTTTTAAATATTAATGTTGGTATGTTCTATTATCTTGTGCTTATGTTCCCTTCCGTTACACCTCGTGTTTCCGCCTCCGGCGAGGGTGTGACATTTAGGCATACCATCCTCGCCCTCCTGGTCATTCGCCCTCGGTCTTGGTCTCTTGGACTTTTTTTTTTCTTTTGTCAAAGTTTTCTCATTCTTTGTCAGAACATCTCTTGTTTTAAATACATGACGTAGCTGCATAAAAAACCAAGCCTTTATAATAGAAAAGTCTCATTTATGATTTTACTGAAACATAAAATTTGAATAATAGATTTACAACATTTAGCCGTTCGACAATTTTGGCATGCCTCTGATCCATTTGCCGCCCCCAATTTATATCACCTCTTATATATGCAATGACAGATTTTGATCAATCCGTCTATGCCTAGGCTTTCATTGCAACATACTTAGTGTATAGTTTCAAATCCAAGTACCAACGAAATAGGGTCCACTTCATTTCACTATTTCTTGTTCAATGTTATTTATAGTTTTATACCCTATTCCGGTTCATCTAGATCTATTCATGTATTGGCAGGGCTGAAAACAAATAGGAAACAATGAACATGAAAACTATTGTCACCTTATGAATTGAGCTACATCATGTTTGCCACAGTGCCAGGTATAAGCACTTTTAGAACAAATATGCATATTAAAACCCAAACCAACACAACTTGGAAAGAAATAAGTTGACTTACAAATGACAACTATCATGGCTAAAATCTTCCCCAAAATATTGTACTAGCATTTGGGCTCGACATTTAGAAGTACGCATAGCGTATCTGCAAAGCAAAAAAGATGGTATCATGACAAAAGAACTTACGTTGGAGATCTAAATATATATAGCTAAATACAAACCTGAAACAATCAGATAACATCGTATATGCGTGTCTAGTATGTTCTTCACTTCTTCGGCTTGGAAGTAGTGATGGCATTCTTGATAAATTTACATATAGAACTATCCAATAAAGCACCAGAAAGTTACATGATATGCAGATTTACATAAGGAAAAAATAATAATACGAAATGGTTCAAGAAACCAGAATCTAAACATCTAAATTAGTTGAATTCAAACTCACAAACATATCCCAGCTTGATATGTAGTTTCAAGCCCAGTGGAATGATGAACTAGAGATTGTATATAAAAAACGACGACAAAACGTAAAGAATTGGCAATAACAGAAAAAGATAAATATTTGTAAAAAAGAATTCTTTTATCGCAAAGATGATGACAGAAGATGTTAGTTTTAGAGAACCGATGGTTACAATGTCAGGGTGTGAGGGTATAGGCCTATCTGGATTATGTAATTTGTCAGTCTGTGAAGCTACTGAAGCGTTGTTTCTAGTGGTTGCTACCCTTCTCCACTCTTTGATAAAAATCGATTGAAATTAGCAAATAATTCTCACAAGAACATCTTGTGGAATCAATTCATCTTGAGAGCAACTCTTTAGGCCGAAAATTTCACTAAATTGATCAGCCCGTTGCTTATGAGGGAGAGAAACTTATACCCTCCAAACAGAAAAGCACAAGTTCTAATACATAACATACTTACAAAACAAAAGCCAATTGTGAATACCCTCCAAACGGAAAATTACAACTTCTTATGCGTGACATACTTGCATAAAGTACAACTTGATTTCAAGTGACCCGTAGCCCTTTATTCGTTTTCTATTCTACCTAAACGTACTCTATATATAAATCACGATACACTTGAACTCACCCGGATTAATATTGATTTTAAAAAACAGACACAAGTACTTAAGTATACCTTTGGAGCCAAAGTAGCATAACAGCCATCTTGTTTTTGAACTTACTGTAACATATTGACTACATCGCCACTATCGACAAGGAGCTCCTGCAACGATAGAAAAAAAATTGGATCAAATTTCTTCTTATAACACATATGTTAAGTTATACTACAACTTTGTGTATCTCAGGTGCTTCTTGTTTTAGTTTCTTTGACTCCTCAAAAACTTCCAAGAGATCTATCTCCATCGTCCAATGTATGTGTCGCGTGTAATTGACAGCAAACAACAGGTTGAGACACCCTATTTGTTAGGCAAAAAAGTTTGACCAAACGCCCCATTTATAACAACAAATAGCACATCCAAAACAACCATTTATTGTAGCAAAAGACAATCAAAACACCTATTTACAACTAATTATATTGTCTTCATATTGAAAATAAAAATTTGTTTTAGCATCATATAATATTAAATCACATACAAAGCTTAAAAAAACAATTAATTTCAACAATTTCATTCCAAAATGAAGTCTTTATTTCCTAACAATACAAAAATCATATAAATAAACGCAACTTATTCCTAAATAAACCTTAACAACAACATTAATGAGATCTAATAAAAAGGTTAATTGAACAACAACATCAATTGTAGCAGATTGGTACCTCCTAATTCAATTAATCTGTTGTTGGCTTGGTTGCGTGACGAAGGTTTCCTGTGACGGCAATGATGTTAAGCGGCACAAAAGGTTAGAGGATTAGGGGTTGTGAAAGTGAAGAGGGGGGGAAATATTAGGGTTTTGTGAAGGCGTGAAAATTGAAGAGGGAAATAAGGCGCCCAAAAGGTTTAAGAATTTTCATTTCATTTTGAAGAACTGTATGTTATGGTTTTACAAATTCAGCATTTGATAAAGCCCGGTTCATAAGAGAAAAGAGGGCTCTAATGATTGTTTAGATAAAGCCCGGTTCTATAGGAGAAAACATGGCTCTTTACGAGGAATAGAGCCCGGTTTTGAGATAGAAAACATGGCTTTAAAGTTTGTCAACATAGAGCCCGGATTTGTTAAAGAAAACATGGCTCTATACCTTTTTTTATAACACGGAATCTTTTTAAAGCCCGTTTTTCACAAAAACCGGGCTCTATTAAGGGGGCTCTATTTCATAATTTGTAGTAGTGTTAGTAACTTATACTTTTCTTAAGTAAAAAATAATAATAATAAATAAAAATAAATAAATAAATAAAAAAGTTGCTAAGTAAGGGAGCACACACATGAAAATTTATGTTAGTTAACTTATACTTTTCTTAATTAAAAAGTGAAAGATGTGAAGGGCCTACTATGTAAAAAAAATTGTTAAGGGATGCACACACCATATGCACACAAATGAAAATTTATGTTAGTTAGTTTATACTCTTTTTAATAAAAACTGAAGAAAATAAAAAATTGCTAAGTAAAAAAAGGGTGTAAGGGCCCAGGGTGTGAACTTAGCCACATATGCATAGACCATAGCAAAAGTAAAAAAATTTAAAAACAAATCAAAATTTATGTTAGTAACTTATACTCTTCTTAAAAATAAAAAATAAAAGTGAAATAAATTGCTAAGTAAGGGAGCACACGCATGAAAATTTATGTTAGTTAACTTATACTTTTGTTAATTAAAAAGTGAAAAATGTTAAGGCCCTACGATGTGAACTTAGCCACACATGCACACACCATAGCACATTTACATTACATAAAATGGCCTTAACCTTATGTATATATACACACAATTCTTTAAGTTTCCCTCCGATGTGGGACATAGATTGCACCAACACGGAATATTACAAATTCTTGTTATGCTGAAAGAAATAATTTCATTTGTGGAATTATAATTTATGATTTTGATTATTAAGGCATATATGAGTTATTATTTAAACAAACACAAAATAGGTTATGCATTAGGATTTACAGAGATGTCAAGTAGAAGAACAAACTTTAATCTATATACATATAATGTAAAGTATCTCGAGTTACACTTTACTCTTTATAAGTCATATGAGTGCAAAAATAGAAGCTAAAAAGTGTTTGAATACACAGAGTAGCCATAATGTATATGTATATTTTTAACAACTCAAACACTGAGTTAAATAATTGTCATAAAAAATATATATAAACATGTGGTTCAATCTTTTCTCAATGTCGGAGAGTGATTTCACCAAACATTGAATTTTACAAGTCTCTAGATTGTAAAGAAATGATTTCGTTTTTTTAAATAATAATTTACGATTTCGGTCATTGTTTAGAACGCACAAGGTACGAAAATGCAACTAATTTGCCACTTTTTATTTTGATGTGTAGTCATTTTTATTTAATCTTATTGTATGATCAAACTTTTGAATTTCGTTTATTGTTGTATCTTATGAATATTTTACCCATACCTTTTAATCGGAATGTTGATAGATAAGAAGGGTAAAATTGTCACAAAATACATACAATAGACAAAATTTAAAAGTATGTTGTGTATACAATATGAAAAAATAAAGATGGCTACACAACAAAGCAAAAAGTGTTAAGTTTAATACATTTTCGTGTCATTTTTATATGAGTTGCATAACATAAAACACAAAACTAGTCTTACTTAGCGCGCGCCTACACGAATCCAGCTACAATCAGACTAATGATGGTCCATCCGACCCATTACATACTCAAGTTTCAACCTCGTTCAAGATATCATGTTCCTTTGTTCGTGATTTAGGTCTTCGTCTAATGCCAATCAAACGGTAAGTTCAATCTATTACTGATCAATATAAATTAAGTCTTTAAAATTTGATGTCATAGTTGTATGGGTAACAGCCACAAATGTTGCATGTACTTATAAGTTAGTCTCATTATGCACTGCAGACCGCTGAAAGACTCGTTATACATACTATCTTCTTTTCCGACACTTTCATGAAAGATTACTCATATATTAAGAGTCGTTGTTGATGAAGATGATTCCAAGTAAAGCAATAAACCATACTTGTGTTCAGTCTAATTCAATACTCTTTGATCACCAAAGAGACCCGTTTGACCTGAAAAGTCAAATGTAGATGTTTTTGGATAAGAGAATGTATAAAAGCTATCTTTGTTTATTTATTGTTTGTGCTTGTGATTGATAGGCTTCTTCTATAACGTGTTCTAAAACTAGAAAGGCGGTACTTCAACAAGCAATGCTCTATGCTCGAGCTTTAGTTATTGAATTTGAGACCCATCACCTAGAAGACCTCATATGTTTCTTGATGCTTTTGAATATCCTCGTTTAAGGTACGAAAAAGTATATACACGTTAAGCCCTACTATTAAACTTAAAACCGTATGTGATGATGGGGTCTTTCTGTAAACGTTGATCAATGAACTAAAGCTAGTGTTCCAGCACGGAAGCGTGTTTAAATTTCATGGAACTATGTAATACAAAGAATAATGATAGAGTATGGATGGATGAGGTAGCAATACAGGCATAAACTCATTTATCATGGAACTGATTCCATGGCCTCCGAATGTGGAAGGTCGGAGAAGTAAGGGGAAGTGATGACATAAGAAAGGACCACAAAATTGTTGGAATTATATAACATGACATTTAATAAATAAAACATAAAACATCAAAGTATACATGCGAAAGCGTATAGGAAAGATTAACGAATAATTAATTAACATAAACAAGAATATGCGTACCTTTCTTGGTTCTAGCCGAACAAGAATCAAATCCACAAAACTAGCAATTGGATGAACCCTAATTAGGGTTTATAGGATTATGTGAATTAACCCTTACCGATTTTGTTATTCAATCCAAGAATACTAACAATAATGTGTTAGACTTAGTACCACTTTCTTGTACACACGTACTATACCGAATTTAAGGAATGCTAGTTTTAATCAAACAAATAACTTTGATTTTGAAAATTTGAGGATCGACACCTACAAGGTGTATGTCGATAGATTTTAAGCAAAGAAACACACAAACAAGTTTTAGGTTTAGCTTAATGAGTACAAGAGATACAAAACACAAGACCCCTAACCTTGTATATATACTAAACTAAACTTGGAGAACAAGTTTGAGTTTGAGTTGGGTTGGGTTTGGTTCCCTTGGCCGATCGGTATCAACATCCCACAAGGGGATTCCGGAACCTTCCAATATTTGCAATCTAGTCCTTTCCAATTACATTTAACGACCGTTAGTCCATTACACTTAATTACTTAACGTCCGTTATAGTTATTTCGTTTAATTAATAAATAAATATAACTACTACATTTAATTATTAACTTTAATTCTCATACGCAAAGTGTGCAATCCCGTGGTCTCGAGTTTGATCCTAACTCACGTCCACTAATTTATATCCATAAAAACAACAGCTCCCACTTGGATATATTCTTAATAGAGTGATTACATTGGTTAGCGTCTAGCAACACTTCGATGCCTCTAGTACAACTCTAGTAAGGCTCCTCGAAAACCTTTTAATGATTTCTCATTATTATTATCCTTTTGTTTCTAATACCACGTTAAATAAAGATATGAAATTAAGTCATTATTTATTAAACTATTCTGTTTCTCGTTATAAGTGATTGACCAAGATTACCAAATCTTCTAAACATATTTAGGGGAGATTTTGGGTGCGGCCGCACAAACATCTTGTCAACCCTACGAGGAACCCAACAGTATTAAACTCCAACTAAAGTTGAAGGAACAAATTCTATCTTGACTACGAGACTAACGCACAAACTTTGTAACAGTTCTGGAAACAACCCTTATGACTACCGATTCATTATAGCGTTAAGTTGCTTCACAGAAATGCACTACATTCATGACACTTATTTGGTATCTCAAGTCTGAGGATAACTATTCATAATTTACTTATAACAATATCCACAAAGTAAATTATGTAGTTGGGATAAGTCCTATATTCAATTCATTGAATATCATCTGAAAATGGTATGCATTCTCATCAATATACTTTCAAGTATATTCTACCACATCTCTCAGATTTGTCTTAGTTTAATGATACTCTCATATCATTAATCGACAACGGACAATTTAGAATAACTTAGTTACCCACGGATTAAACATGCAAATATAGGACAACAATATTATAAATGAAAATAAACATAATCCAAACTTTATTTCATCAAAATAATAAATGTTTTACAATATCCTTTATCCAAATACTAATCACAGTTTTGCATGAAACTATTAGCTAAACGAAGTCCAATTCCATTGGCAAGTCCAATAAGCTTGTCTCTAGCCAAAGCCTTAGTGAAAGGAACAACTAAGTTATCATTTGTGTGAACTTTCAATAGATTTATTGCACCTTCACGGACTTGTTCCCGAACATAGTGATACTTCTGTAGAAAATGTCTGGTGCCCTTCATGACTCCAGGTTCATTGGCAAATATGATTTCAGCAGAATTGTCACAATACATATCAATATGTGATTCAATTGAAGGCATAACACCAAGCCCTGAAATGAATTTCCTAATCCAAACAGCTTCCATTGCGCCCGGCAGCTATGTATTCGCTTATGTTGCGGACATCGCAATTGTAGTCTGCTTCTTGCTCTTCCAGTCAACTGCTCCTCCATTGATGACAAAGACATAACCCGTCGAGACTTCGTATAATCTTTATCATTGCCAGACGCATCACAAGAACCTGTAACACCAAGCTCTGTGTCTAGATTTCCACCATACACTAAAAACATATCTTTCGTATTCCTAAGATACTTTAGAATATGTTTAACAGGTCCGATCGATGAAGTTCACCCGGATTATGTTGATATCGACTGGTCATGTTCGGCGAACGCCACATCGGCCTTGTGCATCTCCCAACATACATAATAGATCCTACTGCCGAAGCATAAGGAACTTTTTGCATGCGTGCCACCTCAGCAGGTGTTGAAGCACACATATCGCTACATAAGCCATGCTTTACTTCCATCGGCAAATATCCTTTCTTGGAATTTTGCATATTGAATCTATTTAATGTTTTATCAATGTAAGCGCTTTGACTTAAACCAATGAACCGCTTTGACCTATCTCGGTAGATCTTGATTCACAGACTGTATGCAGCTTCTCCTAAATCCTTCATGGAAAAACATTTTCCAAGATATGCTTTAACATTTTGCAAACTTGGAATGTCTTTTCCCATAATTAATATGTCATCGACATAAAAGATAAGGAAATTACATCACTCCCACTAACTTTGTGATATACACATGGCTCATCAAGATTTTGAATAAATCCATACTTTTTGATTTCTTCATCAAATCTCTTATTCCATTGCCTCGATGCTTGCTTCAATCCATAAATGGACCTTTGAAGTTTGCATACACGGTTTGGAAATTGTGGATTCACGAACCCCTCAGGTTGCTTCATATAGATGTCTTCATCTAAGCGACCATTCAAGAAGGCGTTTTTGACATCCATCTGCCATATCTCATAGTCATAGTATGCTGCTATAGCTGTGAGAATTCTAATAGCTCTAATGTTCGCTACAGGAGAAAAGGTCTCCTCGTAATCTATGCCATAGGTTTGTGTATTACACTGCGCAACTAGACAAGCTTTATAAATGTGTACATTGCCATCCATGTCAGTCTTAATTTTACAGAGCCACTTACTTCCAACCACCTTGGCGTTTGGAGGTAAATCGACCTCTTCCCAGACTTCATTTTCTCTCATGGATTGCATTTTCTCATTCATTGCAACTTGCCATTTGTCCTTTTCAGGACTTGCCATGGCAGCTTTATAACTAGTAGGCTCTCCAAGATCTCTAACACGTTTCCTCAACCTCTACGTTAAGACATAGATGTTCAGTGCACGCGTAGACCTTACGGATCTGAACGGGAATCACTTCAACTTCGGTGGAGGACCCAGACTATCGAGGTTCTACCGAAGTACGTTAGTGTTTTTAGAAGGTAATGCATCTTCTTGATCATTTTCCAGATCATAAACTCTCCCACTGAATTCTTGAGATACGAGATCATTTTCAAGAAAATCTCCATACCTAGCAACAATTACTTTATTTTTAGTTGGATAGTAAAAGTAGTAACCCATAGTTTCCTTAGGGTATCCTACGAAGATACACTTTACAGATCTTTGTTGGAGTTTATCTGCGGAGTCACGTCTAACATAAGCCTGCAACCCCGACCTTTAAATAGGACAGCTTATGAGCTTTACCATGCCATATTTCATATGGTGTCTTATCAACCTTCTTTGTGGGAACCATATTTAGAATGCGAACAGCTAATTCTAAAGCATAATCCCAAAAGGATAAAGGTAGAGTAGTAAGATTAAACATAGATCGTATCATGTCTAACAATGTACGATTTCTTCTCTCAGATTCACCATTTTGTTGTGGAGTATATGGAGAAGTGAGATTCTGGACAATTCCATTCTCAGCTAAGTAATCTTTAAACTCTTGGCTTAGATACTCGCCTCTTCTATCGGATAGAAGAGCTTTAATCTTCTTTCCCAATTGCTGTTCTACTTCTACTTTGAAAACCTTAAATGTTTCAAACACCTCATGTTTATGCTTAAGTAAATAAACATAACCATAACGACTGAAATCATCAGTAAAGGTTAAGAAGTAGCTAGCACCTCTCTTTGACACATGTCTAAGTGGTCCACACACATCAGTATGACTAAGACCAAGTAGATCAGACGCCCTCTCCATATTGCTATGAAAAGGTTTCTTCGTCATCTTCCCAAATATGCATGACTCACATTTATCAAATGATGCATCATTGATATTTTGCAAAAGCCCTTCTTGTTGTAGCTTTTGCATGCGAGCCTTGCCTATATGAGCAAGTCTACAATGCCAAAGATAAGAAGAATTCAAGTCCAACTTTATTTTCTTATTGATGCTAAACATCGAATTATTATATTTGTTAGATTCATATCCAATCACATCAATTTCAAACACACCATGCACAGTAATCGCATTAAAATAAAATACACCATTTAAAGAAACAGAAATTCCATTACATGAAATAGTATGAGTAAAACCATCATCCAACAATATTGAAAAGGAAACAACACCTCTAATTATAGAAGGTGCGTAATGACAATTGTTCAATAACAGTACTAAGCCCGAAGGCAATACTAAACTAAACGTTCCTATGGCTTCAACAGCTGCATGTGCCCCATTGCCCACATGCAGATATTGCTCCCCATAGGCTAGCTTCCTCTCCACTCTAAACCCCTGCAGTGTATTACAAATGTGAATACCACATCCAATATCATATACCCAGGAATTTTTATGATATAGAGTAAAAAATTCAATTAAAAATAAGTTACCTGAAGAACCGGCTCCCGAGGACCCAACATACTTCATTTTATTTGCCCGCAATTCATCAAGATAGAGAGCACATTTTCTCTTCCAATGCCTAACGACCTTGTAGTGGTGGCATGCTTGATCCCTTTTAGGATTTTCCTTCCTAGGAGTAGGGTACTTCTTGGGTTTTGTCTGATAGGCCATAACCTGTTTACCCTTATCAACTTTCCCTTTGCCCTTTCCCTTCTTGTTGTTCACACGCTGTGGTTTTGGCTTATTTATCCTTCCACCCTGTATAGCAAGTACCTGAGGAGTTGGATCCTTCTGAGGTAACCCTTTTTCATAATCAATTAGCAATGCGTGTAGGTCGAATGCTGTCTTCCCCACGCAGGCATATTGAAGTTCAGAACAAAACCATTGAAATCCTTGTTAAGGGATCTGTTGATCAAGTTCACAGCAATGTCATTTTCATAAACTTTGCCAAGTGCATGTAGTTGGTCCATGTAACCTTTCATCTCCAATACATGAGCACTTACGGGTTTACCCTCTCCCTGCTTGCAGCTGTGTAATGCATCGATCAAATCATAAATTTCAACAGCAGATGGTTTCTCGAACATAGTTCGAAGTTCATCGAGCATGGTAGATGGGAAGTAGTTTTCGAACTGCTTTTGACGAGCAGGTTCCATCGTTCCCAACATTAGGCAACCCACATCATTATAACGCTTATACTCAATTTTCCAAGCATCCTTTACTGCTTGAGGTGCAGCAGGTGCTGGTTCAGCAGGACAAGGCGTGTACAGATAATCCAACCGATCAGCAACTCTACAGACAATTCTCAAATAGCGGTGCCAATCATTGAAATTCTTAGAGCCAGTCAACTTTTCTCGGTCAAAAAAGCTTTTGAACGCAGAACTTAGTGTTATCGTTGTTTTGAGCCATTTATACAGAAAAAAGTTCAAGTATTAGTATTTTCGATAATACAACTTTTCAAAAAATTAAAATATACCCAAGGTAATATAAACATATAACCATATAATTTTCTCGAAAACTAGGATCCAAATTATCATAGGTTCATTACATCAGTTGATCTGCTAGTAACGAAAGCATATAATAAGGTAATATGTCGAACAATAATTGGCAAACAATTTTCAATTCCTAGATCATTATGGGATTTATATTTTCCAACGCTATTGCAAATATAAACATGTTTCATCCCATCTTATGCCTTGAGTCCAGGTCTCACTTCCTACTCAATTTAAGTATCTAACTTAAAGAACTGCAAATATGTTCATGTAAGGTCTGACTTTACATAAAGATTTACCTCTCTATCACAATCTCGCCAAGTTCTGACATGACGTAAATTGCAACTTCAAGTGTCCCTTCAATTGGATGGCACATAACTTAATTTATAAAGGGTATTAGTTTTGATTTCATGTGGTCAAATCAAATATGTACAAAGATGTTATGCATTCATCTTGTAGCATAAATTTTAATAAAAAACTTTTTATTACCAATTCATAAATATCAAATTATCAAAGTTTTGATTGAGGTAATGGTTTCGCCAATCAAAGAATTTACTTTTAATTATCGTCCATTATACCGTACTTTTGCATAAGTGTAAACACATAGCGTTTCGGGTAATTACCACCGAAGTGGCGCATGGAATTAAAACTAATTCGCCCTTAAGATGATTTTGTACATTTATGGCTTACTTGGTAGCTCCAATTAGACTCAAGCAAAGCGGAGAATTCGGTCAGCGCTGAAGCAATAACCTCCTTCTTTAGGGTCACAATTTAATGCGTTCCCCTCCTAGTACTTCCCACACAGTCCATCAAATTGGGTGAGCCGTTCAGACCATTTGTACCAAAATCATCAATCAATTAAACTATTGAAAACTTAACTCTTAAAAAACAAATCAAATTTCACTATTGTTTAGTCCGTATTATTTTTTTATTCAAAATTACCCTTTGCTTAAAACTGTCACACATAGTAAACAAACAAGTAAACAAATAAAAAACAAATAACTAAAAACAATGCGCACATAACTAACAATTAATACGTGTAAACAAGTAGCACATGCAACTTATTAGATAAAACTCTATTAATAATCAATGTCTAGGTTAATTAATGTATATATTAATTAGGGCTTTCACTTTCTCAGTTGAAAGTGAGCCACATACATCGACGAATCGATTGCGTAAAAACTTATTTAAAATATACCAAATTGCACATAATTGATTCATTAATATATATAATTGGAGTCTTCCCCAATTCAAGATTTATCATAAATAAACATGTGATAAAATATCTTAACAATTAAACAATATTCAAGCAACTATCCATGACAAACATGCATGTATCATCATGGATATATCATAACAATTATTCAATTAGTCACAAGATCGCATATCATTCCATGTCACATAACATATTATTCATGAATTAATCACGTAACACATATATTAATTCAAGGTTTCGATAAAGTTAACAAACAATTTAAAACCCTAAATTTTTTTTAATGAATCGACTACAAAAAAATGGGGTACGCCCCATATTAAATAAAAAAATTTACCCATGCAAAAAATTAAACCAAACCCTAGATTAATCATATCAAACAACATACAATTATTCATTTTTTACGCGCTTAGTAATTAATTACTCATTAAAACCAATGACTCGTGATGCCACTGTTGGAATTATATAACATGACATTCAATAAATAAAACACAAAGCATCAAAGTATACGTGCGGAAGCGTATAGGAAAGATTAACGAATAATTAATTAACATAAACAAGAATATGCGTACATTTCTTGATTCTAGCCGAACAAGAATCAAATCCACAAAACTAGCAATTGGATGAACCCTAATTAGGGTTTATAGGATTATGTGAATTACCCCTTACCGATTTTGTAATTCAATCCAAGAATACTAACAATAATGTGTTAGTATCACTTTCTTGTACACATGTACTATACCGAATTAAAGGAATGCTAGTTTTAATCAAACAAATAACTTTGATTTGGAAAAGTTGAGGATCGACACCCACAAGGTGTATGTCGATCGGTTTTAAGCAGAGAAACACACAAACAAGTTTTAGGTTTAGCTTAATGAGTACAAGAGATACAAAACACAATACCCCTAGCCTTGTATATATACTAAACTAAACTTGAAGAACAAGTTTGAGTTTGAGTTGGGTTTAGTTGGGTTCCCTTGGCCGATCGATATCAACATCCCACAAGGGGATTCCGGAACCTTCCCAATATTTGCAATCTAGTCCTTTCCAATTACATTTAACGATCGTTAGTCCATTACACTTAATTACTTAACGTCCGTTATAGTTATTTCGTTTAATTAATAAATAAATATAACTATTACATTTTTAATTTTTATATGCAAAGTGTGCAATCCAGTGGTCTCGAGTTCGATCCTAACTCACGTCTACTAATTTATATCCATAAAACTAACAAAAATGACAACTTTGACTTGAGTGACTCTAGTTTAGAAAGTGATTACTCTAGTTTAGAAAGTGACTCTAGTTTAAAAACCTCCAACCAACCCTTCAAAAAAAATATCTTTTCTCCGGCGGTCGGTTTTAACCGGCCGTCCGGACCTCCTTCTTTTTTATTTTTTTGTAGTTTTCTTTTCCCAAAATAAAGCCTTACTCACAGATCTGTCATCTCCCATCTCTGCCGCTGCCGTAGTCGCCGCCGCCACCATCTTCAGATCCGTTGCCATCCGGTCTCTTCTGCTCAGATCTATTGTGGTCCATCATCGATGGCTTGCTGCTGACTTGGGTTTCGACTTTAGATATGTTTGGTTTAGGTCTGGCTCCTTTAAGGATGCTTATTTTTATCTTCTATGTATGTTTTATGTACTTTATGTTCTTTTGTCAAGCTACATCTTTATATGGTTGTGTCTACCAAAAGCTCACCTTGGTGATTCCCCCCACCCTTGTATGGTGTTGTTGTAGTCTGTCACATCTATTATGGTGTATGTCTTGTTTTGGCTTAACTTGTTACTTTGTGTATTTTGTTTGGCAAGTCGGTTTCGATTTTGCCAATTATGTTCGATGTAACTTGTTGTGTTCAAATTTCCTCCATTTGTGAGGTGTGATATGATATGTCTGTTCAAAAAAAAAAGTTTAGAAAGTGATTCAAGTGGCGATAAAAAGCGTTCATCATGGAAAGATGTAATCAGAAACTTTAAACACTTTAATTTTATGGATGATAGAGGTTTGGATCTTTGAACAAGAATACGATGTCAACCAGGAACTTGATAGCCAAGTTCAAATTCCACTCGATCCTCCCTATGTTCTCGCTTTAAGTGCAATAAAACTGAAAGATTATGCAAATACCGTTTATAGTGTATCACATCTCTTTGGTTGAGGTCTCGAGGATATGAGACTTCTATTTGTTGGAAATGTATATATTTACAAATATGTGAATGTCCGGATTCGAAATCGTGACCACGGGATTGCACACATTAGCGAATGAGAATTAAAGTTAATAATTAATGTTTATGTTTACGATTAATTATTACACATTAAGTCCGGTTAACGATCGTTAAGTATTTAACGGATAAATGACTAACGACCGTTAAATGGAAAAGAGAAGGACTAGAAATGGAAAACTTGGAAAAGTTATGGATTGGGCTTTGGGCTTTCCTTCATGGCCGGCCATAGGGGCTATTCTAGGCCTAATCCCCTAACTTGTTCCCTAAGTTTACCTACTAGTATATAAGGAGGGGTAGGTTCTAGGGTTTCATACACTTGTGCATTGAATTAACCCTAGATCTCTCCTCTCCTCTCTCTAGTCTAATATTCGGCCGAACACCCCATAAGTAAGGGAGTTTGGTTTCGTTTTTCTTAAACGAGGACTTGTGTTAGATCTAGCAATCGCTTGATTCGTTTGGTTAATTCGTGTGTACAAGAACGTGGTTGTAAGACATTATTCTTACACCAATAAGTACTTCTTTGTTTTGCTTTGCTCGAGGGTTGTTTTGCTTTGCTCGAGGGATTTGACATTCGTAAGAGGTACGTTACGCATACTTTCAGTTAATTAATTTATTTGTTATGATCTTAAGTCTTCCGTTGTGTACTCTTGATGTCTTTATGTTTTATTGTATTTTATATATCATAAACTCAACAGTGGCATCACGAGCCTTGTATAACAAGTAATTAATTCCTGAAACACATAATTAAAATAAACATGAATGTGTTATTACTTGTATGCTTAGATCTAGGGTTTGCTTAACCTAAACCCTAATTTGAGGGGGTTTTTATTTTGTGCCCTAATTAGGTTTTATTAACTAATGTTTTAATTGGATTAGAAACCCTAAGATGCATACAACTTTATGTGTATATGCGTAACTTTGATTTAATTGCATTAATTGTTAAGTGTAATTTTATGTCCATGATAATTACATGCATGTTTTATCATGGATCTGCTTTTATTGTATGTCTTTCGTGGTTAAGTGATATACACTATATTTGATAGATCTAAAATTGGGGAAGACCTCAATATATATTAATTGGTTAATTAATAGGATTTATCTAAACCGTTTGCATGTGGCTATTTGATATGCATGACTTTATTTGTTATGCATTTATTGTTTATTTGTTTATTTATTTTTAAATACTTGCTTGTTTGTGTTTTGTAACAAGGGTATTTTTACAAGAAAAATAAACTGATCTAAACAATGGTGAAACATGTATTTTTAAGAATAGTAATCATAATCGTTTAATTGATTGATGACTTTGGTACAAATGACTGAAAGGCTCACCCATGAGAATGAACTAATAAAAGGGGTTTAAAGAAGTGCGCACAGTCACACTGAATGGATGTCTAAGGTTGTGCTTTAGCACGCACTGTCCTCGCCCTGTAAGTTCGAGTGGAGCTACTTAGTAAGTCATTAAATGTGCAAGCTCATCTTAAGGGCGAATTAGTATTGATTCCATGCGCCACTTAGGTGGTAATTATCCGAAACACTAAGTGTTTACACTTATGCAAAAGTACGGTATAATGGATGATAATTAACACTAATTCCTTGATTGGTGAACCCAATACCTCAATTAAAGTTTGATGATGAAAAGCTTATACATTAAAACAAGATATAAATGTTTTAATAAAACCTATGTTACGAAGATGAATGCATGACATCTTTGTACATATTTGATTTAACATCATAATTATTACCCTTTAATCTAAGTTATATGCCATCCAACGAAACGGAAACACCTAAGATTACCTTTTATTTGCGTGAGATCGTGACTTAGATCGTAATCAAAGGGTAAAATGTCCACGCGTCGTGAGAACGGGCATGGACGATTTTGCAGTTTCTTAAGTTGGACAACTTAATTGAGTTTTGTAGTGAAAGCTGGCAACTCAAGGCATAAGATGGGATAAAACATGTTTACATGGCAATTGAAATTGGCTATATGTAAATCCCATAAATCTAGGAATTGCAATTGAAATTGGCAATTGAGCAAAAGCTCTACCATTTTGTATAAGGTTCATTACTAGCGATCAACCTGATGTGATGAGATTATGACAATTTGGATCCTAGTTTTTCAGTGGAAATTAAATGGTTATATGCTTATGAACCATGGGTAATTAATTTTCTTGAAAAAGGTTAATTATCGAAAATACTAAAATTGAATTTTGTAATTCTTTTGAATGTATAATTGCAACATTTAACCGTAAACAAAGTTTAGTCTTTGATCAGTAAATTGCTCCATTCTGCTTTCAAACAAATGTTTGATCGAGAATAATTTACTGAAAAGACAAACGAAGTCTCTTTTCCATGGGAGAAGCATTAGACTCAATCCTATTCCTTTTCATGAATGAGAAAGGTATAATAGGAACGTTTTGAATTGTCTAAATTCTAATGTAACTCATAGCAATGAATTGCACGTCATATTTTCCATAAAGATTTCATTACCTTCATTAGGTGAATGAATTCTTTTGTAACAAACATGAATGTTGGTTAACTGGAAAACATGTATATGAGTTACTAAATTAGAAGCTAGACTAATTACCGCGAAAATTGGTAAAAGGAAAACTAGCTTAATTTATCTAGTTGGTTTACTTTAAACTTTAAAGGTGCTACATACCAGTATGAGGATGGTAGACCTGTTAAGGAAGAAATTGCATACCCAATTTTTCAAGTTAATAACATTGATGGATAACCCATCATTCAAAGAGTAGAATACACCTTTTAGTACCTTAGTAATGATTACGTATGGTTCTTTAAAGGTGTAGGAAAGTAAAAAGCAAGCAAGTTGTTTTCACTGGTTATGCAACACTTACAATGTTGTCAGATTCAGTGGGAGCATTTGTGTTGCATTTCTGAATAAGAAGTTGTTTTATTGATTTCTAATTCAGTGGGAGCTACAAGCCTTATTTCCTGTGTAGTAACTCAGATTATCTTCAAAGATAATTACTTTCCAATTGTAGGCACTTATGTTTTTAAGGATTGTCATGTGCGTTTCCTTACAAATCAATATAGTCCTATATCTACTAGTTATACCTATGACACAAATCATATTAATCAAATAAACGAACGTGTATCGTGTTGTTTATACGCTACATGATGTTGTTCCATGCACAAGTGGGAGAAATCTTATTGTGTGCAAGGTACAACACATATTAATATGATTTAAAAGGATTCTCTTGATAGAAGTAAGAGAATAACTTTCTAATAGGAAGTATACATTTAAATATGTATGATTGCCCTATTAAGAACATGTGTCAAGATGATAACAAAGACTACTTTATTTTAAATATTTATGTCATTCAATATTTAAGAAACACTTGTAGTTACAATTTATGTTACGCGAGAACGTGAACTAGATTGTAGCCCAAGGTAAAATATCCATGCGTCGTGAGAACGAGCATGGATGATTCTGCAGTTTCTTACATGGAACATTTCATGGAATGACATAATTAAATGAAGTAATCTAATACTACTTTGAATTTGAGTATTCGTTGAATGACTTAAATATATGTAGTAATTATTAACTTGAAATATTAATTGAAACCTGAGGTGGTGTTCATAATTACTTTAATTATAAATGTTTATGATTTTGTAAAGTCACAAACATAAAGTCTTTTAAAGACTTACAATATAAAGTAAGACGTTAACTTGCTATGTTTTAAGACATTTGCATGAAGTCAATGAGTTGATCAATGACTTATAACGTATAGTGGGATTATAACTGGTATGTCTTTTGACTTGGTCAAGAATATTTATGTTATAATGCATGCAATTGATTTGGTAATTCTATTGTACCATTAAGTTTTACTTTGTTGGTAAATAGGATAAACCAAAAGGTAGATGGTTATCTTAAATATTGTTAGATTAATCTTACAATATTAATTCTAAGGAAATACCATAATTTTATGGTATGTTCAGTTAGAAGAATCAAAATTTATTGGTATTGTTTGATTCAAGATAACTATAGTTTCTTCCAAAAGTTATCAAGGTTAGTAGATTGAGTATAGATTGAATATACTCAATATGACTCCAACCTAGAAGATTAATAAGACACCATTTGTTTATGGAATGTGATGAATCACATTAAGTCTTATAAATGAAGTTCTGAATTTGTTAAACTACTTATAGAGTGAGTTGTAACAAACAAATGTCAGGAACTGTCAATGTTTTTGTAATATCCCAAAAGAGAACAATGTATTGTTGCTCTACTTGCTAAACTATTTAAAGGTAATCTTTAAATTATTAAAGGCAAGTGGGAGTTTTGTTTAGATCTTGAAAGATTGAATTACAAAATACACAATCTTCTAAAATGCACTAGCAAATATCATGATGAGGCTAAACATGTATATGATAGACCTCAATATAATGGAATTGTCATTCATAGATCCGTAAGGATATCTCAGATATTTAATATGCTGAGGAATATGAGTTACAGGATCATGGTAAGCCTGTTAATCATAATGATAAATTTACCAAATGTTGAATTGTGGAAAATCAATCATACTATGAATGTAGAGATGTTGTCCATAAAGATAATCAACTTTAGATACTTGGTTTATCTTAATAATGAATATGAGTTTCTTCAAAGGATGAAAACCCTAGTGGTTTAAATCTTCATGTAAAAATCATATGGACAATATTGTACACATATTTAATGTATGTCTAGTGATAATAATATTAATCATATTTAAGCAATTAACTATGATTGAATATTCTTTACTAGATACATTAAATAGAAGTATAAAGATTATAATTGTCATACTTAGTTTCATTGATATGAAATTTTGACAATAAATGTCATAACTCTTTGTTGTGGAATTACTTTTGCGAGGACGATAAGTAATACAAAGTAGTTTTATGAATTCAAATAATCTTTGAATATGTACAAACTGCAAGAATCCATGAATGGATATATGCATGCATCTATGAGATGATTCTTATGTTTAATATTAAATCAATGTTTGATTTAATAAATAAAAATAAGATAGCTCATAAGTATTCTTGAAAGCTAGTGGGAGTATTATTTTTATTTTCTTAAATCTTATATGTTGTATGGGCAACTACATTCCACCTAAATTAAGTTTTAGTTGGGAATGAAACTTTGTTTGTAAGATTTGGAAATAAGACATACAACCTTGGAATATATGTTTATAAACATATGCGGAAAAATAAATGAGTCTAGTAAAACATGATAAATACATATCTTTAACAAGATATAATATGAATGAGATATTAAAGTTTAACTTGAAGATTCATCATGTACATCATGTTGTGTATAAGATTGTTGTGTCATGCTTGGTTACAAGATGATTTGACAACATTGAAAGTTGTTAGTGTAATAAATATTTTAAAAGGAATATGTTTGGATTTAGAATCACATTCCACAGTCTGGAGATGCTCCAAGATTCTATGGATGAAAATATGGCAATTGTTTCATAATTGTCATTGCCAACAAACTTGAGTTTTGGTAGGCACCAACATTACACTATAACTGTTCAAAGTTTACGGATGATTAAAGAGCATATTGTTGTAAACAATGATGCTAGTATAATTGAGATGACACTCAATTCTAGTCATGGTATTCTTGATGATGACCATGTTGACTAGTTATGCTCAACTAAGAGCATAGTTGCATTATACATTAAAGAATAAAGAATACTTTAAAACTTTAAAGTTTTGAAAGATGATTGTCATAAAAGGGTGGTCTAGGTTATCACGCACCTTATGGAATGATATGACAATATCAAGATATGTGTAAACATATACAAGAAATTCACTTATTGAATTCTTGAAATAAGTATTCTCAAAATTCCTATAGATCAAAGTTAATTGAAATTATGCCTTGTCAACAAGTATGATTATCATGACTTGAGGAAAAATTCATTAACTAAGAATTATCATGCATTGATCTATTTAGTATTTGGATAAAGGATATTAAACAATTATTATTTATAATGAATTAAAGTACGGTATACGTTTAATTTCATTTATAATATTGTGTCCTGTATTTGCATGTTTAAATCCTTGAATAATTTAAGTTATTCTAAATAGTCCATTGTCGATCAATAACATGGGAATGATATTGAATTAAGACAAATCTGAGTATTAGTTAGAATATACTTGAAAGTATATTGATGCGTAGCATGACTAATTTCAGATGATATTCAATGAATTGAGTATAAGACTTATCCCACCCACATGATGATACTTTATGGATCTTTGTCATTAAGTATATCATGGATATTTATCCTCGGACTTGAGATACAAGAGATATGTCATGGATGTAGTGCATTTTTGTGAAGCAATCTAACGCTACACGTGGCGGTAGTTATAAGGATTGTTTTCAGAAGTGTTGCGAAATTTATGAATCCTGCTTGTAGTCAAAATGGGATTTGTTTCCTTCAAATTTATTTTGAAGTATAATACTACTGGGCCCTCTCGTAGGATTGTTAAGATGTTTGTATGGCCATACCCAAGGTCTTCTGTTGGAAGAATTGGTAATCTTACTCAATCATATAAAGCGAGAAACAGAATAGTTAATTAAGAAATGAGTAAGATCCATATTCTTATTAACATGATATTAGAAATAAAAGGATGAATATGATGATGAATCATCAAACTTGGTTTTTCTCCAGAAAACCATACACGAGTTGTACCGGGGCATTGGCGTGTTGCTAGACGCTAACCAATGTCATTTCACGTTTGTAAACATATCCAAGTGGGAGCTGTTGGAAATGTATATATTTACAAATATGTGAATGTCCGGATTCGAACTCGTGACCACGGATTGCACACATTAGCGAATGAGAATTAAAGTTAATAATTAATGTTTATGTTTACGATTAATTATTACACATTAAGTCCGGTTAACGATCGTTAAGTATTTAACGGATAAATGACTAACGACCGTTAAATGGAAAAGAGAAGGACTAGAAATGGAAAACTTGGAAAAGTTATGGATTGGGCTTTGGGCTTTCCTTCATGGCCGACCATAGGGGCTATTCTAGGCCTAATCCCCTAACTTGTTCCATAAGTTTACCTACTAGTATATAAGGAGGGTAGGTTCTAGGGTTTCATACACTTGTGCATTGAATTAACCCTAGATCTCTCCTCCCTCTCTCTAGTCTAATATTCGGCCGAACACCCCATAAGTAAGGGAGTTTGGTTTCGTTTTTCTTAAACGAGGACTTGTGTTAGATCTAGCAATCGCTTGATTCGTTTGGTTAATTGGTGTGTACAAGAACGTGGTTGTAAGACATTATTCTTACACCAATAAGTACTTCTTTGTTTTGCTTTGCTCGAGGGTTGTTTTGCTTTGCTCGAAGGATTTGACATTCGCAAGAGGTACGTTACGCATACTTTCAGTTAATTAATTTATTTGTTATGATCTTAAGTCTTCCGCTGTGTACTCTTGATGTCTTTATGTTTTATTGTATTTTATATATCATAAACTCAACACTATTTTTATGACTCATTTGTTAAAAATGCAGGATTTGGGCAGATTAAACCCGATTCTAATGATCGCTGACAAAATAAAACTGGTAATAAAATCTCACTTATATTCAGTTAAAAAAATACGTCAGGGTACTCACTAATGAGTATAGCTACATATGTAGCCTAGATAGCACCCTAAAATCACATTCTAAGCCCTTAACCTTACGCATATATACACGCGTTTCTTTGACTTTAAGTTTCCTTTCTATGTGGGACACATACTGCACTAACATTGAATATCACAAATTGTATGCTGAAAGGAGTAATTTCATTTGCGTAATCATAATTTATGATTTTAGATTGCTATAGCATATTTGAGGTATTTTAATTAAATAAACACAAAATACGTTTATGAATTCAATTCATCTAGTTGCTTGAGATGTATGTACAAGTAGTTATATATGTTAGCCCATATTGTGTAGTATTGATGTAACGAGGCCTGAGTCTAAAATATTCATATTATTGCTATAATTCTATACAATGTAATCAATCAAAATCAAGCAATCATTACCATTCTACATGGTATTACTAATCCACCATTACCGATCCTAAAAACCTAAAACTAAACTCTTCCGCCGTCGCCTCCGGCCGCCGGCTACACGCGAGAGGTTTGGAAGGCTCCCTAAATAACCTTACTGCTACTTACCTTCTTCTATCTCTCTTGCATTAATAAATGATTCACCAACCAAATATTTAGAAACAAAAATGTTTTGTTGGGGTGTGAGTGATGCCAATGAGGTAAACTCACTAATAGACTCGGAACAGTATACAAAGTTATGTGAAGAAGAAGATAGTCACTAGATTCGACAACATATGTCTCTTGACAAATGTTTGTTTTTTTTTTTTAATTGTATCTTTATGTGACATCTACTTATTTTTGTTTCGTTTTGGTTAAGTATGTTTTGTGGTTTGCATTTGGTTTTTGGCAATTGCGGATCTTGTTTGAAGAAAAAAAATATATATAATAAAATAAATAAATAAATAAATTGAGATAATATTGGGCCACACACAATTTTGATATTTATTTGTGAGGTGGATATTTATGTTTTTTATAGGGAAAAACACGCCCCATTTATTTGTAAAGTTCTTTAGGGTTGAAGTTGTAGAACAAACTTTCGTTTTCTCATATTTTCTTTTAATGTTAGTGCATAAGTTTTTTTTTAGCTGTAATTTATTTTGTTTTAGTTGTTGAGGATACTTTGGGTTATCTCGTTTGTTTTAGTTGTAGGGAATACTTTGGGTTATCCCATTTGTTTTAGTTGTAGGATATACTTTGGGTTTATCCAGTTTGTGTTAGTTGTAGGGGATATTTGGGGTTATCCCGTTTGGTCATGATATTTTGGTTAATCCTGTTTGGTACAGATACTTTAATTTATCCGGTTTGATGCGTGTTTATGTCAGCTGCTGCTTGAAGATGTGTTTTCGCTTGCTGTCGAATGTCTTCTTCAACAATTATATATTAGTTTTACTTTATTGTTAATTAGCTTTTAATCTCCAGTCCGAGCGTTTATGATTTTGCTGCTCGGACTGCTAGAGAGTGTTAGCCCATAACGTTCGGGTGTGTATGTGTGTATTTCTTTAAACCTAAAAACGGTGTATTGTGGGTCTCAAAGGGCCGGTTTGGCTTGTAATATGAGGGATGATTTTATTTTTTTTATTATTTTTTTTCAAGTGACTAATGAGGTTGTGTTATTGAAATGATAACGTAGGAACAAAAATTAAGTTTTGACATGTGAGGGTACCATTTGCTCTAATGATATGTTTTAAAAATTGTTTCTATATTTATTCGACATGAGACATTAATTTCATCCCACATTAAACTTTACATCTCTCTAGTTTGTTGAAAGAAAATATATTTTTTAGAAAGTTTAATTTCAATTTATTACAATATATGAGCTGTTATGAAATAAAAACATAATGGGTTCTCTAGATAAGTCAGATCTTTATTTCAATTTATTTTCTAAACTAGTTATAATGCCCGTGCACGCACGGGGTTTTTTTCTAAATTTTTGAATAACTTATGTTTTTTTATTAAAAAACAAATAGTTTGTTTTTTGTTTTAATTAAAATTATTTTTAACTACCAAAGTAAGGGTTCATATATATATTTTTAAAAAGTTTAATCACAATACTTTATAAAAAACGTTCAGTTACCGTATGTTCTGTTCTTCATCGCTAAATTTTGTAAACTTAATAGTTTAACTTTATGTTAGAATATTGATGGTTGTGTTACGTTGTTACCGTTGTTAATTCAACTATTATAACATTTTTTAGATTTTTGTAGACTATAAAGAACACTAATATAAAATGTTTATAGATTTATCTAACTTTAAAATCTTAAATATAAATTTTCAACGTCATCTTCTTCATTAATATGTGAATTTTAAGATTTCCAATGTCCCTTTAGGACCGCATTTGATCCCACATCTCAGCCTGCGTCTTTAGACTCTGCGTGTTGGTGACAATTCTATTTCCAATCCAAAAGGTACAAAAACCAATGCAATATAATGTAAGAATTCTGGAAGATTAGCTTCAATAACCTTTTTACACATAAGTGAAGGATAAAACTGGAATCAAGCAAGTGTTCTGATGTTCTAATTCAAAAAGGCACTTTGCAGCCACTTCGCCCAATTCCACATTCTCGTGAACCACACAAGCAGCCAATAACGCACCCCAAACAGTGTGATTAGGGGTAGATTGTATTGTGGTAATCAATGTATATACCTCTTCAAGCCTACCTGCTCGGCCGAGAAGGTCAATCATACACGTGTAATGATTAGGACGGCGGTTGACTTTTTGATCTTTTAACATGAACCGAAATAAGCTCAACCCGTCATCCACCAAACCTGCATGACTACACATAAGCCATATATTATCACACTCCATAATATAATGTATGTTTCTTTTGAAGGTCACATAAGATTGTTCCAAAGCTCCACATTTCAAGTATCTATTGATTAAACCAGTGGCTAAATCACTTTTTGAGACTCTGATCTTATTAAATAATCATGAAAACTTGTTACCTGTCTTAGATCAGTCGTACGTATGCAGGTAGAAGACACTTTAAAGTTGCTTCATTTGGTGCGACACTTATCAACCTCATTTCTTTAAACATTATTGCTACTTTACCGAGTACAATTTCACTGCATCCAGAAAGAATTGCATTCCATGGGGCTTATTCTAGTTTTTGATGTTTTATTAAACACACAGAAGCTATAAGTGACAATGCACACTTCGCGTACATGTCAACTAATCCAGTTTTCAAGCAGCATTAACGGGCAAAGTGATACGGCACATTTTGTGTCACCATTTACAATGTATCTGGTTATCATGTAAGTCCATGTCACAACATCTCTGTGACTAATCCAATCGAGGAAAAATGGTGTCTGCACAGTACCAAGGAATAGAGAACCCTCCACCATTATTTGCATTACATTGCATCAATGTTTTTGCAAACAAAGTGGGCTTATCAGAAGAATCAGACCCACTATGAGTCTCCACCAATGGTACTCCATCATCATAATCGTAATTATGAAAACTGTTTCCAAGTGGGCTCAACCTAATCTTACCATAAACTTCATTGGTTTCAAAAAGTCTGTCCGTAACTTAACATCAACCACCCTGCAAAGTATGAAAGCTCAAAGCTTTGGCATCCCACTAAAATCTACATTCGTACGTGTATGTTCAACATGTCC
Organism: Chrysanthemum makinoi; assembly: GCA_910596185.1. Lineage (NCBI taxonomy): Eukaryota > Viridiplantae > Streptophyta > Magnoliopsida > Asterales > Asteraceae > Chrysanthemum > Chrysanthemum makinoi. The sequence continues at coordinate 32,837,334 of OU343222.1, read as the reverse complement.
CTGTGGAAAATACGACACCTTTGAATTAGGCAAAGGCATTTGAATCATCCCACCAGCACAAGCATGCCATAAATGAGGGTCTACACTCCTCTCTACCCCGTTCATACTTTTCACTTGTTTCTGTATCTCTACCTATTTGAATATTGTTTACCTCTATGGATAACTAAATAAAAACCCACGGGTGTACTCTATGAGCCCTATTTTCCTTGTAAATGCTGCAAGTAGATTGATAATGAAAAATTAAGGCCAATTCAAATATAGCAAAATCAACCCAAACTCTAAATGTTACCAACATATGCTCGATAATCTACAAAAGCAATAAAACACACCTGAACATACTCTTTGATTGCATCCAACATACTTGCGCATATTTCAGTCTCGGGTTCCTATAAGCAAATATTTAGTAAATATTGTAAATAGCCTGAAATAAGGAGAGGGAAAATGAAAAAGTTAACCTTGTGTAACGCCTCTATTAGAGCTGGTATGATATAGTAAGACAATTGCTTTACATAGGGCTCATTGCGACCCTGACCGCCCCTTCTTAACTTCTAACTTTGTTGAACGAAGTAACTCTGGCGTAACTACAGGTCAAAGAAAAAGTATTAAATATTTGTCCGATTCATAGCTTATAGTCTCAACATAGAAGATATTTCACCAAGGTTTCTTTTAGCTTAAACTCGAAGTTTAATATCAGCAAAATCCCAATCCCAGCAACACAAAATATTTGCCTACCTTAATAAAAGATTAAATAGCAGCCAACAACTTCATGTAAAAGCTCAAATACTTAGGTACCTAAAAAGCGAAAGTAAAAATAAAAATGTTCAATGGTCATACTTTTATGCGATTACACACATAAGAAATTTTTTTAAATAGAGCTATTATGCCTAACTACAATGCAATTTTGTTTGTTCCATATAAGTCTTCAAAACATATTATGAGTTATTATATGTCCAAATAACCTGCTCTTAATATAACATATCCCAAAAATCATAAGAATCCAAAGTTTACCAACAATCAAAACATAATTGATCATCTAAAACATTTATTCTTAATATACAAATATTAAGAATATTTGTATATTAAGAATAAAACATTACTGTGCTATCCCTTACATTAATGATAATCTGTTGTTTTCTCATCCAAGTTGCTACATTCTCTTGGAAAAGATAAGCTGAGTTTATTGGAAGTCAGCTGATATTAAAAGGTTATAACCTTCCATTCAATTTTTATGCCTTGGTAAAAATTGAATGTGATTTTTTGATCACTTCAGATGATGGCTCTGTATCTTGGATTACACATTTAAAACATTACTGTGCTATCCCTTACAGTCCTTTGTAGGCCTTTGTTAGGTAACATAGGGGTGTATGGGTTTGCATAGTGTATGGTTTTTATGTGTAAAACATAAAGTGAGTATCCATCTGTGAAGGGTAAGTGATCTGGTGTGTGTCAAAAGGAGTAATGGTTGGTACTCACTGCAAGGTGTGTGTTCCCATGTGTGTGAAGCCATTGTAGTAAATGGAAATGTAGCTCACATGGTATAGCCCTTGCAGTGGAGAGGTTATGGTGCCTAGTGAAGCCACTAATCTATTTTGTCATGATTATTGTGGATGATGGTTGAATGATCATGATGAATAGATAAGGTGGAAATGCAGCTAGATGGTTATATGGTGCTTAAAAAGGTGAATTTGGTGCTGCAATCTTGGCTCTTTTGAAGTTGATTGATGACTGCAGTTATATGGAGTTTAGATGCAGTTGATGTTTTGTTTCTGATATGTTCTGTTTTGTACTATTCCATTGAAGTTTCAAGTTTGGTTGTATGTTTTGATAAAAGAGTTATAGGCATGTCTATAGCTCTTATAGATGTATGAGTTTTACTTGTTTTAATAAGATATATTCACCTTTTGCACTAGAAAAAAAAATATATATATATATACAAATTGACAGATTATGTAAACAACTATCGGGCAAATCTTATACGTTGGGAACCTAAGATAAAACTTAACAAACATGGTGATGAAGCAACAACAAAGATGAACCTTTCGTTCATCTGATATCAATTCACATTAAGAAGAAGAAAACGATTAAGTAGAATCGAGTGTAGAGTATTACCTACATAAAATTGATTCTGTACACCAATTGAATCAACCATGTCAAATTATTTGTAGCGATTGATTTCCTCAGAGTAATGATATGTGAATCTCAAATCGAATGATGGTAAGGTTTTTCTTTGTTGAAGTGGGATAGGTTTTTTGTTATCAGGAAGAGTGATTTGGGTATGAGAATGAATGAATTCGGAGAGTGAATTTGTTACCGCTTTTTAAGTTTTGGTCCACAAGTATGATAAAATAGCTAGTAAGTACATGTGTATTTTTTTTTTCTTTTCTACGCAAGAGTATATAAAAACGAATTTGTTTTAAAAAATTGCCAAATCAAGGAAATTTTTAGTTGTATCTATCAAACATATTTAAAAACTAACAACAACAATAATTATATTATTACTAAATTAGGTATGAATTGATTTTTTTGAAATGAAAAATTCCCACTAGGGGTTTTATTTTATTATATAAAAGATTGAGTCTATTTCGCTACAAAATTAGAAATTATGGGCTTTACCTTGTTGTGTCCTTGTGTTGTAAGCCTGTGTCACAGACGTGTCCTGTCTTACAACTTAGAGCACAAGGTATCGTAATGACGGATAACACGTTATTGGTATGCCACTTCAGTGCCACATCATTTACCTCTTAATAACACACCAATAACTAAAACACCCTCCCTCATAACACACCACTAACATGTTACTGGGTCTCACAAAATACCCCACTATAAATACCCCTCACTCACAATACATTAAAAAAATAAAAATAAAAACACAACATTTAACCAAGGGTCCTACTAATGTTGCACACCCTAATAATTATAATAGGGGGTGTGTGGTCTTTCTCTCTCTCACATGCGCAGGTACCCCTACACCAAACTTTCTTTCACCCAACCCAACACCCATTCATCACTTACACATCACGCATAACCACTTGTACACTTTCTAAAACACCTTATCCAACATCCAGCTGTACATCAACAAAGTCAATCATAACTAGAAAAAAATTACTCGTGCAGACATGTTTTTGTTTTATTAGGCGGTTTTTTTTTTTAATTATTTTATTTAATTGTGTAGTATTTATTTATATGGTATATTTAATTTGTATAGTGTTTATATATCTATAATGTATTTATTTTATTTAATTGTGTAGTGTTTATTTGTGTGGTATATTTAATTTATGTAGTGTTTTTATATGTATAGTGTATTTATTTGTGTAATGTTTTTATATGATATTTATTTTACGTTACTTTTTATAAACTTTTTTTTTATAAACTTTTTTTACAAATTTTTTATAAAAAAGGTTTATAAAAAATTTTTATAAAAAGTTTATAAAAAAAAGTTTATAAAAAAAGTTTATAAAAAGTTTATAAAAAAAGTTTATAAAAAAAATTTATAAAAAAAGTTTATAAAAAAAGTTTATAAAAAGCTTATAAAAAAAGTTTATAAAAAGTTTATAAAAAGCTTATAAAAAAAGTTTATAAAAAGTTTATAAAAAAAGTTTATAAAAAAAAGTTTATAAAAAATACACAATTAAAAAAAATAACGTAAAATAAATACCATATAAAAACACTACACAATAAATACACTATACATATAAAAACATTACACAAATAAATACACTATGCATATACCCTAAACATTACACAATTAAATAAAAAAAAATACATAAAACAATAATAAAAAAAATCCAATCATTGGCCAATCATTGAGACCAATGATTGGTCTATTGGGGTGCAAGGGAAGGAGTTCATGGGGTGCAATAATAGATCATCCCTTAACCAATAACTTGAGCCACTGAAATAACTCAAACATGAATGGCTTGTGAATGGCATGTTCCTAGGTACCATCATTGGCATGTTATTGGTTTACAAATAAGTATTTGGCATGTTAAATTCAATGCATACCCTCTGCTCTTAGAATGTACTCAATCAAATAAGTAAGGAAAATAACAATTTCAATTTTATACTTATTCATATAAGTGCCGAAATTATTCAAAGCGATTTTAACCCTTTAAAAGCAAGTGAAAAAAAAATCTTAGATCCGTAAAAAACAATATCAATTATTGTCTCATTCTTTGTAAAAAGCTCTAAGAATATTTCAGAGTATCTCAGGCCAGATGCAACAAAATTTACCTCAGAGTATCTCAGGCCAGATGTAAAAAGCAATATCAATTATTGTCTCATTCTTTGTAAAAAGCTCTAAGAATATTTCAAAGTATCTCAGGCCAGATGCAACAAAATTTACCTCTAGGGATGTCTTAGAACATGCCATTCAATCAACAATTCCTACATATATACGCACATTCATTTTTATTTTTCTCCGATGTGGGAGAGTGATTCTATTTATTAATATATGAGTGTTATAACATAAACACATCTTATGAATCAAGACACCTTGTTGTTTAATAACTACTAAAATAGGCCTATTTTGCTACAAAATTCGAAATTGATCGTGGTTGGTGTGTATTACCTTAAGGCAAGTTTGATGACCCAAAAACAGACTCGAGTCTAACATCGTATTGTATCATAAACTGATTCGCGTAAAAAGAAAAGTACACGCATGAAAGGGATATATAAAAGTTGTGAAAAATGGTGGGAACGGGCCGGGGGTTGGTCATGTGATGCAAAATACACAATTCCAAATCAAAGGACTTCAAAGGCAAGTGAAAATGGTTTTAGTAATTGAGTTGAAAATGTTCAACTTAAGAAACGTTGTGTTCAAATTCAACACAAACAATATTATAAAATTACAATTTGATACAAAAACATTTATGCGTTTAATTAGCCGATTTAAACTTTTTGTTTTTTCTTCTCGTTCTTACTTTATTCAAAAAGCATTGCTATATCCTCTTACTTAATTCTCCTACTCATAAAATCATACGTGTAATGCACTAATCCTCCCTTATAATTTGTATCATTGATTTCTCCACTTATCACACTCATGTAAGGTAAGAGGATAATTAAAAACAAGTAGTAGGAATAAATATCATTTTCCTTATTCAAAGCAAAGTTCCTCGAAAAACTATAGACTTGAATGATGGAAAGTAAAACATGTTTCCTACGTATATAGAATGAATTCAATGTTAAAGTTAAATTTTACTCTTAATAAGTAAAACACTAGTTTAAAAGTAAAAAAATATTTGTTGAGTAGAAGATCTCGTTAAAATCTATGAAGTGAACATTGCACATATATTTACTTCATAGATTCTAACAGATTAATTGTTTGAGTGACTACAAGAGTATACATACACTCTTACTTCTCTTCTTTCTGGATGTGGGATTAATTTGTCGTAAGAAGTGATTCATCCTTCATGCTTATAAACAATGTTGATTTGGTGACTACGTATATAGAATGAATTCAATGTTGTTATTTGTATTATTAATGTTGAAGTTATTGTGGCCCTTGTGAATAATGATACCGTCGATCGCCCCGAGTTTAAAATGACCCATCTTCCACCATTTGAAAACGCTCTCTCATCCGTTCACGACTCTTGAACACCGTAAGAAACAATATTCCAACATTTCAATTTCACTCCTACAATTAATGGGGACAAATGGTAGAGTTGAGATCCATTCCAAGATTAATTAGAGCAACGTTCCTTTATATATATGTGCTAAAATTCATATATATCTGTAAACGAAGATCTATAGTCAGTATCAGTTATTATTGTCACAAGTATGCGATGGGATTTGGGAGTATTTTTAAGTAAAGTCAGCTAAAACACTTTGTAATATTGGGCCCCTATGACCCACAACTCAAAATGAGCCTTGCGACGAGACGCGGACATTCCCCATGCTGCGGTTCCCTCCGGTCCGTTCCCGGGTTGGGTTAGGGGAACATCCGGCGAAAAACTTGGCTTTACTAAGAAAGTAGATGGATTGGGGCTAGAGTTTTTGTCTCCGTCGCAACCCACGAGCAATTTATACCTTGTTATACTCAATATTTAACGGGCCACACTAACGGTCGTTATACTCCCACATGTGATACCCACGTGAGGGTATATCCGTCTTTTCCCACCTTTTTTTCCAGTTCTTTTTTTCTTTTTTGTCTCTATCTTAATCCACTATTATCATTTTCTCAGTATACCTGATCAAAACTTCAAAAAACTTAAAACCCTCAAACTGATGTATTTCCACAAAATCAGAAACAAAAGCTCAAACAATTGATCTTCAACTAACTAATACATTGTGTTATATAAAAAAACGTAACTAATACATAGCACAAAAAACCACATCAATTATTTACAAAAACACAACTCTGTTTGTGTTTCTTCCTCTTTAATCACAAAAACCATAGATCTGTTTGTGTTTCTTCTCCAAAGCACAACACACGAAATAAAAAAAACAGAACAAAAAATCTGCTATCCCACCGGTACACCGGATACATATCGTTATATACACCAACACATCTGGGTTGTTATTTTTTTCCTGGTTGTTCGAGACCAACCACAACCAAAAGCAATCAGAAGCCCAGATCGAGAAACATGGCGGCCACAACCATCTGATGATGAAGAGGCGGCCAAAAATGAGACACATGGCGACCACAACCAAAAGCCCAGATCGAGAAACATCGGGGCAAAAAACGGCATGGCATGGCAGTTGTTATGTTTAAGAGATGTGGCAGTTGTGAGAGATAGGTCATGGTTATTTCATTGATCATTGTTGTTAAATCGTCACCGGAAATGGTAGGAGATATAAGATTGGTGGTGGTTTTTTATGAACATTAAAGATGATGTTGATAGAGGAAAAAAAGATGAGAGATGAGATTAGGTTGGGAACTAAATGTGAGAAAGAGAAAAATGAAAGTGACGAAAATAAGTTTGAGGTGGTTACAGTGGAAATAAGTTTGAAAAAAAGATGATAAATTGGGTATTTTCACAAAGGAAATTGGGTTTTTTCTTTGAATAAGTTTGAGGTGGTTACAGTGGTGGTGGGTGAAGACGATAGTGGTGATGGTTTAAAGAATGAGAAGATATACAGTATTAAAGAAGAAAATAAGCAGTGAGTTATGTGTAGACATAAAAGGACGAAATTACCCTCAAGTGTGTACACTAAACGACCGTTAGTGTGGCCTGTTAAAGTAAAGGGCCAACGGTGAATAACGTTTCGCAGTTAAAGACCAACGGTGCAATTTTTTTGGTCAAAGGACGAAACTTGATGGTCAACGTATACCACAAGGACGAATGGTGTAGTTTACTCAAGAAATAACGAAAACAAAAAAGTAAAATATAATGAGATCATACACATAGTCAAATTCTGAGATTATTGGCGTAGATAAATTTATGTGATTAAACAACGTTAAATGGTATAAAAGCTTAAGTTCATTATGTATAATGCATTTACAAACATTAGAAGGATTTGCCAAGATATTGTAGGTGGGAGTAGGGGTGGAAACGAGCCGAGCCGAGCGCGAGCCTGAGCTCGAGCTCGGCTCGTTTATATATACAAAGCTTGAGTTCGGGCTCGAGCTCATTTCGAGCCTCATAGTTTGAGCTCGCGTTCGGCTCGTGAAAATATTTACAAGCTCGAGCTCGACTAATTTATATAATGTGTTAAAAGAAAACAAAGTTTAAATGGAGCACGGCTCGTTAATTACGTAAGGCTCTAGCTCGTTTATACACGTTTATACGTATAGACAATATACATACGTATATATTTTTAGGCTCGTGAATCTATTCGAGCTTTTTCTCGATTATTAAATAAGCCCAAACTTAGGATCGAGCTCTCGATCGAGCTCATTTAGGCTCGGCTTGTTCAAACTTTTTACCGATCCGATCCCGAGCTTTTCACGAGCGGCTCGACTCGTTTCCACCCCTAGGTAGTAGCACATATTAGCTTTAAACTTTATTGTATAGGACCTAACTGAAACTACACACAATGTTAAAGGTGAGTATTCGTAAATAGATGGTTGGTTGAAATAATTTGACGCATTAGAAATAGGGGTTTAAACGAGCCGAGTACTGCCAAGCTCGAGCTCGACTCGAATACCAAAACTCGAACTCGAAACTCGAATCGAGCTCGTTCGAGCTTTATATTTCGAGCTCGACTCGGGATATAAAACTCGAGCTTGAAACTCGACTTGAGCTCGATTATTTCTGCATTCATGCTCGAACTCGATAAATACTCAGTATATCAAGCTCGGCTGGACTCGATTTCTATGAAAGTTAAGTAAATGTATTTATATAAAAGGGTAAATGTGTAATTTAATCGAAGCTCAATAAGGCTCGCGAGCTTCATGAGCCGAGTATTTTGGAGCTCAAACTCGACTCGGAAATGTACTCGAGTAGCTTGACTCGTTTAAATCGAGTCGATTTCGAGTAGTTTACGAGTCGATCTCGAATAACTCACGAGTTGTCTCGTCTCGTTTACACCCCTAGTTAGAAAGCTCACGTATGACAATATGACCTGATAATTAGGGAAGGTATCATTTTCAAAATTTTCTTATATATACAGTAAAACTTTTATAAATTAACGATGTTTGGACTGAGATATTTTATTAATTTGGAGAGATGTTATTATATCGATAAATTAATAATTTATTAATTTAAAAAAGTTTTACGTATGACATTTAAATTTTCAAGTCCAAATACTAGTTAAAATATATACTAGTTAGAGATGAAATGTAAAATAAAAATACAAGTTCCAATTATCATTTTATGAATTCAAAGCATTGAAGAATTAATAAATGTATACTAATGAATGTTACGAGGTTTAAAGCATTGAAGAAATTGTGTAACTTTTTAGTAATTATTAATTTATAGTTTCCTTGAGACTAATATATATACACTAGGGGTTTAAAAAAATATTATCTTATTATTTTATCGATTAGGGTCCAAATTTGTACTGGTCCCGAGTTGGGACGGGACAAATTATTAATTTTATCGAAGTTATTAATTTATCGAGTATTAATTTATAAAGGTTTTACTGTATAATGTATGTTTGGCGTGGAGCAACTTGCATTTTGATTTTTAATAATTGTTTGACAAAGAATAATGAGTTGTGACTTTCTCCCTCCTTGAAACTAATTCTCCGTTGAGCCATGATGTTTTTTCACAGCTAGTGCAACTTTTAACAAACACACCCATATAATATTTGGTATAATTAGCAGTGTTGCAAAAAAAGGTCTACAAGGCCGATTAATTATCGATTAGGTGCTACTGGGCCATCGAGCTTTCCGATTTGTGTAAATTATTCAAACAAATCGGTCAACCATGGTTAACGGCGGTTACCGATGGTCAAACTTGCTGAAAACATGGAAATCTTACCGGAAATACCCTAAACTCGCCGTAAATTAGTTATAATCATTTATAATCACTGTTTATATCTATTATAAGATGTTTTTCAAGGAAAATCTTGCCGGAAATACCAACACTTGTCGTAAATACCTAAACGTTGCCAAAAATGCCAATACAATTAATCACCAATTCGCTATTTTTGCAAATCTAAATAAATGTAATCACTTATAGTCGCTGTTTATATCTATTACAAGATGTTTTTAAGAAAAATCTTTTGTAGAATACCCAAATCTACTTCAAAATACCTAAAATTTGCAAAAAATGTCAATCCGATTAATCACCAATTAATCCTGCTTAGACCGATTACAAGCTGCAGGGGGTCGACCGCCTCACTACCGATTCGCGATTTTTGCAACCTTAATAATTAGTACATAAAATGACAAAATAGCTAGTATAATTAGTACATAAAATTACAAAAGTATAATGAGTACATAAAATTATAAAATTACAACAGTTTTGTATGCAACGCAGTTATATATGATTATACTGCAATGCAAACAACAGTTATATACTCCCTCCGTCTCATATTTATTGTCCACATTTTCTTTTTTGGTTGTCTCAAATTAATTGTCCACTTACCTTATTAAGTAAAAACTAGAGAATATAGTGGGGGAATGTTCCATTTAAGTGGTTGAAAATTAATATGGCCCCACTTTTACTAAACTTTGTGTTTTCTCTCTCATGACAATAATTTTGAGACGGAGGGAGTATGATTTTTGCAACCTTAATAATTAGTACATAAAATGACAAAATAGCTAGTATAATTAGTACATAAAATTACAAAAGTATAATGAGTACATAAAATTATAAAATTACAACAGTTTTGTATGCAATGCAGTTATATATGATTATACTGCAAAGCAAACAACAGACTTTGAGTCAACTCTGAAAGCTTACGTATATATGCGCACATTTTTTTCTTTTCCTTCCGATATGGGACACTTCTAACATAACGATTGGTGTGTTGAAACTTGAAAGTAACAATTGCCCTTTCTATAAATACAACTCGTGATTTTGATGATTAAAATATATATGAATAGTTATGAAATAAACACAAAATAGGTTTTATAGATTTTGCCAAACTACTAAATTCGACTTATTTAGCTACAAAAAATAAAATTAAGAGAAAGATTTGGAGACCTAAAAGAGATGACTAATTTTGTGTCTAATTTATGTGTCATTGATTAATTGGATCGTGAAGAAGTGAGTCCGATTGATACAACCAATAAATTATTGCCACACATATTTAGGCACAAAATTAGACATAACTTTTAAATGTGCAAATCACATCTTATAAAATTAAGCATAGTTTATTGGCCTTTACTTTAGGCCTATTCGGCATATTGGTGTTAGAGACATGTGGATCCCCTACCCCGCTCTTTTTAATGTAAGCATAGTTTATAAGCCATAAATTCGATCTGTTAGATAGTATTCAGTTAGTATGAATTGTTGATCACATGAATTCAGTTTAATTAGTAACTAGGGGTTTTGCATAATACATATATCAAGTATTGCCGAGTTGGCACAAACTTATAACAATACTTATTAAAGCATGAGTTGTACGTCTTTCCACTATAATAGGGCATTGCCCGAATTTAAACGACCGCTTAAGCCATGTGTATCGGCCTATTTTATCAGACATCATCGATGCCATAAAAACATTATTCTAGCTGTCTAGGGCGCCAATATATAAGTACGGTGAAAAGGTTTTATTCTTGGTAGGGGAAAATCTTTGAAACACTTTCATTATCTATATAAAAACATATTTTTCCTCGTTTGTGGACGTAGGTCAATTGGAACTAATGTTACCCGAACCTGGATAAATGAGTGGTTTTACTGTTTTAGTATGGCATTTTAGGAGTATTAGGTGAACTAAAGTACATCACTTTTCTTATTTGAGCTCGTTACAACACTTCTCACGTGTTTTGGGTCATTGGAGTTATAGTTTTTTAAGCAAATGACTTGTTGCCCTTGTTCTTTCTTTTGTTCGTCAAAGATGTTGGTGGTTGTTATTAATTCATCTTGTGTTTTGGAATTATTTTCGGATTTGATAAATATTTAGTACTTGTTTGGGTGTTGTATGTTGGAGGTTTTGTTTATGATTTTCTTATTTCTGTATTGTTAATCTTAATGTTTCACCGATTTATGATATTTTAAGTTTGAGGGAAATTGGTCCGATTCCTAGTAATAAGTATTCTTTTGGCAAGCACTGATTTGAACCACCTGCTACTTACAATGGAATCACAGGAACAAGTCCAATTTTTGAGAGTCATGTTGTTATATACAATATACATCGTTGTAAACTTGTAATGAAGACTTGTAGATTGAAATTCAAGTGACATCTTTCTTTTGGTTTAAACATCCACATAAAAGGTTCAACATAAAGTGGGTCGAATGGTGCATGTCCTGTTCGATATCAAGTCTGAGATATGTGTTTGTTGTTTTCGTGGTGTTTGGTTGCTGTCATTGGTGGTTTTGGCTATGACTCGTTTTCAGAGGATTAGAAGGTTGTTATGGGGACTGACTTGGATAACGACGCGGGGACACTTTTTCGAGTGTTGACATTGAAATCAAATATATGGAAAGTTATGAGACAAGTGAAATATAAATTCTATAACCCACTTGGTATCTTATGGAACGGAGCGCTTCACTGGTTTATGGAGGATGATGATAAGAAAGTAATTCTTTCTTTTGATTTATCTCGAGAGGAATTTAAGGAAATTCCCCAACCTGATGACTCAAGATATGTAGGTGATCATGCAAGCTTTCTAGGGATCACTGAAGGACGTCTATGCATATATCGTACCGATCTCCCTTATCAGAGATGGGTAATGAAAAACGACAATGATAAACAATCTTGGGAACTACTGCCGGGTTGTGAGACGAAGACGTATGATGTTGCACACATGCTCAAATGTTACATTCCACATAAAAATTGGTGCCTACGTGATGATGAAGATGGTAAATTTTCTTCTAAGACTGGGAAATATATCCGTTGCCCTATATATGTTCATAGCCTTGTTTCTCCCCATCTTGATGAGAAACCGAAGAAAAAGAAAAAGAGGAGTGATAAAAGGGGTGTCAAATTAGGATGTTATTTCAAGGTCTTTCGTGTTTCACATAACATACTCAAGAGAAAGAGGCAGACGGAGAATCTAAAAATGAATGGTAAGATATGTTCTGAATAAGAGGTTTTTATTTGATTGTCCTTTCTTTTAACACACACCCCATAGTCCTCCCGATTTCATAATTATGTTTATGATGGTTCTTATATATACCTGGTTTGGCGGAATTATGTTTATGATGGTTCTATAAGTTTTTGAAAGTATAATTTTAATACGATAAAAATGGTAAAACTATTCAACCATCAATTCTAGTTTTCTACACGTGTCTCAGTATATTATGATTTAAATTTTTTATAATAGTTAAGTCTTTTGTGATTTGCGGCCTTATTCTTAGTTTCGCACCAGGCCACCCAAATCAATAGGACTACCTTGCAAATAGACCCAGGCATGAGAGCAAAAACCTGCAGAAAGGGAAGCAAAGAAACTCACTGCCAATACCGTCAAGAACTAAGATGCCAAGAGACATTTCTTTGGATCAAACAACCACATTGAATATTACGACTTCTAGTGTGTTGAAACAATAAATTTCCTTTCGATCTATACATATAACTTTTAATTAATTGGATAGTTAAAATATATATGAGATGTTATGAAATAAACCCAATATCACGATTTAGATTATATAAGCCACGTTTTACTGTCAAAGTTATAGATACAAAGGTAGAAGGTAAAAAAAGAATTTTCAACTTGTTTATGGCTAATGTCATAATTAAGTTACATTTTACTCTTAATAACCGAATCAAGTACTAAAATAACAACAAAAGAAACAACTTTAAACAATTGGCTAGTGTTTCAAAGTGAACATAGCTCATATGTTAAGTTCAAAACTAATTTACAATAAATCGAGTAATTAACTATCAACAATATTTACTTATATCTCTTTTGTTCTTTTTCTGATGTGATACTAACTTTGTGATGAAGAGTTACATGTGTTGTTATTAATTTAAAAAGTTAAAAGAAAGTTACATTTACTCTTAAAAAAAAAGATGAACAGATTTTTGTTTATTGATAATGTATATATTAACTTTACAAAAATATGTCACACAATCTATTATATATTAATCAGCTATATATACAAACATTTCTTTCTTTCTTGCTCTGATGTGAGACTATCGAATTTTAAACTTCTTAACTTTTTTCAAATAAATGATTCATCCTAAATATATTATTATAATAATTCCTGAATCTAATAATCAATATATTCATTTTTCTATCTACATGTAATACACACGATTCATAATCAGTTAACACCTCAATCGATTTTTTGTTATGTATTAACAAAGCTGGGCCAAATAGTTGGGCTTTTTTAAAGGCCAATTCTAATCACTTGTAAAGCCTTTACACCATTAGCAAGTCGATGTGGAATAAACATGCTCAAGTCGATGTGGAATAAACATGCTCAGAAGAAGGTTAACATCTTTGTGTGGAGGGCGGTTGGAGCTTTATAAGAAGGGGATTGATTTGCATACAATTTAATGCCTAAGCTGTGATGAGGGGTGTAAAACTATTGATCATACTTTGGTATTACGCGATGTAGCAATTCTAGTGATGGAAGATTGGTAATGTAAATGCATTTTTTACTCATGAGATGTTTAGGTATACTGGGATTGGTGAGATCCTTTAAAAATATAGCCATTTTATCAATCAGTGGTTTGGACAGCACGCTACTATATATATTTGGAGGAATAGCAATTGTCAAGTGTTTGGGAAGAAAAGGTTGAGACACCAACAAATCTATTCCAAAATATCTGATTGAGAGCATTCCAGTGGATACGTAGAAGATAAAAAAAAAGTATCAAGTGAGATGAGAAAAGTGGCTATGGATAATAGTGATGTAACACATAATAATGGTATTGTTTTTGGATCAAGAAAGGAAATGTTCGAGTGAACTTGTACTCACACCAAGTAAAAAAAAGAAAAGAAAAACGAATTCTCCAAGCACTGTGGAGTGAGCATAGCTACATATGCAAACTACATAGCACCTTACAAACACATAACAAGGCCTTAACCTTACGTATATAGAAACACATTTCTTTAAAAGTTTCCCTTCGATGTGGGACATAGATTGCACCAACATTGAATATTAAAAATTGGGCTAATGACTTGAAAATTTATCCAACTTGTCATTTTTTGTTATTCTGTATAGACATTTTTTTTTTCTTATTAAAACACAAACCTTTTTAACTTCGTCTTTCGTGTGTATTTTGTCACCAATTTACCCTTATTTTTTATAAACTTTTAGGGGTAAAATGGTCATTTTAAATGCAAAAACGGTCACAAAATACACAGAATAGACGAAATTTAAAAGGTTTGTGTTTTAATAAGAAAAAAAAGAAGGCTACACAGAACAATAAAAATTGACAAGTTGGATACATTTTCAAGTTATTAGCCCTTAAAAATTTTAGTATACGCTGAAAGAAATAATTTCATTTGTGTGATAATAATTACTAACTTTGATTATTAAAGAATATTCGAGTTATTATTTAAATAAGCACAAAATATGTTTATGAAATCAATTGGCCATACCTCTCTTGTTTATTGCTTTTTGCCAAACAAACCAAACGTGTTTTAACCCGTTTGTGTTTAACACGTCATTTTAGGAGTACTAGGATAACTTGTTTGGTTATTGTCATTCGATCCATTTTTATGTCAATGTAACGTTCCCGATTGCTTAATGTGAGGGAAAACTCAAGCAATATGATTGCTTAAAGCCTTTAGTCGCCTTTTTTCACGCACATCTGTAGGGGGGTGTTTGATTATATGGAATTATATATAAAATTGTGAAGCATGGTGAAACGGAGGATGGTCATGTGATGCATTTGCCAAACAAAGGACTAAAAAGGCAAGTATAGCAACTAATTAACTTGGAAAATTTAAGCTTAAGAAATTGTTATATGTCCAATCCAGCATTTACAACTTATTCATTTTAGAGTTTTATAATCAAACATATAAGTGCTTGAATTAGTAGGTTATATTTTATTTTATTTTTTATTGTTTTAATCTATTTATAGAATTGTTATATTCTATAAAAAAAATAGATAAAAAGTCATACGTATATATCGTTAAAAATCAATATCATGTATTGTTTTGCCGAGTATGCATAAGGTTTTACAGGTTAAAAAGTAGAAGATGTAAATTTTTATCTGATGTGTAAAAAGTTATAGCTATATTTTACCCTTTATAAGTCATGTGAGCACAAAAATAACAACATAATAGCTATTCAAACGTTCCTGTCAAGAAGTGCTAAGCGATTTAAAGTATAGCTATAAATGCATAGGATATCATAACATTGCATCTTGCACCCCAAGGCTT
This sequence comes from Chrysanthemum makinoi, assembly GCA_910596185.1. Classification (NCBI taxonomy): domain Eukaryota; kingdom Viridiplantae; phylum Streptophyta; class Magnoliopsida; order Asterales; family Asteraceae; genus Chrysanthemum; species Chrysanthemum makinoi. The sequence continues at coordinate 32,821,505 of OU343222.1, read as the reverse complement.
AGGGGTTTTGCATAATACATATATCAAGTATTGCCGAGTTGAAACGAGCTTATGAATATAGTTATTAAATCATGAGTTGTACGTCTTTCTATTCCAATAGGGCATCGCCCGAATTTAGACGATCGCTCAAGCCATGTAATTTTATCGACCAATTTTATTAAACATCATGGTTGTCATAAAAAGTTAAAAACATTATTCTAGGTGTTTAGGGCCCCAATATAGAAGTATGATGAAAAAGTTTTAAGGATGAAAATATTCTTGCTAGGGGAAAAGCTTTGAAATACTTTTTTTTTTAATGGAAAATTTATTAAAAAAAAACTAGCAAGAAGCTAGAAGAGATTACAAAGGAATAGAACTAGGACATTTCAACCAAGAGTTCTAATCAATTTTAAATTTACATCTATTAAAACACCAAGAGAATGACAAACGGACAATGTCATCAAAAATAAGATCCAAACACGGATGATTAGCTCCAAACACAACTTGATTATGAATTAAAGGAGTGAACTCCCAATTCCCACCAACGAGCCACCATGAGCATCAATGACCGAGCCAAATGACAAGAAAAATTGAGATGCGAAGAAGATTCCACCGTAATGCTACAAATGGGGCAAAGGATCGAGGGGATGTCAAGACCTCGCAAAGAAAGAGACAACCTTGTCGACAACTTATCCAAGCAAACACGCCAACCAAAAATATTAATCTTTATTGGAACCGCTTTAACCCATCTAGTAAGGGCATCCGTCTTAGGCAACAACGAATCATCTATAAAAGATCGAGCCGATTTCACAGAAAAGTCACCCGATGACTCAAAATTCCAGACCCATCGATCATTGATGTGAGGAAGATGAATATGGGCTACACTATCACGCAGAAGGCGAAACTGGTCCTCTTCAATACCACCTTAGGGAGCTCTTCTAAAGGATGAACATAAGGACATGTCCCTCAACTTAGAAGCAACAGTAACATGCTTCTCCAACTCCAACATGAAGTACCTTCCAAAAAGAAGTACCTTCGCCATTACCCACTTTTTTTCACAAAAGAAAAAAGATCATTACCTATATGTGAGAGTCTTCTGAATTCACAAAGGATATTTAACCAAGGAGAGCAGCAAGAAGATAAACTAATGTAGTTATCAAGAGCGCCTTTCTTACCATAAATGGCCTTTATGAATCGACTCCATAAGGAAGAGTCATGGGAGATGAAACACAATATCCATTTGAAAAAAGGACCACGATTAAGAACATAAAAACTTGAGACACCAAGCCCTCCATTTTTCTTGGAAGCCAAAATATTCTTCCAGCCAATCAATGATAACTTCTTGTTTGAATTTGCCACACCGCTGAAAGAAGTTCCTACAAATTGATTCCAGTAGCTTAAGAACTCCCATAGGACATTTGAAGATGGACACATGATATAGCGGTAGGGAGCTTAAAACCGATTTAATTAAAGTGGGGCAATAAAGAGACCTTTAAGCTTCCATTTAGAGAGCCTAGAAGAAAGCTTGTCGATGATCTCCTCCCAAGCACTACGTCTCGACATATTGTCACCCACTTTAACCGCAAAAAAATTTAAGGGCACGGCGAGAGTTTGGGTGAAATTGATCTAGTTCCTAGTAAGTATCCTTTGGGTAAGCTGTGATTTGTAGTTCGAATATACATTGTTGTAAACTTGTAATGAAGATTGTAGTTCGAATATCAAATCACATATTTTATTTGGTTTAAGCATCAAGTTAAAAAGTTCAACATCAAGTGGGTCGAATGGTGCACATCATGTTCGATGTCAAGTCTAAAAAAGTCATTGGTGGTGTTTGCCTGTTTGGCTCAGTTTCGCTTGGCTATCATTATAACATGAGGTCTTGAGGATGTTGGCGTATTCATATAAAAAAAAAAGGCGACTCCACTAGTGATTTTGCTTCAATCAGGGACAAACAGTGTAATTTACTCTTTAGCTTATTTATAAAAGCTATCAAAATTTAAGTTAGTTAACTTGTACTCTCTCTAAGTAAAAAAGAAAAAAATGTTCAAGTGAACTCTTACTCTCACTAACTAAAACAAATAAAAAATTGGAAATGTTCAAAGGAACTCGTTTCGAGCCTCATATTTTGAGTTCGAGCTCGGCTCGTGAAAATTTTCACAAGCTCGAGCTCGGCTCGAGCTCGACTAATTTATATGATGTGTTAAAGAAAACAAAGTTTAAATGGAGCTTGGCTCGTTAATTACATAAAGCTCGAGCTCATTTACTAATTTTAAGCTTGTTTATACGTATAGACAATATATATACGTATATATTTCTAGGGCTCGTTTAGGCTCGCGAGCCTACTCGAGCTTTTTGTATAGAGCTCGGGCTCGAGCTCGATTATTAAATGAGCCCAAACTTAGACTCGAGCTCGGGATCGAGCTCGTTTAGGCTCGGCTCGGGCTCGACTAATTTATATGATGTGTTAAAGAAAACAAAGTTCAAATGGAGATTGGCTCGTTAATTACATAAGGCTCGAGCTCATTTACTACTTTTAAGCTCGTTTATACGTATAAACAATATATATACGTATATATTTCTAGGCTCGTTTAGGCTCGCGAACGTACTCATGCTTTTTGTATAGAGCTCGAGCTCGAGCTCGATTATTAAATGAGCCCAAACATAAGCTCGAGCTCGTTTAAGCTCGGGTTGTTCGGGCTTTTTACCAATCTGATCTAAAGCTTTTCGCAAACGACTCGACTCGTTTTCACCTCTAACTGTCACTAACTAAAAATAAATAAAACAAAAATAAAAAGTTGCCAAAGGAGAAGAAGATGTAGCGAGAAATGTTACATATGTATGTTATATATATATATATGCTACATGTTAATTACATAAGGCTCGAGCTTATTTACTACTTTTAAGCTCGTTTATACGTATAGACAATATATATACGTATATATTTCTAGGCTCGTTTAGGCTCGCGAACGTACTCGAGCTTTTTGTATAGAGCTCGAACTTGTTGTATAGAGCTCGAGCTCGATTATTAAATGAGCCCAAACATAAGCTCGAGCTCGTTTAAGCTCGGGTTGTTCGAGCTTTTTACCGATCTGATTTAAAGCTTTTCACAAACGACTCGACTCGTTTTCACCTCTAACTGTCACTAACTAAAAATAAATAAAACACAAATAAAAAGTTGCCAAAGGAGAAGAAGATGTAGCGAGAAATGTTACATATGTATGTTATATATATATGCTACATATTCCACCCTGACAACATGTTATAGAGCCTTTACCTTACGCATATATACACATATTTCTTTAAGTTTCTATCCGATGTGGACACAGATTTCACCAACAATGAATATTATTGTATAAATTTTAGTATACCTTGAAATAAATAATTTCATTGGGGTAATTATAATTTGTGATTTTGATTATTAAGGTTTCGTTTGGTTTTTGGTGGTTGGAATCACAATTTACAGGTTTTATACATGGGTAAATGGTAAGGGTGTTCAAAAAATCCGAAAAACCGATGAACCGAGCCGAACCGTTCAATTCGAAATTGAAAATACCCAAAACCAAAGAAACTAAAACCGAAAAAACTCGCTTATCATGGTTCGATTTCGGTTTTTATTTTTTGATATCTGCGGTTAACCGAACCGAACCGTATTTAATACATGAAGATTTTTTGTAACTAAATATTCAAAAAATCTTACAAGTATTAATTATATTATTGCACTATTTTATTGTATAATGCCCTTTTTGCTCATAATGTAAAAATTTCTAAATATTTATGTGTGAAAGTTGATAAATGTGATCATAATCTATAGACGTCAAATAACTATTATTTGTTAAATAATTATGTATGGATATTTGAATGCAATTATTCTAATGGGATAACTTTTGTGTGTCTATCGTCTATTAAATGTCATATAATTTTAACAAAATGACATTTTACATTCTAAAACATGTTATTGTTTATACGGTTAAACTCGAATAAACATTTAAAATGGTTAACCGTGACCCGAACCGCCGGTAACCGCTCATTTTGGGTAACCGCTTGTCTGGTTACCCACCTAGTAGGGTTCGGTTTCGGATAGTAAAATTAATTACCCGCCCCGCGATGGATATTTTAAATCGTCCAACTAACCGAACCGAACCGCCCCATGAACACCCCTAGTAAATAGTACAAAAAGACACTCAATTGAGAGTCTATTTTCAATTAAGGTACTCTACTTTTTTCTTGCACATAAAGGCGCTCAACGTTTTTTTAGCAGAATTAGGTTTTTTTCTAACTTATATTAACCCACTTCGTTGGTAAATTACGTGTTTGGTCCTTGATTTTGTATAATCATTTCATGCAATGTCCCCATCACCAAATAATATTTTCGAAAAAAAAATAGAAAAAAAATCTCAAAAGAAAAAATTTTGAATAAAAAGTTTCGGTTAAAAAGTTTCCAAAAAAATTCGAAAAATTATTTCAGAAAGAATTTTGAATTTTTTGGAAACGTTTTTGAAAAATTTTGAATTTTTTTTTCTTTCCGATTTTTTTTAATATTTTTGATTTTTTTTTTGAATTTTTTTAAAAAGTTTTTTTACCATTTTTTTCTTTCAAAAACATCTTTTTTGAAAAAAAATGGAATTTTTTTGATGGTGATGGACGGTGCATGAAATGTTTGAACAAACTCAAGGACCAAACAAATAATTTACTAATGAAGTGGGTTAACGAAAGTTATGAAAAAAAACCTAAATCTGCTATAAAAAGTTGAGTGCATTTATGTGCCGGAACAAAAGTAAAGTACTTTGATTGGAAATAAACCTTAAGTTGATTGTCTTTTTGTATCATTTGTCCTTCATATATGGGTAGACAAGAATGACTACGATTGTCTCAAAAATATTGTTTGGTATAAAAAGTTGGGTTTCATTGTTTGAAATATTTTTCAATATAAACGATAACAAAAATTATAGACGATTATGTTATTTGTGTGTTCTTCATCCTAAAAATGTTTTGTTTATTTAGTCGGTCCACTTCTACATTAACAATGACACCAAAATATATTTTGATTATTTAGTCGGTATCTTAAAATTTGGGTGTTCTTCATCCAAAAAGAAACAAAACCAAATTCCAAAATAGTCTTTGGTCTCCATTTGTTAATTATGTATTTTGTCCTTCCAGTCATATTCATGTTTGATAAAATTCAACACTTTCTTTTTGTTGCAAAGAATAACAAATTGACATGAAAAATAAATAATACCTGGTATTAGAGGTCAAATACCCTTATGCCGCACCTCCAATTTTGTCTTCTTCTCCTATAGGTGAAGATGCTCTTGTTGTGCATAAGGACTTGGTGCTAAATAGGATCCGTAGTTTTTCAAAAGGGACATCATGTAGTCGGGATGGGCTTAGAGCACAACATTTAATGGATATTTTGGGGGGAGGGGGTTGCATCTGCCATCGTTGATGATCTGCTAGAATCTGTCACCGGTGTTGTCAACCTGTTCCTTAATGGAAAGTGCCCTGCTATGTTAGGAGAGTATATTGCTAGTGCCCCTTTGACCCCTCTGGTTAAGCCGGGTGGAGGCATACGCCTTATTGCTGTCGGCACGGTGTGGCGCAGGCTTGTTTCTAAGGTCGCTTCTTCTTCAATTGGCAACTCTATGAATACTTATTTACAGGACATTCAATTTGGTGTTGGCGTTCTTAGTGGTTGTGAGGCTGTTCTTCACTCTGTGAATAGGCTTATTGAGTATAAGGGTCATGAAGTTGGGTTTTCTATGTTGTTGGTGGACTTTAAGAATGCTTTCAATCTGGTCAATAGGAGCGTCTTACTTCAGGAGACTAGGATGCGATGTCCTTCTATTGCTCCTTGGGTTGTGTTTTGTTATGCCAGGCCGGCTAGACTTTATTATGATGATTCTATCCTTTGGTCCTGTCAAGGGGTTCAACAAGGGGATCCGCTATGCCCATTGTCGTTTGCCCTCGCTTTCCACCCCTTAGTCCAGACTATTAATCAGTCTTGTGAGCTTACTCTTCAGACTTGGTATCTTGATGATGGTACTGTTGTTGGAGATACCCTCATGGTTGCTATGGCGCTTGACATTATTACGACGGAGGGCCCTGCCCGGGGTTTGTTCTTGAATGTTGATAAAACCAAACTTTTCTGGCCTATGGAGGATCCCAGAAGCAGGGTGGAGGGTGTTTTTCCTATAAATATCTCTCGTCCGGCCAATGGTGTCAAACTTCTTGGTGGTTCAGTTAGTTTGGATGTAAGTTTTTGTCAAGATATGGCTTTGAAAAGGGTATCTAAAACTATCTCGCTGATGGAGGCAATCCTAAAACTTAATGATCCCCAATGAGAGCTCCTTCTTCTTCGTAATTGTGCCGGGTTGCGAAATTATCTTATGTTTGGAGGACATGCTCCCATTTGTATTTAAAAGAGGCCCAAGTTCAGTTTGATCAGATGTTATGTGCCTCTTCGGAGAAGATTATTACTGCCTCTGGACCAGGGTTTGGTGATTGGCAGTGGCGGTTAGCCACTCTCCCAATCAAGATGGGTGGGCGTGGTAAAATTTTTGCGAGTGATATTATCCAGTACGCCTTCCTCGCCTCTCGTATGAAAACGAGTGATCTCAGGACAAGATATTAGCAAAAACTGGTATTAATTCTCGTGGTCCTTCATTTCAGAATGCTCTTGATATTTTCAACGTTACTTGTAACACATACGTGCTCTCTCTCACCACTGACGCTCCTTCCCCCCATATGATGAAGACCTTGGCAAAGTGTTACTTTGGTGGTATAGAGAAAGATCTTGTTTCCAATTATTCGTTAAGTCCAAGACAAGTGGCTATTCTCCGTAGCATCCGCGCCCCGCATGCTCAAGATTTCCTTTTCACTACACCTATTGATTGGTTGGGCCAGATGATGAACCATCGCCAATTCCGTTCAGTGTTGTGTTATAGGCTTACTATACCTATGTTCTCTGAAGGTAGTCCTTGTCCCACTTGTAATGTGCATCGTATGGACCAATGGGGAGATCATGCAGTTCACTGTCTAGTGAAGTGGATGTGAACTTCAGGCATAACCTGGTACGTGATATTGTTGTTGATATATGTTCCAAGGTGGGGATCATGGTGCGAAAGGAAGCCCCATGGGGTTTCTTTCAAGGGCAGGGAAAGAGTTACGACATGCAGACTTGTTACTATTCAATTGGAGTCAGGGCAAGGATGCGTGTTTGGATGTGACTGGAACCTCTCATTTTGCTGGTATTGATGCGACATCGTGGGCTCCAGGGGTAGCCTTACATAATGCTGTAGAGAAGAAGAAAAAGAAATATGTGTCCAAATGTGAAGACAACGGTTACAAGCTCATCCCATTTGCTTTTTCAACGTTTGGGGAGCTTGACGCAGAGGATTTGGATACACTTGCACGCATAAGGAATATTGCTATTATCCACTCAAATAATGTCAAGAGTGGTGCCTTTATTTTTCATAAACTAAGTTTTTGTATCCAGAAAAGAGTGGAAGCCCAACTAGTGTCTTCCCTTCCCACCAACTTTTTGTAATTCCTTTTGGTTTATAATGAAGGGATGTTTTTATAATAATAATAATAATAATGATAATGATAATGATGATGATGATGATGATGATAATAATAATAATAATGCTATTGCTAGAGGAGTGGGGGCCCAGTTAGTCTCTCGGCTCCCCACTAATTTTTTGTAATTTCCTATGATTTTCTAATGAAGTGATGTTTTTATAAAAAAATAACAACAACAATAATAATAATAATAATAATAATAATAATAATAATAATAATAATAATAATAATAATAATAATAATAATAATAATAATAATAAAGTGATGTTTATAAAAAAAATAATAATAAATAATAATAATAATAATAATAACAATAATAATAATAATAATAATAATAACCTCATTGATGACTTAAAAGCTAAGCACCCCTTCAAGTCTGATCCTTCCCTGCCGGATATACTTATTGACCATCATAACCTCATTACATCTCCTGCTGTGGTCCTTGATATGATCAAGAGTTTCCCCCGTGGTACATCTTGTGGTCGAGATGGTTTGCGCGCCCAACACCTGTTGGGTTGTTTTAGTGGTGTTGCTATGGCTATTTCCGATGAGTTAATCGATTCTATCACCCACGTGGTGAATCTTTTTTTTGATCGTAAATGCCCTAAGGCATTGGGTGAGTATATTGCTAGTGCTCCGCTCACACCACTAATCAAGCCCGGAGGTGGTATCCGTCCCATTGTTGTGGGGACTGTTTGGAGGCGTTTAGTCTCCAATGTTGGTTCTTCTATGATCGGCCACTCCTTAGACGGTTATTTAAATGATCTCCAGTTTTGTGTTGGGGTCCCTGGAGGGGGGAGGCTATTCTTCATGCCGTGAATAGGTTTATTGAGGATCGAGGAGGTGAGGAAGGTCATTCAATGTTATTGGTGGATTTCAAAAACGCTTTCAGCTTGCTGAACCGTGAGGTCATGCTATAGGAGGTTCGCCTGCGTTGTCCTGCCATTTCACGTTGGATGGAGTTTTGTTACTCTAGCCGAGCTAGATTATATTATGGAGAACACACGTTATGGTCGCACCAGGGAGTACAACAAGGTGATCCACTTGGACATCTTCTCTTCGCTCTCGTGTTACATCCTTTGATATGTAAGATTAGAGACTCCCTTAGTCTTTCCTTTTAAGCTTGGTATCTAGACGATGGTACTATTATTGGAGATACCTTGGTAGTGGGGAAGGCTTTAGAGCTTATTATGTTGGATGCACCACGGCGCGGCGTGGACCTCAATGTTGATTAAACTAAGGTTTTTTTGCCAAAGGAAGACCTTAGAAGCATGCTTGCAGGTGTTTTCCCGCCCAATATTGCTAGAACGCTGCATGGTGTCAAATTATTAGGTGGGCCGGTCAGCATTGACTTTGAGTTTAGCAATGAGCTTGTTATGAAAAGGGTTGCTAAAACTATTGAGCTCATGGATGCTCTTGCCAAGCTTAGGGAACCCCAACGTGAGCTGTTGCTCCTTCGTGCTTATGCCGACATTTCAAATTTATATTTCTCTATGCGCACACGTTCTCCTCGGGTCTTTGAGTGTGCTCACGTTGCATTTGATGTGGCACTGTGTTCTTTTCTGGAACGTATTGTTACTGCTTCTGTTCCTGGATTTGGTGATTGGCAATGGAGGCTGGCCAGCCTGCCTTTTGTATTTGGAGGGCTTGGTGTATATTCAGTAGGGGATGCCTTGAACTATGCATTCCTTGCGTCTAGACTCTAATTTGCCAAACTACAGACTAAGTTCCTCAGACAATCTGATATTGTAACCTCTGGACCTTCCTTCGAAGAGGCCTTAAGCGCTTTTAAGCGAAAATGGATATTTGCCTTTCAAGTACTCCGGATGAGATCGCCGCCCCCCAACTCATGAAGAAATTGGCAGATATATATTTTGACACGTGTTACCCAAATGGCTGAATCCACATTTTGCCTATCTCCTCGACAAATGGCACTCTGGAGGTCGCAAAAGGAGAACTACACTTCAGACTGGCTTAGGGTGGTTCCGATATCGGGGCTGGGACAGACTATGAATTCCAGAACTTACAGGTGCGTATTATGTTATCGGCTAGGCATTCCCGTTTTCTCTGTTCAGATGCCGTGCTCAGCTTGCTCCAAGGTTTTTACGGAGGATATTTACGGGGACCATGTTGTATCGTGTGCTGGCACTATTGGTATTAAACATCGGCACAACATGATGCGCGATACTTTGGTTGATATTTGTTCTCGATCCGGGGTCTTGGCTCGTAAAGAGGTCGACATCGAGTTAGGTGGAGAAAGGGAGCAAGTCTTACGGCCAAGAGATATCTTACTCTATTACTGGGATGGAGGGTAGGACGTATGTGTCGATTTGACGGGGTCGTCTCCCCTCACGCAAACCGGTATGATTGATTTTGTGTCATGTCGTGTGCTGATTGATGCTGCAAAACGTAAGCGTGTCAAGTACGGAGCTAAATGTGCGGATATTGGATATGAATTCATCCCTTTCTCATTTTCATCTTTGGGGGAACTTGAGGCAGATGCGGTGACCTTACTTAAGCGGATCCAAAAGTTCTCTATAACTCAAGATATTGGGGCGCATGCTGCTACTAATATCTTCAATAGGATTAGTTTTGCTATTGCTAAAGGTGTGGGGGCTCAGATAGTTTCGCGGCTCTCCACTATTTTCTTGTAATCCTATTATTTTGTTTCTAATGAAAATAATAATAATAATAATAATAATAATAATTATTTTGTTTCTAATGCTATTGCTAAAGGTGTGGGAGCCCAGATTGTTTCGAGGCTCCCCACTAATTTCTTGTAATCCACTGGTTTTGTTTCTAATGAAAGTGATGTTTTATAATAATAATAATAATAATAATAATAATAATAATAAAGTGATGTTTTAAAATAAAAAAAGAAAATAATAATAATAATAATAATATAAAATAATAATAATAATATTAATAATAATAATAATAATAATAATAATAATAATAATAATAATAATAATAATAATAATAATAATAATAATAATAATAATAATAATAATAATAATAATAAATTTCATTTCACCCCCTAAACCATTTCAAATAAATTTTTACTTACACCCCCTCAACCTATTCAAATTTAAATTATACTGGTGAATTCTGAGCGGGATAAATTCAAATACAAATTTGAAATTTAAAAATCAAATATTAGCGGGATTTATTCAAATTCAAAATCAACTGTGCCTATATATACAAGGGCAAATCGCATAAAAATGTACTCATCTTATGTCCAATTTCAATTAAAGGTACTATTCTTTTTTTTTCTCAATTTAAGGTACCCGACTTTTTTTTTTGGGCCGATTTAGGTGTTTTTCTAACTTCTGTTAACTATTTCGTTAGTAAATTACATGTTTGGTCCATGAGTTTATATAGGAATTACATGTTTGGTCCACAAGTCCGTTTTTGCACATTTTCAAAAAATATTTTTCAAAAATAAATTTTATTTCAAAAAAAAAATTTCGAAATATTTTTTTTCCAAATTTTTTCCAAAAACAATTTTTCGAAATATTTTTTTTCCAAATTTTTTTCAAAAAAACTTTTTCGAAATATTTCAAAAAAAAAAAATCAAAATATTTTCGTCCGTTTTTGCACGAAAAAAAATTTGGAAAAAAAATATTTAGAAAATTTTTTTGAAAAAATATTTCGAAAATTTTTTTTTGAAAAAAATTTGGAAAAAAATATTTCAAAAAGTTTTTTGAAAAAATTTGAAAAACATTTCAAATTTTTTTTGATTAAAAATATTTCGAAAAGTTTTTGAAAAAATATTTCGAAAAAGTTTTTTTGAAAAAAATTTGGAAAAATATTTCAAAAATTCTTTTTGAAAAATTTGGAAAAAATATTTCAAAAATTTTTTTGAAAAAAATTTTATTTCGAATTTTTTTTGAAAATGTGCAAAAACGGACTGAAGGACCAAACATGTAATGCGTATACAAACTCAAGGACCAAACATGTAATTTACTAACGAAATAGTTAACAGTTAGAAAAACCTATATCGCCAAAAAAAGTCGGGTACCTTAAATTGAGAAAAAAAAAGAATGGTACCTTTAATTGAAATTGGACATAAGATGAGTACCTTTTTATGCGATTTGCCCTATATACAACTCTACCAGAGTTGTTTAGAACACACAACTTACATACACAAGTTACACACACAACTCACACACACAAAAATGTCTCGCAAAGATTTTTCTCAGCAATTCCTAAGTCCACAACAGTCGCCGAAAACTAGCTTTCTGTTAGGAATTATTGTAATAGTCGGTTCCTGTTGATAGTTTTAGTGTTCCTGCTGATAGTGTAGTTACTGCGGATTGTGCAGTTGCTACTGATAGTTAATATTGTTTCTGCGGATATGTAATTTCCGTATTATTAGTATTTAGTTGGGATATGCATGAGTTAAATTAGGAATAGATAATGCATATCTTTTGTGTGTTTTGCAAGCTGCAGAATTAGGGTTTCTTAATAGTATAAAAGAAACCAGCGGCTAGGTTTTTATGTATCTTTGAAGAACATTATTAGTGATTTAATATAGATCCATAGAGGATCAAGTGTTTGGTGTTTATTGTCTTCTTAATTCTTGTGTTTATATTCCGCGTAAACATAAGTCTCATTAAGGTTCTCCATAGTTTGCTTGTGATTACACAGGTTTACTATACGTTTATTAAGGCTCATAAGATCTATCTGGGACTGATCCAACAAGTGGTATTAGAGCCAGGTTTACTATATGTTTCTGTAGCCACCCGTAAATTTCCAAGTCATTAGTCTCATGTAAAAACGAAATAATCGTTTATCTTGATTTAATTAAACGATCTTATACATTTTCACACCTGAATTTTTATTTGAAATATACAACCACGGGTCGCATTGATAAGCGAACGATACAAATAAACTTCGTGATAATTATTGATGATCATAACACGACAATGAGAGGCTATATCGATAAACGAACTCACACGTGTACCGACACCCAATTAGTTATGGCAACACATTTCTTTTAACACTTTCACATGACACTAAAACATCAACGTATATCTTCTCTTTTACTTGGACAAACACAATACACACTAACGTATACATTTTGTTTAAAACGTACATATTTGTTTTGGACAAAATCGAGCCAAAACACAACATAAACCAAACATGTCGAGTTCGTAAACTTTGTTTCAACCTCTCTCGTAACTTTGTATATCACGTTTTCTTTGGACGATCAACGAACACGACTCCCAAAATTTATACGAGCAAGTATTCTATAAGCACACAATGCAAATGCAATATTTAACTTAACTAGTAGGTCAAATAAATACATTATATTTCTACTTAAAATACTGACACATGCATAGTACATTGGTACCCCTAGTATGACACAATTGACTTCTTCCTTTCTCTTTTCTCACACACAACCGAACACCAACTTTCCAAACCATATCATTTAATGGTTTCAAACTCTCAAACCACTAGGTACCCATGGTTTTGTGAATTTTATATTACCACAAGGACATGGACCCATGCTTCTCCCCTTCTTTCTTGCTTCTTGTCGTACGAAACACCACCAAACACACAAACAAGTTTTCTTTGCATTTAATATGTGAAACCTTACATGTGACCCTTTCTCTTGCTTCTTATAACCGAAGCTCATTTTGAGTTCACATTTCACTCTCTTCATGTTTCTTTCTCTTAAACCAAGTCTAGCTTTAGATAAAACACACTCACTTGCCATTTCTGTCGAGCCAAAGAAGGAAGAAAAGAAGGAAGTTTTCGGGTTTAAAACAAAAATTACAAAGGTTATATTGGGTTATATAAGCTACGGGTATATTTTGGAAAAACTTACGGGTTACTAGTCAAGTTCTTTTGGGTCTCACTTTGGAAGCATATCGAGTTCTAGTTCTTGGTCCTCTGATTCATTCACTCGTACCCTCTTCTTTGCTGTAAGCACACTTGAACTCTACTCCTTTAGTCTTTACTTCATATTGTTGAAAGTATATATTGGTTAAAACTTATTTTTCTCAAAATGTACATGCCACGATAACATTTGAAATCCATCAAAACCATAACTAAACTTGTCTACTATGAAATAGTAGGCTTTCCATTTTGTTAGTAAGCTTATGTGGTGATTTCAAACGTAAAACATGGGCTATCGAGTCTAAGGTAAGCAAATGAGCGTTTGGTGCTCACTCGGGTTTTCTTTTTAAATGGAATGTAAAACATTTTCGTTCACTATGAACGTGTATAAAACTAAAGAGAAGTAAATACCAAGTCTTGGCTCAATCTTGGATAAATGCTCAATTTAGTTTATTTGGTATATCGACTCATTCCTTTGTTCATTTCGACTTCAAGATTTACTCATCGAACTCTTTTGTCTCATTCACCCAAAATACTCGATCCATTTGTGGTGAGTAAAACCCAACACACATCGGGTTTGAAAGACCCAAACCACGACCCACTTGGTGGTCCAAGTGCTTGTTGGTAATAAGCTCTTGTCGACTCCATAAGCTATGAACATAAGCTCACTTAGTTCACTTTCATTCTCAGCAGCTATTTTGGAAAACCAAGAAGAAAACATAAACACATGCTAAGACGCATGCAAACCCACGACTTCAGTAAGTAAAGAAAGAAATTTGTAACATGTATAAAACGGTCACGACTTTTAAATACATGAAACTGCCAAACAAAACACAAAAGAGCACTTGGCTCAGATGGTAGCGTCACTTGTGTTGTTTCCAAGAGGTCCTGAAGTTGATCCCCGCCTTTGGCGTTTTATTTTTGATAATTTTGCAACTTTTCCAACCTCACAGTTTCAGTCCCTCAGCCTTGAAGCTCTTATCATTTTTTTCTTAAAGACTTTGATAAGTCTTATAATTTATATCAAATTGTTATATTTAACCCCCAACTTTAAAATATTTGACAATTCCTATAAACTTTAACCCTTCCAAGATTAACTTTGTCACTTCCCGTTTTAAGACTTTACCATCTAGTATTTATTTATCTTTCGTCAATTCTTGAGCCAATATCCGAGTCAATCGTTATACGAAAGTTTCGTATACAGTTTTCCACACTTATTTCAAGAGCCAATACTTACAAGTATTTTCACAACTACATCTTATGTACATCGATAATCAACTAAACTTATGAAACATCCACATAAGCTACTTAACACAACCACGAGAGAAAGTTTTTGAAACATTTATTTTTGAACTATAAGCAATACCACACAAGTTAAAACGATACGAGTGTCTCATAGCAAATCATTTTTCAAACATTACCATTTAGGGTCGTAAACGGAATATATTATCTAAGACTTGCCATATTATATCTAGGTTTCGTGTTGAAGCCGTTGTCATATCGTATTTGCTATTGTTGTGCATTTCCTAACCGTATCACTAGAGTTCATAGCCCCACTTTTACTCTTTAACTGCTTTATAAACTCCTTGGGGAGAATACATGCTTACTACCGCATGATCACAATTGCTTGAAAACTGCTGTCGTTCACTTGATATTATGACTTTGCCTAAGTTGTTTGCCAAAAGTCCCCTACATCATGAACCATTAATCACTTGCGAGTGAACGCAAATATCGTGGATAGTACTATGGGAACTGACGACTCACTCGGTTATCGGAAATAACCGTGGCGCACTATATTTGGTATCTCTATGTAATTGGCTATTACATCTCGTAGGGCAATTTTATTTACTTACACCAGAATTAGGTGTATGCTAGTTTGGTGTCATGAGCTTAGTGCAATAATATCAACTATCTTTTATGGCGATAACAACGTAGCCCATGGCTTCTTTTAAACTTGAAAATCTTGTGATCAACCGCCTTATTACTAAACCTATAAATTCAATCAACCATTGTGTTGACTTTTTAGCATGTATTTTCAGGATGAAAAGCGATAGCAATCTTAACTCGGCGCTTGGGCAATAGCATGGCATGCTATAGATGACTCGATTTACAAATGGGGACCACATTTTATTAATGGGCCATTTTTCCGCAACAAATCAACCTTTGTAAACTCTATTTTACTTCAATAAATGAAACCTTTTACGAAAAAGCTATTATTTTTCACTTGTGTTATGATCCAATCAGTAGCATCCCAAAAACTTTTTTCTCTTCGCAAAACCATTTTTGGGGTGTACAGCTTCTTCCAAAGGATAGGACTTCGTGAGACCCAAATAAAGACTATGAAGATGGAAAATTACATCACCAACAGTGACTACCATCTCTGGAACATTGTTCTAAAAGCCAATAGCAAGAAGAAGATTTGTAGAGATCGGAAAGAAATCTGATCTTTCTACCAGCAGCAACAAATGAGGAAGCTATTGCCCTTCAGAGGGAAACAAAGGCTAGGACTACCTTGCTCCAGACACTTCCAGATGAGCATATGAGTGACTTTCATCATCTTGATGATGCAAAAGAGATCTGGAAGGCCATCAAGGCAAGGTTTGGAGGTAATGAAGAGTCTAAGAAGATGAGGAAGTCTATGCTCAAACAGAGCTTTCAGGAGTTCACAATTTCTGAAGAGGAAGGCATACACAAGGGGTATGGCAGGTTTCAGAAAATCCTGAGCCAGCTCAATCAGATGAAGTCCAAACCTAACATGGAGGAATGTAATCTCAAGTTCCTTCGTGCTCTACCTTCTTCCTGGAGGCAGGTTTCTCTCACTCTCAAGGCAAAAGGAGGCCTTGATTATATAATCTTTGATGACTTATACAATAAGCTTAGATCTCTTGAAATTGATATCAAGGGCCATTCTTCTTATTCTCCAAGTCCATCACACTCAACTTTTGTTAGTGCTACCAGTGCTAACTCAATGGTGTCTTATGCTGAGAGTCCCACTTCTTCATCGCAGAAGAACTGATCACGACTTCTTCTACAAGAAAATCAAAGTCAAATTATGTAATAGAGGATGCTTTTACTCATTTGTTGCTGAGATCAAGATCAACAACAAAGGACCTATGAAGATTTTTGAACAAGTGGATAAATGGGATTTGGAGGAGATGGACCTCAAATGGCAGATGGCCATGCTTGCGTTTGAGAAGGATTCTAGGAGGAAATTCGCCAAGGGAAGAGAGTCAGTTTGACAGAAGAAGATCGTGTTTTGAATGCAACCAAGTGGGTCACTTGCTAGAGAATGCCCGATAAGAAAGGAAGTGCCGAGAAGATATTCTCAAGATTCAAGATCAAGGAAGCTGAGGATCAGAAACCTAAAGCTTTACTGTCTTTAGACTCAATGTTTGACTGGGATGCTCATGTGGATGAAGTTCTGGATGAAAATCCTCAGATTGCATTGGTTACTGATACCGCTGATGAGGTTGCACTGATGGGCATCACTTCTCAGGTACAAAATTGTATTTTTGGTTGTAATGCTAAATATGATGCTCTTAAAAGTGAGTTTGATGATGTTAATGGCCAATATAAATAATATTTTATTCGTGTCCCGCCTATAAGAAAACTCAAGTAAATCTTTAGAAAAATAAAAGGCCTGGTACCAACAAAATCAATTGGCTCTTGAAGAGAAAATTAAAGTGTTAGAAATAGATTTGGAGAACACCACTAATGTGCTAAAAATTAATGAGAAAGAATATGTAAAGGTCATTGCAGAAAAAGAGGGTCTAAAGGCTAATTTAGATACAGAGGTGGCTAGACATAAACAAGTGGTAAGAATGCTAAAACATAGACAAATTGTGGAAAATTTCTATGTCTCATAAAACTAAGATGGGGTTGGGCTTCAAGGATTATATTGGTCCAGATGAGGTTTATGACCCTAATGAATATAGTGTTTTTAATCTTGTTACCATGAAGAGGAAGATAAATATAGAAAACCTCAAAATTTGTAAAACAAGGTGAAATGCATCGCTGCTTCCTCAATTAATGGTATTGTTAGACCACCCAACCACTCGCATCAGATGAATCACATATGACCTATGGTCAAAAGTCCAATGACTTATCTGACACCGGCAAAGTGAATCTAATAATTTTGTCTCTTGTTCTTCCAGGATAGGACTTCAGAGACCCAAGATAAAGACTATGCCAGCCAGATTCAAGTGACGAAGTCTTCAACTCCCAAGTCTG
The DNA here is from genome assembly GCA_910596185.1 of Chrysanthemum makinoi. Classification (NCBI taxonomy): domain Eukaryota; kingdom Viridiplantae; phylum Streptophyta; class Magnoliopsida; order Asterales; family Asteraceae; genus Chrysanthemum; species Chrysanthemum makinoi. The sequence continues at coordinate 32,803,874 of OU343222.1, read as the reverse complement.
CTCTCCCAAGCCTTACCAGCTCACCATGCCCCAAGAGTTTCGTTAATGAATCTTCTTCAAAGACGTACTTATTTTAGAAACATTTCTTGTTTTGTTGATTCGTTAAAACAATTTCGATTTTGGTTGTGGTTTGAATAAGTTTGTTTGTGATAAGAATATTCTCGATGAACAAGCATTTTAAGATGAAATCATGTTTTGTTTGTGGTAGTACATTTCATCTTATTAAAGATTGTGATTTTTATGAGAAACAAATGGGTGTTTGTACTAATCAACAGAGAAATGCACTTCAATATGGAATGATGTGACTAAAATTCCTCCATATGTTCCTCCGAGCATATGTAGGACCGGCAGAACCAATTTTGCCGGTAGACCAGCCATCGCCGGTAGACCTGCTCCTACCGGTAGTAGACTCGCCTCGCCGTTGCCCGATTCTGCCGATAAACCATCTTTATCATGTTGGAGAAGAAATGTTCCTAGGCCATTAATCAGACCTAATAGCACTTATTTTCAAAATGGATACGGGCCTGTTTATAATGACCCATTGAATAAAAGTGGGAAAGGTGGGATACTGCTGTTAAGCCCTCAGCAGGTTGCTCTTGGACACAAAATAGACCATCATTCATGAAGGGTTCCAAGAACAATAGTGGATCTCATCAATCTGCAGGTTTTTCTAATATGATCCACAAGGCAGGCCCAAGTCAGTAATGACTTGGTCCTCCATGTATACTAATGTTGTTGTATATTTTTAACTTGTAGGATGATCCTCATTCAAATAAAGATTTAGGTATTGTTGATAGTGGATGTTCTAAGAGTATGACAGGGAACAGAGATAGATTGCATGATTTTGTATCTCTTCAAGGAGGTACTGTTACATTTGGAGGAGGAGATGGTAAGATTACAGGGAATGGAACCATTAGAACTGCCAACCTGGACTTTGAGTATGTGTATTATGTGGAACAGCTAAGAAACTTCAATTTATTTTCTGTGTCCCAAATTTATGACAAGAAAAACGTTTATGTTCGACCAATATCTGAATGTCTTGTACTTTCCAAAGACTTCCAGATACCTGATGAAAGTCAAGTTGTTCTGAAGGTGCCTAGGAAACATAATCTGTATACATTCAACCTCAATGATGTTCAGCCTGAAGGTGACTTAGCTTGTTTGGTGGCA
>OU343222.1:32650231-32802604 GCA_910596185.1 Chrysanthemum makinoi | reverse complement strand
ATCTTCTCAAAAGGGAAAAACCCAACATGAAATCCCACCATATCTTCCTCCTTATTACCAAAACCAAGTAAGTTTTGAGTTTCTCCAAATCTCTCTCCTTGATACGCCAGCCATGGGTCGTATAAACCAAGAAGGAATCAAGATAAGATCACACCAGAAAATCATATCTTCACATATATCTACCTTGAGCCAAGTCCAAGATTCCTAAGCTTTTGGAAGTAAGCCATATTTGGCTTCAAACAAAAGTTCAAGATGAAAAGGCTTGGTCAAAGGCTCCTTCTTAATCCTTTCATAAGCTACTCGAGGAGCTGAGATGCACACAAATCAAACCTCAAGTCCACTCCAAAGAATAACACTTTTGAAGGTACTGTAAGTGGGTTAAACTCGGATGCGGGTTCGGTAGAGATTCGGTTTGTGTGGAGCTCTCGAGTTAGCCTTCATCTTCGTATTCTCGCCTCACCCTCCTAAGGTTCATCTTTAATCCTTTCATTCCTAAAATTTGTTGTACAATAAACTTTGATAATAAAATGATAAATGGTGGTACCGTGTTGTGATTCGAGCATGTGAACTAGGTGTGGGAAATGTGTATAAACTTGTATTATGATAAATAAGATTGCCTCTTGGAAACATTTACATTGATGTTAGTCTAATGTCGTAATTTGTGGATGATATCAAAGAAACTAAAAGTTGTTCTTGTCGAGTGAAATGGCCCATGGATGAAATAAAAGTCGTTTTGTCAAAAGTTATCTTGATTGTTAATCCGATAGATGTGTGTCGAGTAAGAGTTTGAGGTCCCAATGCTAACATTCTAATTGGTGTATTAACTCTTACAACTCGTTGAAACCCACGGTGGTTATCACCACAAAGGGAGAAGGTTTTGGTGTCAAAAATGAGGATATAGGTGTCCAGCTAAAGATTCGAGTCTTGGTCGAAAACCCACCATGAATATCGCCACAGTGGTGATGTTTTGAAGTCTTAAGTGAGAGGTTTGGTAGTGGATAGTCGGGCATGACTATCCTTCTTTGAGTCACTCGTGTTGATAGTCTCAACATAAGGGGTTTCGGGTCGACGAACTAATATATTATCCGTACTCTTGTATGACTGTTTTGGACTGTCTTCGAGTTGCATGGGTAATGAAACAAGAACCTTGGGTAAACATAATTGGAGTCCATGCTGGCCTCTCAGATGAGGCGGATCGCGAGCTTAGAGGAGACACAGCGAGAGCTGATTGCTATCATAGAGCGATTACGTACCGATCATCCTTAGATTCCATTGCATGATTGTAGTACACTAAACCGAGCTATAACAGCTTAGTGTTAGTCATTAGCATCGTATTTCAGTTGTATGTTTCCATTGTATTTCCTTTGTATTCCGTTGTATTTCGGTTGTACTCCGCTTAGTATCTCATCATGTACCACAGGAACCTTGTAACCGAAATTCTATCTATGTCAAACTTATTTTCTTACCCAATTGTCTTTACTTTTATAGATTGCACATATGATCTATCTACGATGACCACGCTATTACGTGGCACTCACCTTGATTAAAAGTCCTATATCTCATCACCTTCTTACCGCAGTAAATGCCGCCAAAACGAAGATCTAAACGCATCAACCCCGGTGGAGCCTCCAATGCTCCAATTCCAACGAGAGTCACTGCAACCAAGCCGCAAATGCCGCTATTCCAAACAGTAGTCACACCCGATCAAACTGCGAAGCCACTACTCCTGTTAGGGCTACTCCAATCCAACCTATCATGAATCAAGCCATGATCGACCAACTAGTCAATGAGCGGATAAACGCCGCTTTAGCCGCAAAGAAACCACTCGCCTACTAATGCCGGAACTTCAAGACCACCCACTCACAACCGCACTTGTACTTATCAAGACTTTCATAAAACCATGACTGGAAGCTTTAGTGGAACCGGCGAGCCGTCGGTCTGACTAGATGGATCGAAAAGCTCGAGATCGTGTTCAATCCGCATTGTGAAGAAGATTCTAAGGTTAAGTATGCATCATTCACTTTCACGGATGCTGCTTTGACCTGGTGGAACAATTTTCTAAAATCCGCTAGTATCGATGTTGCCTATGCCATGCCATGGGAAAACTTCAAGGAAATGGTACTTCGAAAGTACCGGCCCTCGTAATGAGATCAAAAAGCTCGAACATGAGTTTTGGAACCTCAAGGTTCAAGGCACCAATATGGTCGCCTATAATCACGATTTCAAGAGCTAGCTTTATTGTGTCCTGAAATGGTTCCCACCGAGACCCGATTGTTGGAGAGATACATCGGAGGATTGCCTCAACCTATCAAGGGCAATGTAACCACTTCTAAGGCTGTTGATCTTCATGAAACCATCGAAGTAGCCAACAAACTCATGGACCAAGTGATTGAGGATTCCATGGACAAAGTGGTTGACAAGAAGAGGAAATGGGATGACCATTCTCAAGGTTACAACAACTATGAATACCGTGGTAACAACAATAGGAACAACCGCAACAATCAAAACAAAAGGCAAAATGTTGCTAGAGCTTATGCAGTGCATGTCGGAGAAAGAAAACCGTACTCGTGGATCGCACCATTGTGCAATCGATGCACACCGCATCACAGGGGCAATGTACCGTTAAGTGCCGTAATTGTCGAAAAATCGACACTTAACCAGAACCGCAGGTCCAAATCATTGGCGACAGCTCAAAATACAGCTCCACCAGACCCAAAGGCTAATGTAAATTGCTTTGGTTGTGGTGAAAAAGGGCATTATAAAAATGAATGCCGAAAGACCATAAACCAAGGCCGTGAAGGAAATCAAGGAAACCGAGGGAATCCAGGAAGCCATGGGAATGGCAGGATTCAGGGAAATGTTGGACAAACGAGTAATCGTGGAAATGGAGAAGGAGCTCGTGGGAGAGTCTATGTCAGAACCAAAGTGGAAGCTCAGTGAAGACCCAATGTTGTGACGGGTACGTTCCTTATAAATAACCGTTATGCATCCATATTGTTTGACACGGGGCCGATAGGAGTTTTGTTTCTAATACATTTAGTCCACTACTCGATATTACCCCAACCGCCTTAGGAAATGCATACAACGTGGAACTAGCTAACGGTAACATAGAAAGGGTAGATACCATCATAAGAGGTTGCACCCTTAACCTGTTAAACCACCCATTCAATATCGACTTGATACCAAGAGCATTGGGTAGTTTCGATGTTATTGTCGGAATGGATTGGTTAGCAAAATACCATGCTACCATCTTTTGCGACGAGAAACTCGCTCGAAAGTACCCTATGGAGATGAAGTCCTAACAATAGAAGGAGACGAAGTGACGTAAGAAACGCTTCAAGATTGCATGTCATTTCCTCGTACTCAAGGTGTTAAGGTGTATCGAGGAAGGATGTCATATCTTCCTAGCACAAGTCACCGGAGAGGACGAAAAAGAAGGGGAAGAAAACGCCCGAGGACGTGCCAATAGTAAGAGAATTCCCGAAGTCTTTCCCAAAGACTTGCCGTGACTTCCGCCGACCGACAAAGTTGAATTTCAGATCGATTTAGTGCCCGGTGCCGCACCAGTGGCAAGAGCACCTTATCGATTAGCTCCAACGGAACTTCGTGAGTTATCAAACCAGCTTGTCGGAACTTGCGGAAAAGGGTTCATCGCATCAAGCTCGTCACCATGGGGAGCACCACCCTGTCGTCCAAGAAGAAAGACGGAACCTTCAGGATGTGCATTGACTATCGTGAGTTGAATAAACTAACCATTAAGAACCGTTACCCCCTCCCGAGAATCGATGACTTATTCGATCAACTTCAAGGTTCGAGTGTTTATTCAAAAATCGACTTAAGGTCTGGATACCATCAACTAAGAGTTCGAGAAGAAGATATTCCCAAAACCGCCTTCTCGTAACTCGTTATGGACATTACGAGTTCCAAGTCATGCCTTTTGGGTTAACCAACGCTCCAGCTGTGTTCATGGATCTCATGAACCGAGTGTGTAAACCCTACTTGGATAAATTTGTGATCGTATTCATTGACGACATCCTAATTTATTCCAAGAGTGCGAAAGAACACGAAGAGCACCTTAGGTTAATCTTAAAATTGTTGAAGAAGGAAGAACTGTATGCAAAATTCTCGAAGTGTGAATTTTGGATACCTACCGTGCAATTCTTAGGTCATGTAATCGACAGTCAAGGCATACATGTAGACCCCGCTAAGATCGAATCAATAAAGGATTGGGCGACACCCACAACTCCTACCGAAATACGCCAATTCTTAGGACTTGCCGGGTACTACAGAGATTTATTGACGGTTTCTCCAAGATTGCCAAGTCTTTAACCAAGCTAACCCGTAAAAACGCTAAGTTTGATTGGGGAGAGAAAGAAGAAGAAGCCTTTCAACTCCTTAAAGAAAAGTTGTGTAGTGCACCTGTTCGCCTTACCGTAAGGTAGTGAAGACTTTGTCGTATATTGCGACGCTTCACATAAGGGGCTCGAGCAAAGATTAATGCAAAGGGAGAAGGTGATAGCATACGCCTCTCGCCAATTGAAAACTCATGAGAAGAACTACACGACACACGATTTGGAGTTAGGAGCAGCTTGTGTTCGACTCGGAATTTGGAGACACTACTTGTATGGCACGAAGTGTGTCATGTACACCGATCACAAAAGCCTACAACACATATTGGATCGAAAGAACTCAACATGAGACAACGCCGATGGTTAGAATTACTCAACGATTACGATCGCAAATTCGCTACCATCCGGTAAAGCGAATGTAGTTGCAGATGCTCTCGAGGAAAGAGCAACCAACACCTCTTAGAGTCAGATCCTTGGGTATGACGATTAGTTCACCTCTTCCAACCAAGATTCTTGAGGCTCAATTGGAAGCACTCAAAGAGGAAAATCGTCCGAAGGAAAACCTTTACGGAATGCCAGAAAGTGAAAATGGATTCGTAAAAAGGTCGGACGGAACTCTGTGTTTCAAAGAGCGAAGTTGGATACCACTCTATGGAGGAATTCGCGACATCATTATGCATGAATCCCACAAGTCTAAATACTCCATCCACCCAGGATCCGACAAAATGTACCTTGATTTGAAGAAATTGTACTGGTGGCCCAACATGAAGGCCGACATTGCAACATATGTCAGCCGATGTTTAACTTGTTCAAAGGTTAAAGTTGAACATCGAGACCCTCGTGTCTACTAGTACAACCTGAAATCCCCGAGTGGAAATGGGAACGCATAACAATGGACTTTATCACTAAGTTACCTAAAACCTCTAGAGGCTACGACACTATTTGGGTAATAGTGGACCGTCTCACCAAGTCAGCACATTTCCTACCGATGAAGGAAAGTGATGGAATGGAAAAACTAGCTCAACTATACCGAAAGAAATCATCGCGACGCCATGGTGTACCAATTTCCATCATTTCGACAGAGATAGCCGCTTTCACCTCAAACTTTTGGAAATCACTTCAAGACGCTTTAGGATCTAATCTCGACATGAGCACCGCCTACCATCCTCGACCGATGGACAGAGCGAGAGATCAATCCAAACACTAGAGGATATGCTAAGAGCATGTGTGATAGACTTTGAAATGGCCGATAAACACTTGCCATTAACCGAGTTTTCTTACAATAACAGCTATCACACAAGTATCAAAGCCGCACCATATGAAGCACTCTATGGTCGGAAATGTAGATCACCCGTGTGGCCGGGTCAAGTTGGAGAAAGTCAACTTACAGGTCCGGAGTTAATCCAAGAAACTACCGAGAAGATTGTACAAATCAAAAGCCGACTACAAGCAGCTCGTGACCGCCAAAAGAGCTACGCGATAAAGGAGGAAACCACTTGAGTTTCAAGTGGGAGATAGAGTTATGCTCAAAGTTGCGCCATGGAAGGGCGTAATCCGCTTCGTAAACGCGGAAAGCTAAATCCTCGTATATTGGACCTTTCAAAATTCTTGCTAGAATCGACCGTAGCATACCGCCTTGAATTACCACAAGAACTCAGATCTGTGCACAACGTGTTTCACGTGTGCAATTTAAAGAAATGTCTTTCCGACGAAACTCTTGCTATTCCTTTGGAAGAAATCCAAGTCGATCTAAAGATTGAATTTTGTCGAGGAACCCATTGAGATCATGGATAGGGAAATCAAACGGCTTAAGCAAAGCCGCATCCCGATCGCCAAAGTCCGTTGGAACTCTCAAAGAGGTCCGTAATACACGGGAACGCGAAGACCAATTCAAACGCAAGTACCCACACCTTTTCTCTACTTCACAAAGCAATCCTAACTGAAAACCGAGGACGGTTTTCTCTTCCAAGACGGGGAGGATGTGACACACGGTAAATTTTCACCAAAATTTAAGTGATAATTAGTAACTCATTTTACTAAGCCAAATTTATTAAGCATGCATAAGCTTTGCCTGATCATTTGAGTAGCTAACTCGCATACAAGAGGTAACCGCACCACTTTTGCACTCATATCATTTTATGAATATTTTATTCTGTCTTATGATTTAAATTATAAGACGAGAGGTTATCTCGTTCTTCCCAGTGATCGACACTACACGCGTACCGACACTATGATAAGGACTCGCTAAAACAATTAACAAATGTCAACCACTTGGAATATTTCAAAGATCAAATATTTCAGGCACGTAACAATAAGACACTACGTTATAAAAGCTATCGAACAATGATACCTTGGTCACAAATTCATATCACGAGACACAAAATATATAACACACTACCACTCAAACAAAATGTTTGTATAAAGCCCAAATACCATTAATACTTGAGTGTAAAGTATATACATACATTATCACAAGTTGTACCATGAATAATATACATATACAACCATTTATACTTTCACCTTAAGAGTAAACTTTGTAAATATTTAGATAAAACTCCTTTTGTCTTTTCACTACCCACTCACGACAAAACCAAGGAGGACACAAGCTAGACTTTAACAAATTGTCTCTTTGGTCTCCTCCCTTCCACGTCTAAAGCAGCCAAGAACCAGGAAATACAAGTTAACCAAATATTCCCTTCAACCTAGCCCTACACCTCTCACTAGATCGAATCTCCCAAAGAGGGAAGCCAAACATGCCTATCCATCATCTTCTCATCTCTCATACTATATTCATGAAAGATTTGGTCTCAAAATCCAACCTTGGTGCGCTGGCTATGGGTTAGACGAATCCAAGAAGAATCAAAATGAGATCATTCACAAGAAACATATCTCTACTCCAATCCACCTTGAGCCAATTCACAAGATTCGTCCATTCTTGGAAGCTAGCCATTTTCGACTTCAATCCAAACACCAAGAAGAGAGAGAGTTCAAGCTTTACCCAAAGTGCCTCTATATCTCTAGTGAAGATGCAAGAACCCCAAGTTGTGCTTCAATTTCATTTTCTCTCAAAAACTAGGGTTTGTCAAAGTTAGGGTTTTCAAAATTAATTTGGGGGTTTTGCAATTGGAGGTACCTTGGAGCTAATTCGAGTTTGGTTTGGTCCGAATCCAAGAAACGACCTTTCATCCATCACCTATCCTTTTCGGATTTAAGGTTATCATTTCTTTGTTGTTATGTTTTTATGTTGTTTTATGATTTTAAGAGTGGAAGAATTCATCAAGGAAATTATCATGTGTTCTTGGGTCATGTCGATTTGAGTTTAAGTTTTGAATGCCACGTTGAAATTCATGTATATAACTAGTTGAGATTTTGATGTTACTTGTTTTGCTAATCTCGTTTTGTAACCGAAAACTTAAGTAATTATGTACTCGAGGGTTCGTATATTTTCTGTCGAGATTTATGAGTCGAGGAAATGAAGGTTAAGTCTTATAGTAACTTGGTAATTTAACTATACAACTAAGTAATCTCTACGTGATAATACTCACTTTTTTACAAACAACTATGTCACTCCGGAATTTAAGTAAGTCTTGGGTAATACGTGGGTTTGGTTTACTATCGAGGTAGGAACCGGGTCGAGTAGTACTCAACTATGGTATAGCCTTGCCACTTCTTTACTCTATCGCGTATAGTGAGCCTCGACTTCATCATCAACATACTCGGCTTAAGAACCTTTGTCTTGACCTCACCTTGTAAAAATCCATGTCATGTATAAGCAAGTTTGTTAACACTATAGTGAAAATTTGGATGTCTTATTTGAAAACTATTTCTGTCGAGTAGCCGAAACCAAAGAGTTGAAGATTTCTCATTTGTAAGTCCACTAGTAAACACGGTCATAGAAACTGGAAATTCAACTTTGAAAGTAGTACTTGACTTAGTAAGTCAAGCACCTTGTATCAAGTTTAACTTAAGACACTTAGTCACATACTTGTCGTCATTCTAGTTGTGGTGTTGTTCGGCTCGAAAGGGAATCCTCATCGAGACCCATGACACCATCAACCGAACATATAACTAGAAACTTTAGTCTCACAAGAGTTTAATATTTTGGCTTAACTAGGTATGCATCTTGTGGAAAACTAGCTTTATGTCGTTCTTTTAAATCTGGCCGAATACTCATTGAGGTGTTATGATCAAGACGGGTAGCCGAGATGTGTTCAAGCACATTAGTCGCGACTCGATTGTAACCCCGAGATGGTGACAGTTTAACTCGAACTCATTACCTCTCAAATATGTATTGACTACATGCCTCTTTTGATCCCTCGTTAAACATCATACCCAAGCCCAATACATTGCAACTTCTTGACTAGCTAAGTAGCTAAGACTATTAACAAAACTGATGGGCCACAGCCCATTGCATCACAAAAATATTCGAACTCCTTTTTGGGCCAAGCCCATTCGGTACCCAAACCGCCGGGCCACGCCACTTACGTTTGGATGTTGGTTTTAGTAATTGAAACGCGTCAAGTAATACCGGAAAATCACAAAGCTAAACTCATTGGTTGCACAATTGAAGAGATCGACTTTAGATATATACACATATTTCGACAAATAAAACAAGAGTAACGGCGTACAAACAATGAACCAAGTGTCTAAAGATTATGAGTCATACAATAAGATTTGCGAAATGAAGTTAACGAAAATGTGTAAAGAAATGTATGTCAAGTGAACATCTCATCGAAATATTTATATATACGGAACTAGTTTGTTAAATAAATGAGATACCACTATATTATTTCCTAGTCCATTTAACATTGATGACTATATATTTCACTCGAACTCCTTCCTAAATACAAATAGAAAACAAATTATAATTTTGACAACACCATTTCGTGTCAACCTAAATAGGTATATATACATCTATATACTTACTAATAGAACATTTTTATTATATGTTTTAAATCAACCTTGGATCTTAAAACCATACTAACGTCAAAATGAAAAGAGTATATATACATTCATATACCTACTAGTAAACCTCTTAAATTACTCTTACAAACTAAAGGTTAAAACCATTAAATCAGAATAATATTAATTGCACCATTTTAAGTATGATATACTTAAAACAATGAACTAAAACATTACCCTCCTTATCTAGGTCGCATGTCGGTGCAGCTTCACAATATTCACTAAGTCCCACATTTGGATTTCACATTTGCTAAGGTGAGTTTCATAGCCCCACTTTTACTTGATAAATTGTTTTATACATCTTGGGGTGAGAAATATGCAAAACATTTTATGGACCAAAACTATTACATGATTACTATTACGTGGTTTAGCCTAAGCCCTTATGTCCCTAGAGAATGCCCTTTTTCATGAACCGTCAATTCCCCATTGGGAAACGCGAATGTTATAAATAGATCTATTGAGGGTGACTCCTCCGCTCGGTTGGCCATGCTTAGGCCAAAGCGAAACGTATACCATGTCGGAACCAAGTGTTGAGGGACAAAACACTTGCTATGGGCCCCTATATTGTATGACATCTTTTAGCATACGTAAACCGTCGTAGTATCGGTTGCATGAACTTAGAGCTAACGTAATAGACATTCATACATATATCATTATATTCGTTGTAATGATTATATGCCTTTGCTTATGGTCCAAGCTTACTATTTTAATTTAAACCTATGAACTCACCAAATTTTAGCTGACCTTTTAGCATATTTTCTCGTGTGTTTAAGAATTGTTCATGAAGGCAAGGCAAGAAGCGGAAGTATGGTCGTAGTAGTATTAAAGAAGTGTTTTTACACAAAAATGATGTTTTTACTTTGGGACCACTATAACTAATGGGATGTACCCATTTATTTAAACTATGTTGTAAGACAAAGATTTTAAAACTATTTATAAAATCAACGGAGTATGTATTCCGTTCTTTATTACTTGTGTTGTGATTCACCAACTCCGTAACGCTCCCGAATAACACGTATGCTTCCGCTAAACAAATTTGGGGGTGTTACAGATTGGCATCAGAGCCTAAGTTATAGAGAACTAGGTACATATAAACCCTAAACTATAACTACTTTTCACCAAAAACATCATACTACTAATCACCGATTGCCGCTTGCCGTACTTGCCATTTTACTTAAAGTTCGTTTAATAGGATTACATGTTTTATTTCCTATTTACTTATACGCTATTCCATATCCATCATGAGCATATTTTTCCAAGATACTTACACATATGCACCGTCTTGTCACAGACTATGCCTTCCCCAGCCTTTCCTCACGATGTTCAGGAGGACATCCTACTAGCACACTCACCGACCATCCGCCAGCTTGCACACTCACCATCGATCCATACGACAAAGCCACACTAGCAAATTCCAGCCAGCTATTGCACCTACTCCACTTATACCTACCCTCACCACCACTCCATCAAGCCCTGTTGACACGCAGGCAAAAGCCCCGTATGATTGTGAGAGTACCGGATATCGAGAGGTATTCATATGTGCCTGCACTAGCTTCGGATGACCCGCCGCTACATGGGTCCTTCTACTACTTCGAGTCATTGACACCGCCACCCACCGAGTCACCACCTCATCGAGACTCAGAGATCTACTGATTCTTACTCGAGGAAGATCCGAAGAAGATCCGAAGAGGATCCCAAGAGGAACTACCGAGCCTATACCGACCGAGAGTGTCCCCGGCTATGTTAGCATAGCAGCAGATGTGAGTACACAGTGGTCCGGAGATTGTCCAGAGTATACAGTGAGCTAGACAAAGCTCCGTGATGGCTCGAGATTAGACGATGACATGGATATTGATGCGCCATTTGGATTAGGGCAGAGAGCCGCTTTTCTCCACAAATGAGGAGACTAGTGAGATTGATTGGAGAGATATTGATTGCTTGATCGTCAGCACCACTTGTCACTAGTCCGAGCTATAGTCCGTCATCACCTTCGCTTGTACCATCTCGCAGCAGACATGGAGCCTCGAGCGCACCACTAGACAGCTTGAGACCATTGAGGAAGCCGCACCAGCTTGAGGCACGACCGAGCCAGACTTGTCGGATCTCCGAAGGCGATCCGACCTCACTGAGAGGATATTCATTCAGCTGGACTCTCATGAGACATTGCTAGGAGTCCATTCTGATCAGCTAGAGAGGATCGATCCAACACGCTTGCAAGCTTGCGAGCAGCGTGTTGAGGGTTTAGACAGAGTCACTGATGTGTTGTTTGAGAGCATGGGACTCGAGAGACATGAGAGGATGCGACTGGGTTTTAGGGTTGAGACTCAGATCGAGGATGTTAGAGAGTTGGATAGCAGGACACGAGTTTTGGGCAGAGGCCAAGCTCAGATGCACGGACGGCTAGAGGAGTTAGAGCGTGTCCAGTGGATGGCCAGAGATACTGCCAGAGAGGAGTGGCAGAGGACCACAGGATTGGAGTCCATGCTGGCCTCTCAGATGAGGCGGATCGCGAGCTAGAGGAGACACAGAGCCGATTGCTATCATAGAGCGATTACGTACCGATCATCCTTAGATTCCATTGCATGATTGTAGTACACTAAACCGAGCTATAACAGCTTAGTGTTAGTCATTATCATCGTATTTCAGTTGTATGTTTCCATTGTATTTCCTTTGTATTCCGTTGTATTTCGGTTGTACTCCAGTTAGTATCTCATCATGTACCACAGGAACCTTGTAACCGAAATTCTATCTATGTCAAACTTATTTTCTTACCCAATTGTCTTTACTTTTATAGATTGCACATATGATCTATCTACGATGACCACGCTATTACGTGGCACTCACCTTGATTAAAAGTCCTATATCTCATCACCTTTCTTACTGCAGAAATGCCGCCAAAACGAAGATCTAAACGTACCAACCCTGGTGGAGCCTCCAATGCTCCAATTCCAGCGAGAGTCACTCGCAACCAAGCTGCAAATGCTGCTATTCCAAACAGAGTCACACCCGATCAAACTGCTGAAGCCACTACTCCTGCTAGGGCTACTCCAATCCAACCTATCATGAATCAAGCCATGATCGACCAACTAGTCAATGAGCGGATAAACGCCGCTTTAGCCGCAAAGAAACCACTCGCCTACTAATGCTGGAACTTCGAGACCACCCACTCACAACCGCACTTGTACTTATCAAGACTTTCGTAAAACCATGACTGGAAGCTTTAGTGGAACCGAAGGAGCTGTCGGTCTGACTAGATGGATCGAAAAGCTCGAGACTGGTTCAATCTGCAATTGTGAAGAAGATTCTAAGGTTAAGTATGCATCATTCACTTTCACGGATGCGCTTTGACCGGTGGAACAATTTTCTTAAATCCGCTAGTATCGATGTTGCCTATGCCATGCCATGGGAAAACTTCAAGGAAATGGTACTTCAAAGTACCGCCCTCGTAATGAGATCAAAAAGCTCGAACATGAGTTTTGGAACCTCAAGGTTCAAGGCACCAATATGGTCTGCCTATAATCACGATTTCAAGAGCTAGCCTTATTGTGTCCTGAAATGGTTCCCACTGAGACCCGATTGTTGGAGAGATACATCGGAGGATTGCCTCAACCTATCAAGGGCAATGTAACCACTTCTAAGGCTGTTGATCTTCATGAAACCATCGAAGTAGCCAACAAACTCATGGACCAAGTGATTGAGGATTCCATGGACAAAGTGGTTGACAAGAAGAGGAAATGGGATGACCATTCTCAAGGTTACAACAACTATGAATACCGTGGTAACAACAATAGGAACAACCGCAACAATCAAAACAAAAGGCAAAATGTTGCTAGAGCTTATGCAGTGCATGTCGGAGAAAGAAAACCGTACTCGTGGATCGCACCATTGTGCAATCGATGCACACTGCATCACAAGGGGAAGTGTACCGTTAAGTGCCGTAATTGTCAGAAAATCGGACACTTAACCAGAAACTGCAGGTCCAAATCATTGGCGCATAGCTCAAACAGCCCACCAGACCCAAAGGCTAATGTAACTTGCTTTGGTTGTGGTGAAAAAGGGCATTATAAAAATGAATGCCGAAAGACCAGAAACCAAGGCCGTGAAGGAAATCAAGGAAACCGAGGGAATCCAGGAAGCCATGGGAATGGCAGGATTCAGGGAAATGTTGGACAAACGAGTAATCAGGGAAATGGAGAAGGAGCTCGTGGGAGAGTCTATGCCGTAACCAAAGTGGAAGCTCAAGAAGACCCGAATGTTGTGACGGGTACGTTCCTTATAAATAACCGTTATGCATCCATACTGTTTGACACGGGGGCCGATAGGAGTTTTGTTTCTAATACATTTAGTCCACTACTCGATATTACCCCAACCGCCTTAGGAAATGCATACAACGTGGAACTAGCTAACGGTAACATAGAAAGGGTAGATACCATCATAAGAGGTTGCACCCTTAACCTGTTAAACCACCCATTCAATATCGACTTGATACCAGTAGCATTGGGTAGTTTTGATGTTATTGTCGGAATGGATTGGTTAGCAAAATACCATGCTACCATCTTTTGCGACGAGAAACTCGTTCGAGTACCCTATGGAGATGAAGTCCTAACAATAGAAGGAGACGTATGACAGAAGAAACGCTTCAAGATTGCATGTCATTTCATGTACCAAGGTGTTAAGGTGTATCGAGGAAGGATGTCATATCTTCCTAGCACAAGTCACCGGAGAGGACGAAAAAGAAGGGGAAGAAAAACGCCCGGAGGACGTGCCAATAGTAAGAGAATTCTCAAGTCTTTCCCAAAGACTTGCCAGGACTTCCGCCGACCCGACAGGTTGAATTTCAGATCGATTTAGTGCCCGGTGCCGCACCACAGGCAAGAGCACCTTATCGATTAGCTCCAACGGAACTTCGTGAGTTATCAAACCAGCTTGTCGGAACTTGCGGAAAAAGGGTTCATCGCACCAAGCTCGTCACCATGGGGAGCACCAGTCCTGTTCGTCAAGAAGAAAGACGGAACCTTCAGGATGTGCATTGACTATCGTGAGTTGAATAAACTAACCATTAAGAACCGCTACCCACTCCCGAGAATCGATGACTTATTCGATCAACTTCAAGGTTCGAGTGTTTATTCAAAAATCGACTTAAGGTCTGGATACCATCAGCTAAGAGTTCGAGAAGAAGATATTCCCAAAACCGCCTTCAGAACTCGTTATGGACATTACGAGTTCCAAGTCATGCCTTTTGGGTTAACCAACGCTCCAGCTGTGTTCATGGATCTCATGAACCGAGTGTGTAAACCCTACTTGGATAAATTTGTGATCGTATTCATTGACGACATCCTAATTTATTCCAAGAGTGCGAAAGAACACGAAGAGCACCTTAGGTTAATCTTAGAATTGTTGAAGAAGGAAGAACTGTATGCAAAATTCTCGAAGTGTGAATTTTGGATACCTACCGTGCAATTCTTAGGTCATGTAATCGACAGTCAAGGCATACATGTAGACCCCGCTAAGATCGAATCAATAAAGGATTGGGCGACACCCACAACTCCTACCGAAATACGCCAATTCTTAGGACTTGCTGGGTACTACAGAAGATTTATTGACGGTTTCTCCAAGATTGCCAAGTCTTTAACCAAGCTAACCCTAAAAACGCTAAGTTTGATTGGGGAGAGAAAGAAGAAGAAGCCTTTCAACTCCTTAAAGAAAAGTTGTGTAGTGCACCTGCTTGGCCTTACCGAAGGTAGTGAAGACTTTGTCGTATATTGCGACGCTTCACATAAGGGGCTCGAGCAGATAATGCAAAGGGAGAAGGTGATAGCATACGCCTCTCGCCAATTGAAAACTCATGAGAAGAACTACACGACACACGATTTGGAGTTAGGAGCAGTTGTGTTCGCACTCAGAATTTGGAGACACTACTTGTATGGCACAAAGTGTGTCGTATACACCGATCACAAAAGCCTACAACACATATTGGATCAGAAAGAACTGAACATGAGACAACGCCGATGGTTAGAATTACTCAATGATTACGATCTGAAATTCGCTACCATCCGGTAAAGTTTAATGTAGTTGCCGATGCTCTCAGAGGAAAGAGCAACCAACACCTCTTAGAGTCAGATCCTTGGGTATGACGATTAGTTCACCTCTTCCAACCAAGATTCTTGAGGCTCAATTGGAAGCACTCAAAGAGGAAAATCGTCCAAGGAAAACCTTTACGGAATGCCGAAAGTGAAAATGGATTCGTAAAAAGGTCGGACGGAACTCTGTGTTTCAAAGAGCGAAGTTGGATACCACTCTATGGAGGAATTCGCGACATCATTATGCATGAATCCCACAAGTCTAAATACTCCATCCACCCGGGATCCGACAAAATGTACCTTGATTTGAAGAAATTGTACTGGTGGCCCAACATGAAGGCCGACATTGCAACATATGTCAACCGATGTTTAACTTGTTCAAAGGTTAAAGCTGAACATCGAGACCCTCGTGTCTACTAGTACAACCTGAAATCCCCGAGTGGAAATGGGAACGCATAACAATGGACTTTATCACTAAGTTACCTAAAACCTCTAGAGGCTACGACACTATTTGGGTAATAGTGGACCGTCTCACCAAGTCAGCACATTTCCTACCGATGAAGGAAAGTGATGGAATGGAAAAACTAGCTCAACTATACCGAAAGAAATCATCGCGACGCCATGGTGTACCAATTTCCATCATTTCGACAGAGATAGCCGTTTCAGCTCAAACTTCTGGAAGTCACTTCAAGATGCTTTAGGATCTAACCTCGACATGAGCACCGCTACCATCCGCAGACCGATGGACAAAGCGAAAGAACAATCCAAACACTAGAGGATATGCTAAGAGCATGTGTGATAGACTTTGGAAATGGCCGGGATAAACACTTGCCATTAGCCGAGTTTTCTTACAATAACAGCTATCACACAAGTATCAAAGCCGCACCATATGAAGCACTCTATGGTCGGAAATGTAGATCACCGTGTGTGGGCCGGTTGGAGAAAGTCAACTTATCGGGTCCGGAGTTAATCCTAGAAACTACCGAGAAGATTGTACAAATCAAAAGCCGACTACAAGCAGCTCGTGACCGCCAAAAGAGCTACGCGGATAAAAGGAGGAAGCCACTTGAGTTTCAAGTGGGAGATAAAGTTATGCTCAAAGTTGCGCCATGGAGGGCGTAATCCGCTTCGTAAACGTGGAAAGCTAAATCCTCGTTATATTGGACCTTTCAAAATTTTGCTAGAATCGAACCGTAGCATACCGCCTTGAATTACCAAAAGAACTCACTCGTGCACAACGTGTTTCATGTGTGCAACTTAAAGAAATGTCTTTCCGACGAAACTCTTGCTATTCCTTTGGAAGAAATCCAAGTCGATTTAAAGATTGAATTTTGTCGAGGAACCCATTGAGATCATGGATAGAGAAATCAAACGGCTTAAGCAAAGCCGCATCCCGATCGTCAAGGTCCGTTGGAACTCTCAAAGAGGTCCGGAATACACGTGGGAACGCGAAGACCAATTCAAACGCAAGTACCCACACCTTTTCTCTACTTCACAAAGCAATCCTAACTGAAAACCGAGGACGGTTTTCTTTTCCAAGACGGGGAGGATGTGACACACGGTAAATTTTCACCAAAATTTAACTGATAATTAGTAACTCATTTTACTAAGCCAAATTTATTAAGCATGCATAAGCTTTGCCTGATCATTTGAGTAGCTAACTCGCATACAGAGGTAATTGCACCACTTTTTCATTCATATCATTTTATGAATATTTTATTTTGTCTTATGATTTAAATTATAAGACGAGAGGTTATCTCGTTCTTCCCAGTGACCGACACTACACGCTGCATCGGACACTATGATAAGGACTCGCTAAAACAATTAACAAATGTCAACCACTTGGAATATTTCAAAGATCAAATATTTCAGGCACGTAACAATAAGACACTACGTTATAAAAGCTATCGAACAATGATACCTTGGTCACAAATTCATATCACGAGACACAAAATATATAACACACTACCACTCAAACAAAATGTTTGTATAAAGCCCAAATACCATTAATACTTAAGTGTAAAGTATATACATACATTATCACAAGTTGTACCATGAATAATATACATATACAACCATTTATACTTTCACCTTAAGAGTAAACTTTGTAAATATTTAGATAAAACTCCTTTTGTCTTTTCACTACCCACTCACGACAAAACCAAGGAGGACACAAGCTAGACTTTAACAAATTGTCTCTTTGGTCTCCTCCCTTCCACGTCTAAAGCAGCCAAGAACCAGGAAATACAAGTTAACCAAATATTCCCTTCAACCTAGCCCTACACCTCTCACTAGATCGAATCTCCCAAAGAGGGAAGCCAAACATGCCTATCCATCATCTTCTCATCTCTCATACTATATTCATGAAAGATTTGGTCTCAAAATCCAACCTTGGTGCGCTGGCTATGGGTTAGACGAATCCAAGAAGAATCAAAATGAGATCATTCACAAGAAACATATCTCTACTCCAATCCACCTTGAGCCAATTCACAAGATTCGTCCATTCTTGGAAGCTAGCCATTTTCGACTTCAATCCAAACACCAAGAAGAGAGAGAGTTCAAGCTTTACCCAAAGTGCCTCTATATCTCTAGTGAAGATGCAAGAACCCCAAGTTGTGCTTCAATTTCATTTTCTCTCAAAAACTAGGGTTTGTCAAAGTTAGGGTTTTCAAAAATTAATTTGGGGGTTTTGCAATTGGAGGTACCTTGGAGCTAATTCGAGTTTGGTTTGGTCCGAATCCAAGAAACGACCTTTCATCCATCACCTATCCTTTTCGGATTTAAGGTTATCATTTCTTTGTTGTTATGTTTTTATGTTGTTTTATGATTTTAAGAGTGGAAGAATTCATCAAGGAAATTATCATGTGTTCTTGGGTCATGTCGATTTGAGTTTAAGTTTTGAATGCCACGTTGAAATTCATGTATATAACTAGTTGAGATTTTGATGTTACTTGTTTTGCTAATCTCGTTTTGTAACCGAAAACTTAAGTAATTATGTACTCGAGGGTTCGTATATTTTCTGTCGAGATTTATGAGTCGAGGAAATGAAGGTTAAGTCTTATAGTAACTTGGTAATTTAACTATACAACTAAGTAATCTCTACGTGATAATACTCACTTTTTACAAACAACTATGTCACTCCGGAATTTAAGTAAGTCTTGGGTAATACGTGGGTTTGGTTTACTATCGAGGTAGGAACCGGGTCGAGTAGTACTCAACTATGGTATAGCCTTGCCACTTCTTTACTCTATCGCGTATAGTGAGCCTCGACTTCATCATCAACATACTCGGCTTAAGAACCTTTGTCTTGACCTCACCTTGTAAAAATCCATGTCATGTATAAGCAAGTTTGTTAACACTATAGTGAAAATTTGGATGTCTTATTTGAAAACTATTTCTGTCGAGTAGCCGAAACCAAAGAGTTGAAGATTTCTCATTTGTAAGTCCACTAGTAAACACGGTCATAGAAACTGGAAATTCAACTTTGAAAGTAGTACTTGACTTAGTAAGTCAAGCACCTTGTATCAAGTTTAACTTAAGACACTTAGTCACATACTTGTCGTCATTCTAGTTGTGGTGTTGTTCGGCTCGAAAGGGAATCCTCATCGAGACCCATGACACCATCAACCGAACATATAACTAGAAACTTTAGTCTCACAAGAGTTTAATATTTTGGCTTAACTAGGTATGCATCTTGTGGAAAACTAGCTTTATGTCGTTCTTTTAAATCTGGCCGAATACTCATTGAGGTGTTATGATCAAGACGGGTAGCCGAGATGTGTTCAAGCACATTAGTCGCGACTCGATTGTAACCCCGAGATGGTGACAGTTTAACTCGAACTCATTACCTCTCAAATATGTATTGACTACATGCCTCTTTCTTTTTTTTTGATCCCTGCGTTAAACATCATACCCAAGCCCAATACATTGCAACTTCTTGACTAGCTAAGTAGCTAAGACTATTAACAAAACCGATGGGCCACCCCATTGCATCACAAAAATATTCGAACTCCTTTTTGGGCCAAGCCCATTCGTGTACCCAAACTGTCGGGCCACGCCCACTTACAGTTTGGATGTTGGTTTTAGTAATTGAAACTCGCCAAGTAATACCGGAAAATCACAAAGCTAAACTCATTGGTTGCACAATTGAAGAGATCGACTTTAGATATATACACATATTTCGACGAATAAAACAAGAGTAACGGCGCATAAACAATGAACCAAGTGTCTAAAGATTATGAGTCATACAATAAGATTTGCGAAATGAAGTTAACGACAATGTGTAAAGAAATGTATGTCAAGTGAACATCTCATCGAAATATTTATATATACGGAACTAGTTTGTTAAATAAATGAGATACCACTATATTATTTCCTAGTCCATTTAACATTGATGACTATATATTTCACTCGAACTCCTTCCTAAATACAAATAGAAAACAAATTATAATTTTGACAACACCATTTCGTGTCAACCTAAATAGGTATATATACATCTATATACTTACTAATAGAACATTTTTTTATTATATGTTTTAAATCAACCTTGGATCTTAAAACCATACTAACGTCAAAATGAAAAGAGTATATATACATTCATATACCTACTAGTGAACCTCTTAAATTACTCTTACAAACTAAAGGTTAAAACCATTAAATCAGAATAATATTAATTGCACCATTTTAAGTATGATATACTTAAAACAATGAACTAAAACATTACCCTCCTTATCTAGGTCGCGTGTCGGTGCAGCTTCACAATATTCACTAAGTCCCACATTTGGATTTCACATTTGCTAAGGTGAGTTTCATAGCCCCACTTTTACTTGATAAATTGTTTTATACATCTTGGGGTGAGAAATATGCAAAACATTTTATGGACCAAAACTATTACATGATTACTATTACGTGGTTTAGCCTAAGCCCTTATGTCCCTAGAGAATGCCCTTTTTCATGAACCGCCAATTCCCCATTGGGAAACGCGAATGTTATAAATAGATCTATTGAGGGTGACTCCTCCGCTCGGTTGGCCATGCTTAGGCCAAAGCGAAACGTATACCATGTCGGAACCAAGTGTTGAGGGACAAAACACTTGCTATGGGCCCCTATATTGTATGACATCTTTTAGCATACGTAAACCGTCGTAGTATCGGTTGCATGAACTTAGAGCTAACGTAATAGACATTCATACATATATCATTATATTCGTTGTAATGATTATATGCCTTTGCTTATGGTCCAAGCTTACTATTTTAATTTAAACCTATGAACTCACCAAATTTTAGCTGACCTTTTAGCATATTTTCTCGTGTGTTTAAGAATTGTTCATGAAGGCAAGGCAAGAAGCGGAAGTATGGTCGTAGTAGTATTAAAGAAGTGTTTTTACACAAAAATGATGTTTTTACTTTGGGACCACTATAACTAATGGGATGTACCCATTTATTTAAACTATGTTGTAAGACAGCATTTTAAAACTATTTATAAAATCAACGGAGTATGTATTCCGTTCTTTATTACTTGTGTTGTGATTCACCAACTCCGTAACGCTCCCGAATAACACGTATGCTTCCGCTAAACAAATTTGGGGGTGTTACAGATGAGAACATGTTAAAACGAACGAAAACGTGCAAAAATGGACGAAAGTGTGTAAAAATGGATGAAAACGTGTAAAAACGGATGAAAACATGTAAAAACGGATGAAAACGTGAAAAAACGGACGAAAACGTTTTAGAACGGACGACAACGTGTAAGAAGGGATGAAAGCGTGCATAAACGGACGAAAATGTGTTAAAACGTTGAAAACGCAAAACGCATGAAAACGTGAAAACGAAAGAAAACGTAAAAACGGACGAATACGTAAAAAGGAATGAAAATGTGCAAAAACGACTAAAATGTGTAAAAACGGATGAAAACGTGAAAAAACGAACGAAAACTTGAAAACGCGGATGAAAGCGTGTAAAAACGTATGAAAACGCGGAAAAACGGACAAAACGGTTAAAACGAACGCAAAACGCATTTACGAAAACATGAAAAAACAGACGGAAACGTAAGAAAACCAAATTTTAAGTTATTTTTTAACGATTGTTAGTATAAAGGACCAACGACGCAAGTTTAGCGTAAGATAACCAAATTTTAAGTTATTTATTAACGGCCGTTAGCATAAAGGACTAACGATGCAAGTTTTTTTGGTAACGGGTACACACAAAGGACTAACGATAGAAGTTTATTGACAGAATGAGAAAAAAAAAGAATGCTACATACAATGGGAAAAAGTGGCAAGTTAACTGCATTTCTAGGTGATTTGCCCGAAGGTTTTTGACAAAAATCTTTTTTATTTTTGAAACTTTTTTTTTTCATAGTCATTTTAGTACTTCTTTTGCTTATTAAGAGAATGTGTAAGTTCAATTATGGCCTTAGTTATAATTGAGTTAAAATAGCATTTTCTAAGGCCTACCTTTGCATCTATAAGTCTATAACTCAATAGTAAAATGTGGCTTAAGTTTTGGCATCAGTTATAACGATTTTGACATTACCTTTTCAACTTTTGTATATGTAATTTTGTACTAGGATAATTTATTATCGTACATGGTATTGCACAAAAACAAACTAATGGCTGTTTTTTGTTCGGATTGAACAAGCCTTAAGTAAAGTCCACCCATCTTGGTCTATTTTGTATTTTGTCAACTAAACTTAACTTTTTGTGGGTTTAATTTCACATCTCTTTTTCTTTTAGTTGAAAATTTAATATATAACTAAACATTCATTAAAAACATCGTGCATATGTATTCGATATCTACACTATGGGTATATATGAAATTAATCATGAAATTAATGTAATATATGAAATTAATCCTTATTTTTATAAGAGCTCATATATATTTTAACTATCAAATTCTTAAAGTTGCATAAATGAAAATATTTCTTTCAACATACTTGAAGCCGTGATGTTTAATGTTGATTCCCACATCGCAAGGAAATAGAAAGAAATCTGTGTATACATACATAAGGTTTGTCGTTGATTATATGTCGGAAGGTGGTGGTTTGGTGTACATATGCAAGTATGCAACTATGGCCATCACATTGTCACCTTCTATTTTTTTTTTTACCTAAATCAATAATTGTGGTGTTGTGATTTTTTGTCATTTTTAGGCAAATAAATAAATATAGTGTTGCAATTTTTTTTTTTGTAAAGGGTTTATACCCGGTGAATATATTAAAAAATGATTAAAGTTCATGCACATGGAAGAGTGGTCATGATAAAGTGTTGCAATTTTTTATTTCAATTGATTTACTTAAATCAATAATTGTGGTGTTATAATCATCACCTTCTTATTTTTCTACGCAAATAAATAATTATGGTGTTTTAATTTTTTATTTCATTTGACTTACTAATAAGGTTATGAAACTATGGCAATCAGATCATCACTTGATAATTAAACAACGATACGAGTTGATCTACAAAATCTGTTTATGTTATAACAAATCATGTATTAATGATTGAAATCATAAATTATGTATATATAAAAAGGAAAATATTTCATCATATAATAAATACTTGTAAGAGCATGAGTCATGGAACAATTTTTTTGGCCTGACTACATCGGTCCCGACCAGAGCCGTATATGAGGGTGTGCGAGGTGTGCTATCGCACAGGGCCTCAATCTTTTAAGGGCCTCAAAATATATACCCCGTAATATATTTGAGGCCTCAAGATTCACTTCTAACAAAAATTATTACCGTTATGCAATCTTATGTTGTAAATATTTGTTAAAACTTAAGATTTATCATCAAAACACTATAATTTTGGTTTCCATAGTCTGTATAAGCTTTCGCACAGGGCCTCTGATCGCTCGCTTAGCTACGGCACTGGTCCCGACGTTGTGAAATGAAGTTGTGTTTGTTTTAGTGGCTCCAATTTTGAATGTTATCACTACGGGTATACAAAAGTTCATTGTTGTTTATGTGTTAATGTGGCAACGCTTTTTGATAACGGGTTGTCACGACACCTAGTGCTCTGCTCTAACATTTATGCTTAGACGTTGTTTGGGATTTTCTAAGTGCTAGCAGTTTCAAGTGTTTCACAAAAAGTGATTATTTGCTTATTTTTACAATGATAAAAGTACTGAAAAATCAATGAGCTCAAACTTTAACTAAACACATCAAGATTCTAAGACTTAATTAATAGAAACCGGAGCATAGGAACATAAAACATGTTTAATATCTTAAGACTTGGTTAATATTTCGTAAAGTCAATCGAACTATGATCATTTTCGAATTTTTGTGTCCCAGTTTGCTAATAAACGACGAAGACTCCAATGTCTGCTAATAACCCTAACTAAATCTATAGTTTATTAGCATTATATACTTCTACTGTTAAGTTGTAACAATATGTATACCTTTGTGATGGCTCCCCGATCAGAAACCAGTGAAAAATCCACCACAATAACCGACCAAAAGATTTTGCATATCCTCGCAATCATGTTTAAAATCTTAGGTAGTTCACAATACAAATTCAAATTATGGTTCTGTTACAAAGAGAAAGAGCACATGGTCAGCGCCACCAACATTGTAATACGCAAGGGATAAGTTGTCCTTCAAAACACCGGCTTTTCCACTTATGAGTTTCTGTTTGTTTGCAGGCACGTGAAACTCTCGAGCAATCATATGTTTCAGAGTGGCCACTGTTTCAGACAACTGCTGTACATTGATTTCCAATAAAACTACTGATTGACCAACCCCTAACGTAGTTCCCTCGTCAACTTTTGTTTTGGCTATAGGAACACAAACAGGTCCCTGCACTCACAAGGCGGTATGTAATCAATTATCAATAAGTACTTAACAAGGGAGAAAAAAATGATAAACTATATGTACGTTTAGTAATTGATTACAAAACAATAGTTTTATCAAGGGCAAGGTTTAACACAAACATATATTTATCTAATTTAACAAGCAAACGAGTTCCAAATGATGATTCAGGATCATTCAAAAGTAGTAGTTTGAGACTTAAGACAACAAGCTCGATTTTTCTAAAAAATAAATAAATAAATATATAGCACTAGCATATCAATATGACACGATAAAGTTAATGTGAAACTGAAAGAAGATTTTTATGAAGTGTACTTACCGGATGTTGAGCCAAGAACTGATCCTCTGGGACACACACAAAATCATCATCGATTTTCATTGCCCCCAACCTAAAATGTCGAAATAGTTGAACATGTACTTCATCCATTTTTAATGGAACAAATGAATCGTCATCTGAAAAATCTATGGCTTGGACAACAGTAAACTTATTCCGATCAATATTGGGTTCTTTCGAAGACATCATACAATGTATAAGAGTAGCAACTAATTACCCTGCAATGAAAACATATCACACTCTCACACTTTACACAACCTAAAGATAAACACTCACACTCTAGCTATCCAAAGTTTAGAAATCAAAAAATTTATCAACCACTGTAAATCACCAAAAATATGTAGGAAAAACCGATATATTATATGATCGGGCCACTTTGCATTAGTAAGCCATGTACTACTTATTATGAATCGCTAATACTAAATCACTAACACAAGAGAACCCATGCACAAACGGATTGAGATCCTCTCATGTTCAATTAACATGACAACATGAGAGGTCATGTTAGTTATGTTGTGAAAGAAAAAATATTTTTTAACAAAATAGAGGTCTCACAATGAATTGTTTATTGTTTTACTTCACTCACATTAGTCTCAACATGACCTCTCATGTTCAAATTGAACATGTGCACAAACAAAAGCACCCTCAACAAATTAATAAGCTTTTAAAGCCACCAAGATCACGAAATCCATAATCTCCTTAATCAATTTTCAAAAAGTTACCATTGATTTTTTACTTTTCACTTTTACCTTTTTAACTTTGTCTTGACTTTTCTTTTGAGCTAAAATTCATAGGGGAAATCTTACCTGCTTTTCCAAGCAGGAAAGTTACCTGCTTTCCTTTGTAAAAAGAGGGGGGAAACATGTACGTATGAGATAATGGAGGGGCTTAATTATAATTTTTTTTAAATTTTTACAAAGCAAAGCAGGCAATTGCCTGCTTTGTTGATGCAGGTAATATTTTCCCAAATTCATATAGCATCAATTAATTGTAGACTATACATTGACACATCGATTCATAAAATTATAGTTTGGCTCATAATACCGCGACGTGGGAAACCTTGTTAATGACCATACGGACTCACACTATAAGAAACATCAAAAAGTATGATTGAAAACCAATGATAAGGGATAGTTTGATTCTAAACGCATAGAAGCATTACCTTGAATATTGACAGCAAACTTGGATAATTTTACTGTTTATCGATGAAGATTTTAAATTGTGTATCGCTCAATATTTATAAGCAAATAACTTGACTATGTAAACACAATTTAAGCCCAATACGTGCAGGCCCAACACAAACGTTTCCTTTTTCTTCCCAATTTAATGACACCTTATTAATTTTATACGAGGCATAACAAACACAAAAGTCGAAACATCTATTTTTAGGATTTGAACTTTTATTCTAATCCATTGAAAGAGTTGAAGAAGATCTCAAAACAGAATCTATATATTTTCTTGTAGCTCGTAATGTAACTGGTAAGTAGTAACCATATGCTAGATTTTCATTTATACGTATGTAGCTAAACTATACATGTGTCATGTACGATCCCAAAAACAGCTTGCAGAGTAGTATATGGATCAAATCCGCCATACCAATCAAATAATTACGTACAGTATATGACTTACCGCTTTCAAATATATGATAGTTGCTTGTTGTCATTATCCTCAAACTCAGGTTTTACTAACAATAGATTGAGACTTGATGAATGGTGATTATCACCCTAGCTTTAGGGAGGTGGCGGCAACTGACCCTTTACATGAAATGGTGTAGGACCTTCAGGAACACCCCACTTTGGTGGTATCAATGCTCCAGCATTCGGTCCTCTAAAATAAACTTGATTCTGAAAAGTTATAGATACCGCATTAACATCAGATTATGCTTGTGTGTGCAGGAAGGAAAGAGTGAGGCCCTTATAAATTCCATTTCAACCCTTTTTGGACCCATATTTGTTTTGACCCGAACCCCTTTAGTGTGGTTTCCAAAGTGACCCGTTGGACGCAGACACGTTAACACCTTTATTTGAATGTGTTTGTGCTGCCTGGAGTGATATACCAGCCGTTTGAAACATGTGCATTTATTTTATTAAAAAAAAAAGGTAAATATCTAAATTGTATTTTTAGAAATATATGTTCAAAACTGATTTTTATATAATCACATGACCAGAAGTAGAAGCCCATTATTGAAACATCATCTACATAATCAATAGTTTCAAAACTATTACCCCTATTCAATAACATAACTGTAAAGCAAAGTGGAAGGGATTATTACCTTATACTTCTTTGTAATCCAGTTAAAGGTCTCAAATCTGTCGACTATTTCAATATTCGGGACCTAAAAAAGCAAATTGCTTTATAAGCACTCGATTTTCCACCGTATAGTTAAAAACTGTGATATAAAAAATACCCTAAAAGCAATAGTCTGATAAGGCCGCGCAGAGAATGAAAGATACTGAACATCACTATCGTAAGGCTACACCTCCTGTCCATGAAAAAGAGAAGCATCCGTTTTGAAATTCTACATGCAGATCGCCCATGCCAAGTACTATCTATCGGCTATTTCATTGAACACATGTGAAGCATGTGATCTCATTAGGAAAGAGGGTTTGGTAGAATAGGCGGGAAAAAATCATATCATATGAATGCAAGCAGTTTCAGCAGGGCCATTCCTACTCCGTAGTGGTTGTGGTTGTGAAAATGCATGGCCATTCTTACCCTATAGATGTTTGGTACAGCTGGTGTTGAAAGTCCAATGGTTAGCGACTTAATTTAGGAAGAACTAAACCGTAAAAATCATTCATAGTGGTGCTAAGGGGAACTAAACAAATTTCTGTGCAACGAATGCAGGGGAAACAAATGATTAAAGACACACACAAAGTAATGGTACTTTAGCTTAAATGATGTTACGTATATATCCCTTTGCTCCATTTCAATTGGAATGGCAACTAGCTGCTATGGTAGGGATGGAAGTTTCGTAGATACTTCTAAAAAAAGATCCGTAATTATTCTTAAGGTTCCTTTGGACCAATTTAAGAGAGTTTTTGTTATGCCTACCCCACAAAGAGCCATAATCATAAAATCCCGTTACTTCCCAAATCCCCCAAAGTCAACATCAGAAAACTAAACAGGTTTCCTATCACTGTTATTTAAGAGCTAAAAGATGGAGCTAATTGGTTTTGTAAACTTGAATTAAGATTGAAATCAGGATGAATAAAGAAGACATCCACGAACAGCATTTAAAAATGCATGAAGGGCGCTATGCTGAGTCATTCTTTAGACTAGAAAGACTATCAGCCCATTAACTTATTTGACTCAAACCTTCCCTTCTGATTTCTCCGATTGTCTCCTTTAAAAGCCCCCCAACAAAGCACGGGTAAGCAGGGAGTAATATCGCAAAGCACGTTCATTTTTACTGTAGTGACAGTAACATTTTGAAGATGATATTACATAACGTAACAAGTATAGGGTCAAAACTTCAAAAATAACAAAAGCCATACCTGTAAGATGGATGGCACAAAGCGATACAATGGCATTTCATCATTTGAATCAACATGAGTATACTCAATCTGCAATCGGAAATGAGCACGAAATTGGGCACAACTGATGATCATA
Source organism: Chrysanthemum makinoi (assembly GCA_910596185.1). Taxonomy (NCBI): domain Eukaryota; kingdom Viridiplantae; phylum Streptophyta; class Magnoliopsida; order Asterales; family Asteraceae; genus Chrysanthemum; species Chrysanthemum makinoi. The sequence continues at coordinate 32,774,462 of OU343222.1, read as the reverse complement.
GAGATCCGAGTCACTTTGTTTTAAGAGTAATTTCATAAACTTGTAAGGATTGATTCATGACACGTAACAGTTAGACAACTCTGACATTTACAAACCAGCTCAGTTTGAATATTTACTAACTAGCTCGTTTTAGTAGTTTTTTATAAGTGTTTTATATTTCATGAATTAATTTGGATTTATATAGAGGTGGAAATAGTAGTTAAGTAAATGCAACGAATAGATACCTCGATTAACAATGCCCGCTGCCTTGTCTTTGGATCTATCTGTTTTGTCACTCGGCTCACAGGGATGCCAATATTACCTGCGCAGCCATTATTGTTAGACAGGTTTAGGTTAAAGCTGGGATAAAAATAGGATACAAGTCATTCCTACATATTGCACAACCTCTTACATAGTGAACAACCGTTTAGGTTACAAATGAATATGAACTAAGCACAAGAGGCCTATAAATTGACTCACAAACGTGAAAATAAGAAGTACGCAGAATCGGGTGAAAGAAAAGAATGTAATGATCAAATATGAGGAAAATGCTAAACGAAAGAGGTGAGCTAGACAACTAAATGAAACAAGCATAAACAGATGTTGAAACATGTGTATGATTAGATGAGTCTGTTATGTGTCCATTAGAGATATTTCTGTATGTACACCTTAAAATGGGTCAGTTTTGAGTTTTGTTAAGTATTAGAGTAGTAGTTATCAAGGTCATTTCTTCCTTTCCCCCTCTTATTTATATGTTATTACTCATCCTCAGGAACAATTCTACAATCCTAGTTCCTTAAGTTAATACTAGCACATAACTAGCTGATTTATATTTGAAGTGATTCTAAGTGGAACATATCATTTAGAGCTACGCGGGTTAACCAGCAACAGCGATTACTCGATCATAGTATGTCATGAAATCAACAACACTAAACTGGGGTTTGAAGCTTAATTCATAAACGATCATGAGGGATCACAGTGATCCACCTGGATCTAACATATTACTCGAGACCATATCAGAAGATTTCGGAAGTTAATCTGAATCAGCATTAAAAAAAAAAAAAAAAAAAAAAAACAGCAGAGTTAACGGATTTACTCAATGAATGGCTTCCCAAGTTAATCAATGTGATAATTCAATCCATTCGAATGGATCTAATTTATAAAAGATAGGAATGAAGTTTGTTTCACTTGGTATCATTATGTAGTAGAGCTAAAACAGGCGCAGAATTAGTATGATGTTCTAAGCTGTTATATTTGATGCAACTATTAGTAGGCTTCGATTAGCACCTGCTTAATTATTCTATAAGACGTACATTTCGGACATCACCTCTGTTCAACAATGATATAATTTTTTTTACTGGTAACAGGATGAAAAGTAAGTCATTTCTTCAAATTGCACAGCCGTTCAATATATCAAGTTAAACCAACCAACGCAAAACGCCACAACAATGACATTAGCTAAGCATTAATAATTTCAATACAACATATCAATCAAAAGACGCGCACACTTGTTAGTAGGTGAACTTTTCCAGTTAGCATGATCAAGTAAAAAGTACATACCTGTAGGCTCCACTGGTGGAAATGCTATCACATCCCCAACCTCGATAACATCCTCCCCATCCAGCACAAACGATGCTGAGACCCCAATCACCCTAACCGACGACCCCGAGCCCTCAATCACAACAAATTGAGACATAACACCTGTAACATGATCGATCATATACTGTCACAACTACAATGTTGTAAAAGACGTTCAGTTTTTATAAGACGATATCTCTCAACAACTACTGATCAACTGTCATCACGTTGTCGCTAGACAAAAAACGAAATACAAAATTCCCAACTATCGACTATAAAACATATACCACGCGTTATACATATGGATGAAATACAAACGTACTTAATTATATCTGATCGTTAAGAGATCATAAACCCTAGAAATTTGTGCGTGAAATGTGCATTTATAATTAGAACAAATTCCTAATTAACAATCAAACACCTAACTACGGTCGATCAATAGCTCAAACGCAAGTCTCCTGACAGTCGTTCTAATAATGAAAACTATAACAAACCCTAACGATTGATGAATAACAGAAACGTAACGCGGTGTGCGCGTATCCTAAGTTCTAATAATCAAAACTATAAGCACAAATTCATGAAAAACAAACGCCTAAGATTGATGAATAACAGAAACGTAACGCGGTGTGCGCGTCGCCCTAGGAATCAAAACTGTGTGTAAAAATGTGCACAAAAACAAACACATGCATACCTGATAGTTAATGGAGAGTGAGTGTGTGTGTGTTTGGGAATTTTGTTTAAAATAAAAGAAGCGGGAGTGTGTGCTTTTATAGGAATTTGCGGCTGTTGATTTTAACGAATATATTTAAGGGCAAAAGAAAAAAAATAAAAAATAATAATATTAATAATTTGTTAATTTTTGCTTTGTTATTTCCTCGTATTGTATATGTATATTATTACTTATTTTTATTTATTTTTATTATGTGTATCTTGTGACCCCAAACCGTTAATAAGAGTGTTGATATACGGAAGGGAAAATTGTCACAAAATACACATAATAGACGAAATTTAAATATATGATGTATACACTAATGGAAAACAAAAATAGCTGCATAACAAAGCAAAAAATAATAAGTTTGTTACATTTTCATGTCATTTGCTTTTTATTTAAATGGTTTAACTAAATAAATGCACAGTTTTTGTATATGTTTTTCTACAATAAATGAGTGTTCTTAAAATATTGGTTAACCGTGTATTTATTAAGTTTAGGTTTTCCTTTTAATAAAAAGAGTAAATTACACGGTTCGTTTTAACTGTATTTATTAAGATCGGTCACCGGCCTAGTTGGGCTCGGTCCCAATCGGTCGGCCTTGATGTGGTGACTCGGTCGCCCGTTTTTTTTTTCTTTTTTTTTAATCGATCATTCCCACGACCGAATGTGTATTTTAATTAATTAAAAAGTAATATTTGTGGGCTATGTTTTTTTTAGTGTAGGCCATTTTAGTGTTGTAAAAAGTCGTTTCTAGGCCGTTAGAGAGAGAAAGCTGACAGACAAAATGAAAATCGCTGAAGATCACTCAGTCTTATAGTTGTTTGACCTTTTTTGATGCAGTTTGTTATAAACTCGGAAACCCTTACCATTGGTAGTCTCTCCCTTTTATCAACTTAGAAATCCGTAGTGAAGCAACAATGTCACGTGTTAATCACGTTGAAATAGAGCGTTAGTTTTATGACTGTAACAAGCTTAATTGAGGTCAAAAAGTCAAACAAACTTAAAGTCTAACACAAAATGGTAGGAAAGTTAGTTAAGTTTCTCAAACGCCCTTTTATACCCGTTTTCACTTTTCTTTCATTTTCACTTTTGAATTTTGTAACTTTCTCTATGTCTTATAATTCAATCATTGTAACAAACTCATCTTACAAATAACAAATCATTTTCGGGTCTTAATTCTTTCTTTAGATTCTTGAATGGTTTGTTGCTATTGATCAAGTTATTTTCATTTCATTGTGATTTCTAAATACTTTTTTCAATGGTGTAGCAACTGGCATAAAAACGGATAGAAACACATAAAAACGAATAAAAACGTATAAAATCGAATGAAAACAAATAAAAACGGATAAAAGCAAATAAAAACAGATAACGACGAATAAAAACGTGTAAAAACGGATGAAAACGTACACAAACGGATGAAAACGAATAAAAACGGCTAAAAGCGTATAAGAACGGATGAAAACAAATGAAAACATATTAAAGCGAATGAAAAAGAATGAAAACATATAAAAACGGATAAAAACGTTAAAAAAATAGATGAAAACGTATAAAAACGGATGAAAACAAATGAAAACATATAAAAACAAATGAAAAAAAATAAAAACGGATGAAAACAAATGAAAACGTATAAAAACGGACGAAAACAAATAAAAACGGATGAAAACATATAAAAACAGATGAAAACTAATGGGACCTATTTTGCAAAAGAAACAAATCACAAGATTCATTTTTCAAAAAATCACAAAGGACCTATTTTGCAAAAGAAACAAATCACAAAGGACCATTCTTGTACAAAAAATCATTAAAATAAAACTCGTAACTGGTTTATCAGTAGTCGGTCACTCACGTACTATATTAGCAAAAAATCTAAAAGTACACGTATCATATTGAAATAAAAATTAATACACGTACCATATGGGTATATTTGATAAAGTATGTGGCTATTTAATAACCAAAACCCTATATATAATTTTGTATTTCAATTAACTGTTAGTGCAATCTATGTTCCACATTGGTATGAAATGGAAAGAAATGACTGTTTAAATACATAAGCTTTCTTCTTTGAGTTAAGATGGTGGTACTTGTTTAATGCACATATGCAACCATGGGCATTAGATGGTGTGTCATTTTTTCCAAAAAAAAAAAGACAAATGAGAGTTAATTACTTAAAGGGTGTTGATACTCACATCACAACTTTTTATACTTTCATCACAATATGTGCATTACAGTGTTGTACGCTGTGCTATATAGCTTATATAAAATGATGTAACTATCAAATAAAATAGTATGAGTATCAACACCCTTACTTAAATGGTTTTTTCGGTTTCTCGGGCATGTGTGTGAACTTGTTTGACTTTTTCAATAGGGCACTATTACAAACAAACAAATTTAGCTCGAGTAATAAAAATTTATTGAGGTGATCTATAAGTTAAGATGGTGACACTTCTTTAATGCACATATGCAACCATGGGCATTAGCATGGTGTGCCATTTTTTCCAACAAAAAGACAAATGAGAGTTATTTATTTAAATGGTCCGAAATTTTTAAACCAAAAAACAAATCAAAGCTAATTACTATATATATAATTTATACCGAGTAAATAATAATATTTGACGAAAATAATATTTGATGAATTCTAACAGGACGTACATAAATAATGAATAACAACAAATATCTTAAACCCAAAAAATTGAGAAAAAGAAGGAAATTGTTCATGTAATATATGTAAAAGTAAGAATGAAAAGCCAAACAAAGACATACATTTTTCATAAAGAATGCTAACATAACATATTGAATGTATAAAACTCAAATATGAATCAGATATATGAAATAATGTAATTTAAAAATAAAGTTTTAACATCAGGCTAATACAAAATTTTCATATACAAGCATGACAAAATACAAACATATGACAAAAAGTTCTATATGTATAGGTGTCGAAGCTGTCTAATATGCTACTCAAGTTTTGTAATGTATATATGATTTACACCACCAATTAGTCATTCTATGTAAATGGCTTAAAGGTGTACATATGTTCGAAGATCATGCTATCATATTAAGCCATTTACAAAAAGAGTCATCTAAGTTGTAAATTGTTGATATTTTGCAAAGCGCCATCTTAGTGGTCCAAGAAAAGATATAAAAGGATACCTGCAAACATTTAAGTAATATGATATCATTTGTAGCAACCAATTAAGTAATATGATATCATTTGTCAAGTTTCATATCTATAATTTAATAGATAAGCACTATACTACAAAAAAAAGTTATCCCAAACACCACATTCCCATGATTACCATTCTAATTTTAGTTATTGAGATGCAGTGCATAATTTAAAGAATATTACTCGACATCAAATTTAATATGTAAATAATGTCTTTTGAATTTAGCAGATTGTGAATGTGTGGCGTGACAATTATTGGGTTGAACGACGCGTCTTCTATGAGAGTGTATTCCTAAATACGTATAGTAATTTAACAATATGACTACAATTTCAAAAGTATAGAACCGTTTGAGTTTATATAATCATGACATACAAACCTTGAAAGATGTCATAATTCAAAGTCGATGTAGATGTAGGCAAAATTGATGATGTATTTGACCTTTGTCTTTGACATGTGTAATGTAATATTAGCTGAAATTAGAATATTTGTAACAAACGTTTAGTAAACCTAAGTATGTTTCCTAAACCAAAAAATGATAATTGAGACTTTAAGTTGCAATAATAAAAAATCAATAAACCACAATACAAAGAGCCCAAAACACACATTCGATTCCCTCAAAAGTTTTGGGTTTGTATTTTGAACGTCACATAACCGCAGATAGTTACATGTGATGCATACACACACGTAAATAGGGAGAGTTTGAGACCTGAGATAAGCTTTATTCGAGAGTCGTTGCAAGATTAGTGGAGCCTTCAATATATATTTCTGCCCTGGTGTTAACCACCCCTTGTTATACCAAGTAACTTTCCAATAAATTCGGATCTCAAAGTGAGCCATCTCACCACATAACCTATACTGGTAATTGATGGCACCATATGCTGTTATATAAACATTCGCCCTCATGTGATCATCGACCACCTGAAAAAAGATGAGATTTTTTTCATCAATGCTACTTAGAGGTTACACGTTCAGCAAGTCGGACATGTAATTTTTTGTAGGGGTAAATGGGCTTATTCAGGTTATGTTGAGCCGAAATAGTTAGATGGTCAATATTAGCGTAGCTGTGATCATTATATTATCGTCAATATCAATGCCTTTAATTCAATCAGAAATTATAAACTTTTGAACATCATACTTTTAGTTTCATGTTAGTAGAATCATCTCCATTAGCATATGAAACTTTCGCCAATTCGGTGACCTTCTCCCTCAGGAAAATCAAATTTGTCTAACTGTTGTTGGGACCTGTGAGAAAAGTTAATAAAAATAAACAGTTTGAATTATTCTAAAGCGCTATTATTTGAGAACATTAAAGGAGGTTTTTTCGGTACCTTATGTAAGATGCGAGCCACATACTTGTATCTATAATTTTTGTTCAAGTGGTTCCAATGGACTATATTTATTTACTTTGAATTGCATAAACACAATATTGCAAAATTTTAAAAACATTGTATCATCATTCAAATCCTAAGCACATATATTTAAAGGCAATACTAAGAAAAGAGCATGAAAATTGAAAATGTCGGCATAACAAACAGAGATAAAACATTTAGACATGTGAATACCTTTCAAGATGGAAATCATAGTAAACCAATAACCAAAATTTGTGTATAAGATCAACTTCCTAAAGTAAGACATAGCTATTATTTTCATTCGATACGCATAAAATACAAAAACTACATTTAGATCATAACATAAGTAACGGTCTCATCATTACCCGAAATAACGGATAATGTTCATATTGCATAATAAAATTTAAAAGAAGAAAAGAGAAAGGAGCATAATTTGTTCAACATCCATACCTTCAACTTTTGCAGGGTTTGAATTTGACTGCAAGATAGATATCATGAACATTCTGAAGTGAGTCATTACCAGAAGTAAGCAGTTGTTGGTTCGAATGTTCTTGTACTCGATGCTTCACATGACAAGATCCTATGGACTCCATTTTAGATGGAAAAACTATAACACAAATCAAAACACAGTAACACAATGAAGATTGTAATATAATTTTCTTACCAGTAAAGATGAGTTTTCAACAACACTTGGACCGCCGACTCGCACCGGCATCATTTTTCCCTTTTCCCTAAACAAAAACAAAAAATCTATAACTAACAATTAGATATCATATGATTTATTTCTGAAAAAGCAATTGTGTGATGAAGAAAAATTGTAAAAACCTTTCTGTGTTTGTGTTTATTCGATGCTGATGATTTTAATCTAATTCGGCGCCGTGAAGATTATGAAGATCCGACGTTACAGTTGAATTCAGAGTTTGTAGAAATTAGAGATGCTCCGATCGAGTAGGCTCGATTTAGGGTTTTGATTTGCTGAAAATTTTTGAAAATCATAAAATCACGATTTAAACATGGAAATGACGATTGTGAAGGAGAGGGGTTTTGGTTGATTGAGATAATGGCACAAAATTGATGATTTGATTTATGTTTAATTAGGAAACCATGAAAAGAAGCGGAAGCCGTAATTTATCAATTGGGAATGCAGTTATACAACACAACTTGTGGCTGGTCTAATGGTTGACGCCTTTCTTTGTGGATGAAAAACTCAGGGTTCGAGTCTCATATATGGCACTTTTTTTTACATATTTAATTGGGATTAGTGCCATGTCACCATTTCCAACTCATCAAATGATGCGCCATGTCAATATTAAAATGCTTAGTCAGCATTAGTGATGTGTCATGCTTAGTCCCATATATATGTATAGATTTAGAGTAAATTACATGGTTGGTCCATGTGGTTTGTCCAAAATAACAACTTTCGTCCCTCGAGTTTAAAGTCACCGTAGTCCCTAAGTTGGAAAACAAATAACACCCCCGGCCCTGCTTTGTTAAATTTTACACGTTAGCCCCGTTTAATCGGTCGTTAATCCTTATAATAACGGATGCCCCGTATCGCTTTTGTCCGCTTTGATAACATTTTAACTGCTTTATATGTTTTCGTCCCCGCTTTTCTTACGCTGCATCCGCTTTTACGCTCCGCTTTAATCCCTCCTTTCCACGCTTTCTTTATTTTATCCTTATACCTTTTTTTACGTCCGCTCTTATACGCTTTTTTCTTAACCCTTGTTCGCTTTTGTCCGCTTTTCCAAATGTAAATCCATTTTGAAATCCACATTTTAATCCCTTGTTCCTTTAAAATGTAAGAAAAACAAACGAAAGCGTATAAGAACGGACAAAAACGGGTTAAAATGGACAAACACGGATTAAAGCGGACAAAAACGTACAAAAACGGAAAAAAACATAAGAAAAACGAACGAAAACGAAAACGGTCAAAAACGGATTAAAACGGACAAAAACGGATTAAAGGGGAACAAGGGATTAAAATGGACAACAATGGATTAAAGCGGACAAAAACGTATAAACAAACAAAACGGACGAAAACGGATTAAAACGTAAGAAAACGGACGTAAAACGATATAAAACGACAAAAACGATAAAAACGAAAAACAAAAGAAAACGTAAGAAAATGGATGAAAGCGTATAAAAACAGACAAAATCGGATTAAAGCGGACAAAAACGTATAAAAACGCAAAAAAAACGAACGAAAACGAAAGAAAAACGGACGAAAACATATAAAAACGGATTAAAATGTTAGAAAACGGACAAAAACGTAAAAAAAAATCGACAAAAACGAATAAAAACGGAAAAAAACGTAAAAACAAGGACGAAAACGGATAAAAACGTATGAAAACTTTAAATTATAAACAGCCGTTATTAGTAAGGATTAACGATGTAACGACCGTTAACCACAGGGGCTAACGTGTAAAATTTAACAAAGATAACTTAACGACAGTTAAACTGAAGGACCGGGGGTGTTATTTGTTTTCCAATTTAGGGACTACCGGTGCAACTTTAAACTTCGAGGGACGAAAGTTGTTATTTTGGACAAACCACAGGGACCAACCATGTAATTTACTCTATAATTTACGAGTGTTGATTTGTACACTCATTTTTTTTATTCGTACACTCCAATGTACAAGCTAGAGATGCAACATATAACAACTGTACAACTCTGTATAGCATAAAGTGGAGTGTGCGAATAAAAAAAATGAGTGTACGAATCATTAGCCATAATTTACCGGCAATTCAGTGCCATCTGATTGGCTGCCAGTTTTGTTTGCTTGTAGAGCCCAACAATCAGCCCAACGTGGCCCAGGTCAAGCAAATATACAGTCCAAAAAGTGAAGCCCATTAATTTCATATAGATATGTGGAAAACCATAGGGGCTAAATGCCAGTTCAACATGGCCCAGGTCCAGCAAATATTCAGTCCAGAAAAGCGATGCCCGTTAATTTCATATCACAACAACAGCATGCAATTGGCACCAAAGAAACCGCATATTTTAAAGGCAAAAATAGTAGTCCCGCCGCAACGCGGCGGATCGTTGCCTGCCTCGTTACTTAAATGGTTTTTACAGTTTCTCGGGCATAAGTGTGTGAACTTGTTTGACTTTTTCAATAAGAGCACTCACAACTAAGGGTGTGCACGGTCGGAAAACCGGACCGGACCGGCCAAGACCGGACCGGACCGAAAACCGAGTTCGGCGAAAAGCCAAGACCGAGACCGAACCGAATGTGGTCGGTCCGGTCTCGGTCCGTGTCGGTCCGGTCGGTCCTTCGGCCGGTCCGGTCCAACAAGGCCAAATTCGTCGGTTTTGGTCCGGACCGGACCGAGGACCAATTTGCCAAAAATCCGAGACCGCGGACCGGACCGAATGTGGTCGGTCCGGTCTCGGTCCGTGTCGGTCCGGTCGGTCCTTCGGTCGGTCCGGTCCGGCCGGTCCGTTTGCTCACCTTTACTCACAACGTTAACGTGAGGAGGGCGTTATTCTCACGTTAACTTGCGTTATCCCATATTACCCACACCATGCTCCACGTTATTCCTACGTTAAATAGCCCAAGTTACCCGGTTAACGGGCGATATAGGGTAAAGTAAAAAAAAAATAAATAAATAAATAAATTTCACCCCCTAAACCATTTCAAATAAATTTTCACTTACACTCTCTCAACCTATTCAAATTCAAATTTAAATTATACTGGTTAATTCTGAGCGGGATAAATTCAAATTCAAATTTGAAATTTAAAAATCAAATATGAGCGGGATTTATTCAAATTCAAAATTAACTCTGCCTGTATATACAATTCTACCAGAGTTGTTTAGAACACACAACTTACACACACAAGTTACACACACAACTCGCACACACAAAAATGTATCGCAAAGATTTTTCTCAGCAATTCTCAAGTCTACAACAGTCGCCGGAAACTAGCTTTCCAACTCCAGAAGAATTTGAAGTTTACTCAACACCACCTGAAGATGTCTTTCAGGTTTTCCAACCGGATTTTTTTTTTTTAACTCTCCACCTGTTAACAATCTAATTGTTAACACTCCACCTGTGAACAATCTAATTGTTAACACTCCCGCTGTTAACAATCAAGCTGCTAACAGTCCACAGGGGGATTTTAAAAATAATCCATTTGGGTTAAGTGAGGCTTTCCTTCGTCAACTTGAACAGGACGAAGAAAACTAAAGAGAGATTATGGAAAAGCAGGCACGCGAGGAAGCTGCTCGTCGTGAACAAGAAGCAAGGGAAGCTCATTATCTTCGAGATAACTACTTTGACATCATGCAGAAAAAGCTCTTTAATGGCGAGTTTTATTCCTCTTCAAGTGACGAGGGTTGGAACTCAGATGATTCGTATTCTTAAGTTTTAGTAGTTTTATTTTTACTCAATCTCGTTCTAGTTTTAATGTTTAATGTAATTCGGGTTTAATGTTTAATGTACTTTGTGTTTTAATGTTTAATGTGATATGCTTTTTTAATAAATGAAGTGTTTGTTTTAGTTTTTTAGGTTGAATTTGTAAATATCAAATGTTAAACTTTAACTAAGGATGTTATGATTGCGGGTGTTTTTTTGGTGAGTTAAGGTTAAATGTTAAAGCTGATGTGGCGCTGACGTGGCAGGAGGATAAACCTTAACTTATGTTATGATTGCAAGTGCTCTAAGAGTGCTAGGTATCATAACAAGCATTTACTTCATCGTCGCGCCACCTCAGCGCCACATCAGCATCTCATTTTCCCACAACTAACCACAACAAACCCCCTCCCCACTCATAACAAACCTCAACCTCTTCATTTGGGCCCCACCACTAACACTTTATTTTTTTTATTCAATTTTCACTTACAAATAAAAACTAAATAAATTCATTTCATTCAAATTAAAAATACAATACACAACTTAATAAAAAAAGTACTAAACATAAAAAAAAGATACGAAAAAAAAAAACATACGCAAGAAATACATGAAATTATAACGAAACTAATTATCCGGATTATGTTGTTGAAATTGTGCCCATTGAACTTGTTGCCAAACATGGTCGATGAGACATCGTTGAAGCTTAGCGTGTGTGCGTTTATCATGTAGTTCTTTGGCTTTTTTTCTTTGCACTTGGCAACGTTCAATCCATGTCTGCCGTAAATTTGGTGTTGGAGAAATATACGCTTTCAAAGAATATCCGATATCGCAAAATTTTCATCTTTCAAAATCATGTTATGCATTATGATGCACGCGTACATGATTCTCCGTAACTTGCCAATAGTAAATTGCCGCGCCGGTTGGGCAATGATATGCCAACGCCCCGGAGGACACCAAAAGCTCTTTCGATGTCTTTTCGAGCAGCTTCTTGTTTCGCTTTGAATGCGGCATTTTTGGATTAGTTGCAACTGTAAATGACTTGACGAAAGATGCCCACTCCGGGTAGATTCCGTCAGCTAGATAATACCCTTGCTTAAAATTACACCCATAAACTTGAAACTCAACCTCAGGGGCGATGTCATCAAGCAAGTCGTCGAATAACGGAGAATTATTTAAAACCGTTCGATCGTTATTCGCACCCGCTACCCCAAAAAAAGCATGCCAAATCCACAAATCGTATGAAGCAAATCAAGCATTATAGTCGGATATTTTTTTATCACCTCTATGAAATTGGCCTTGCCATTCTTTAGGACAGCTTTCTCCATTCCCATGCATACAATCGATGCTCCCCAACATTCCCGTAAGCCCATGAACAGTGTTATGTGCATAGTATAAGTTACGAATGTCATCCTCATCTGGTTTTCTTAAAAACTCCTTAATAAATAGTTGGATTATGCACATAAGAAAAAAATCTAGGCAATCGCGTGCACAGTGTTCACCTATTTGTAAATACTCATCTAATGCATCAGCTGATATCCCGTAAGCCAATTGGCGTAGGGCACATGTGCATTTCATAAGCACACTAAAACTCATTACACCCCTAGCATCGGGTCGCATTCTAAAGAAATCAAAATGACTAGGAAGAGGATCATGAGTTTCAATATATGTTTCAATACCTTGCACTATTTGTAGAAATAGACGACGGCTCATACGAAATCGACGTCTAAATTGAGCGTCCGAATATTTTGGGTTGTCGCCAAAATAGTCAGCAACAAGACGTGCTTCAAAGAACTTCACGCTCACGAGGGACATATTGACGACGCTTTGAAGGACCGGTGCTTGTTCCTCGCAACGCTTGCTTCGCCTCGAACTCTTGAATAAACATTTCTAAGTCCGTTAACTCTTCAATATCACTATCGCCGGAATAAGATGATTGACTATCGTAATTCATGTTTTCAGCAAGTTTGAATGGATATGTTTTGATTGAATATGAAAAACTTGTATGAAATGTTATGTATTTATAGAGTGGGTGGTAGGTTTTTTTAAAAAAAAGAAAAAAAAGAAAAAAAACGCTTTTAAACGTTAGGCAACGGATATGTGAAATATTTAATCAATGCATGTGTCAGTAGCTTCATTCGTCGTCCCGACGATTTTGCATCTCACGGCGAGCCACGACGGGCGACGCCGGTGTGGCGGCGAGCCACGGCGAGACGCCACGTCGGCCACGGCGAGCCACGGCGACCCCCACACCGTCCACTCTAAGAGAGTATTACACACGAACAAATTTAGTTCGAGTTATTAGCTATAGTAATGATGCAGGAACCGGGACCCTTGTACGTATATTTATACTAGCACAGTAGTACATAATTACCATTATCTACTATTATATGTATAATTTCTAACCTAACATTTTTACTTTGTTCTATCTACAGTGATGTATATGTAAATGTCAAATTGTAAATAAGCTTTAGAGTTTGTTTTATAACTCTTGAAAGCGCTTGACCCAAAGGGTTATATTTGATTGTGACAGGGTATCTTGATTTTGAATCCAATTATAGAGTGATTTTATGGTTAACAAAGGAACAAGTTTACGTCAGATTTGAACCAAACAAATTAATATGATCGTCATCTCTATCACTTGTTGTTGAGTCACGTACAAGTACAATGCTGGCTAACTGCCTAACTCTTGTCCAGATGCATATTTCAAACTCAATCACCTTTAGAAAGATATACAAAACCAACTTTGTTAACCTTTACTCAAGGAAAGTAAACACAAAATGATGTAATCAATAACATGTGACTGCGATCCAAAAAGAGATACGCACACTGATTGTCCGATCACCATACGCGATGAATCAAATCTTTGTAACAAAGCAAACTTTTCTTTAGATGACGATTAGCTCAAAAAGCAAGATCGTTCCATCTTTTTCCAAGCTTTCATAGCCAATAAGTTAAGAGTTTTTTGCATGACCTCAACCACATCTTTATAAATTGTCTTAAAGGTTAAAGTTTCGTGATTCATATAATTGGAGATGATATTCTAGTCAAGATTAGGCTTTCGTATTAAGTGTTGCTGTCCATATGACCATATGAGTCTGTTGGGATTTTAGATCTAGTTAACCAGTAACCTCTACGAGTACGCAGCGGATAATGGATCTAGTTAATACAATTATGTTAACACGTAATTAATAAACACATAATTTAATACAATATTAAATAATTAAAAAGGAATAAAGAAGGCTAACCTTGCTTGGCAATTGAACTCTAGTAACGGAACAAGAAACCCTACGAAACCTTTAAGTGTCTAAAATAAACACCTCAAAGAGTATCACACACAAACCCGATTCACGATACGCTCGATATAGCTAGTCGAGAACGTAATATATAAAACCAAACAACACCTTTGATACCTTGAATAATCACGAGCAAGTAAACCTCCGGAAAACAAGTCACCGACTGCCTTTGTAAGTCCTATCCAAGAAACAGAAGCTAAACAAAACCACCCGATATCGGATACGACTTATCCGATATATTCTTGCACCTTTGTACGAGAAGTATTAAAGGCCAGGAACAAGATAAAACCTTCAATTGTTTCTGCTGTGAAGTCAACTAGGAGAACAGAAAGCAAGTTCCAAACAATGATCACCTATACACTTGAATTCAACACAAGTTTAGGAACAAAACAAAACACAAAAACTCCAAGCGACTTGAGGATGAAGTCGACTGGAATGTTGCAGAGATGAGGATCAGTTTTGGTGAGTGTTTAGGGTTTAGATTATGCATATAATGCAAGAGGTAGGGGTTGTTTATATAGGGTACAAGTCGAACCAAGGTAGAAAGACCTAGCTTGGTCGACAAGCTAATCAACAAGCCCAAACCCATGCAAAACCCACTTACCCAATCGGTTCAGATTCCAAAGCCCAAGGCTTCATCCAGACGACCCATATTATAAGCTGAAACAGCCCACGGGTCAAAAACAGTTGACGGGTCAAGTTATATGCATATCGGGTAACGTTTATTCAAGTATTAGTTACGTTCAACACGTATACTCGTGTTTATCGCGTGTGCCCCCATCGGCTCATACACAATTAGTCGTTTTGTCGTGTTTTAATACTCCCACAAACCAACAGAGTCTTTGTTGTAGTTTAATCACCCTTGATTATATGATTACGCGGTTTATTTTTCTTAAACACAAGTTTGGTATGTCAATGAGTATATATCCATGTAACGCCTTACGCCTTATCCTTTTCTATCTAATTGTTTGCCTAGCTTCTTGCTACGCTTTTATGTCGTTTCAAATTATGTGTACGAGTATATATGCAAAGTTGTTAAAAAAAAGTATATATGCAAAGCACCTATATGTTAGAGCATCTACAATGCATCAAGTCTTTAAAGACTTGATGCATTTAATGCAAATCTCATTTAATAACTAAAGCTTTTACAAAAGACTTGAGCTTCATCAAGCTTTTGTGAAAAGCTTTCCAAAAAGTCCTTGTTGCAATGCATAAGGGTCCTGCTAAATACCCCGAGATTTAATTTTGTCAATGCATTGACAACTGAGCTGATCATTTTACTAGTATTATTGGTCAAGACATTAAAAGGTGAAACTTATTTATTTACTATCCACGTTATTAAATGAAGAACTTTATTGAAAACCAAAATAGCTTTGAAAGACTCAAATACTTTCACCTTTACTCTCCCTTCTCTATCACACAAAGTTTTTCTCTCATCTTTATATTGAGCCACCCTATCACTTACATAGTTAACAACCATGTCGCCGAAAAGCACCATCGGGAACCATGGCCATTTTTCTACCTTCCATGTGACGTCGTACACCGCCGTCCATTTCTATCGAAATCTACAAATATAACCCATTTGCATCCTCACTCAATAAATACTCAGACCACTAACTCCAAAACTCAAAAAGACCTATACCGTGGCCACCTACCACCGACAGTTACCCACAAACACCACGGGAGATTCATCCTGTCGCCACCTACCGTCGGTCACATACACCACCAAAGGCACCAACACACACACCACACATAATCACACTATCTTATTTCAGATGGTGATGTTGGTGGGTGCAAAATAATGCCGTGGTGACATGGTCATATGGGTGATGGTTTTGTGATGAATGTGCAATTTATCAGAGAAAGAATATGAGAGGAGTGATAGTTGTGTAAGAATGAGTGAGAAATGTAATTATTGTGTATAAAAATTTTGATTTTTAATATTAATTAATTACTCTTGATTTTAGAAAAGAAAAAAAGGAAGTAAAAAAAGTAACGAAACAAATTAATTGTGCAATAATTATTGTTTATTGAATAGAAAGTCGGTTGTATTTACAAGTCAATGATTATAATCATTTTGGTGTATTTAGACTCACCCATGCATAAAACCTTGTCAAAAAAGCTTTTTGAAATAGTGAAAAGTCTTTCTCAACTTCACCCATTGCAGATGCTCTTAGTTTGATTGCCGAAAGGAAGCCCATACCATGTCTCTAATTATGAAGATTGGATGACAATGGAGCAATATTGAAAAGAAAAGCAAATGAAGTTTTCATTCAATTGGTATGATGTGTAACACGAATTTAAATTTAATGATGATGGATATCGTTAGTTGTGTTATGGTGACAGATAGCCGCCTGCGAGACCCTACGCATGATGCACATATTATAGTTGTTATCTAGATCTCAGATATCACTTTTAAGCTTTTATTATATCAAACTTCACTTCAGCTTTTCAATTTTGGTACCACTTGTATCTGCTATCCTTTAAAGGGAAAACATATCAACAACATAACAATAACACAAGGGGCGGTAGTACTTTGGGGGCAGTGTGGGCAGCTGCCCCCACAAACCTTTTTACGACAATGGTAGTTTTTCGGAAGAAGATGACTAGTTTTTCAATTTGCCCTCAAGAAATTATAAATAAAAGCAAAGTTTTAACAAATAGATGATTTTCGCCCAGTTATTTTGTACGCTGTGTTGCTACACAGATGATTAGTTGTTCGAGCCTAGATTTTCTCTTCGCTGCTCAATTTCTCAATATTTCGTTATTTATAATTGTTTCATTTTTCCCACTCAATAAAAAAAGAATATTAAAAGCTTGAATGACATCACAAAGAAAGCTTTCTTTAAGTTTTTTTCCTTTAAAAATGAACTCTACTAATTTAGTGTATTTACTAAACTTGTATCGTTTAGAACTCCGATATGTTGAAACCATTAAAAGCCTTTTAAGATTGTATGTATATCATCGCTATTATATAAATAATTTGTTGTTTGAATATAGACTTGGTAATGAAGAATAC
This sequence comes from Chrysanthemum makinoi, assembly GCA_910596185.1. NCBI lineage: Eukaryota > Viridiplantae > Streptophyta > Magnoliopsida > Asterales > Asteraceae > Chrysanthemum > Chrysanthemum makinoi. The sequence continues at coordinate 32,757,011 of OU343222.1, read as the reverse complement.
AAATTTGGATTTTTGAGCTCAAATGAAAACTAAATCGAATTCTGTTTGGTTCATAGTAAATTTGTTTCATTTCAGTTTGTCATTGAAAAAAAACTCAACTCGAAGTCTCTGTCCCGATATCCACCTTTAAGTTTTGCCCCCACATAGATTCTTTTCTAGTACCGCCTTATTACACATCCCCATCATTTTGAAAATTATAATTTTATAAAGTCAAGATAATCTTTTGATTAATTAGAAAGAAGGACAAACATTTTGATATATATGTACCACACTGTCGTATGTTTTGGTTTTATATCTAGACATTGAAATAACATCCAACAATTCATTAACTTCCGAGAAAAGGAAAAACTACATTTAGGGAAGGTCCATTATGATTTCTCTACTTATGTTATCAATAATGTATCCCACGAGATTTTCGTTGTTCAACAGCTTCTTGAACTTTTATATGTACACCATTTCGCCGAACTCTGAAATGAGAAAGCAAGACCAATCTGATATGTGTTTTATACTTACGTTTCTAATTTTGTGTATAGTAACTATGCATGGAATAATGCAAAGACAAGACACAAACAACACAAAACAAATTTCTAGACCTCAATTTAAGGACAACACGTATGAATCCAAAGTAGACTTAAAACACTTCGAAATGACACCGAGAATGAGCTTCGTTTCGAATTACTATGTTTTAGAAACAATAAATAACTTTAAAAGCAAGCATTAATTGGAAAAAGTAAAAAAGATGAAGTAAGAAATTGGTGAAAGCAAAAAACACTTTTGTTTATTTTCAACCATCGGAGTTGTGATTTGTGACCCAACCATTTTTTTATTTTATAATTATTTCGATACATGCTTTTCTCCAATGTTTTCAAACCCGGGTCGACCCGGCCGGTTTAACCGGTCAGACCGGTACCCGGCCACTAAAACGGGTAAAAAAAACCCGGGTTTCAAAAATCGGGTCAACCGGTTAGACCCGCCGGGTTTTGAGTGACCCGGGTCATGAAACCCGGCCGGGTTTGGTTTTTTTCAAATTCTTTTTATGAAAACCGGGTTGACCCGGTTAGACCCGGCGGTCGAACCGGTGATCAAACCGGTTGACCCGGTCGGAAAAAATAAAATAATAAAAAATGGAATACCGGGTTGACCCGGCGGTCGAACCGGTGCCCGATGACTCGACCGGGTCGATTAAAAACCCGGTTTTTAAAACATTGTTTTTCTCAATTACTCCACCGTTATATCTTTATTTTTTGGTGGTGGTTGACCAAAAGTCAGCTAGTGGCTTAAGCATAATAATGCTTAATAGTTAATGTATACTTATGCCGTCTATTGACTAAAAAACACGAAGAAATAAATAGCCTAGTCCTAAGAAAGTAACAAGTCATAAATAATTAAAATTGAAGACTTTGAATCTACAATGGTAGTAATAAGATATTTCATTATGGAGATAATATCATTCCAATAGATATATGCATAATACTATTCCAACCACAACGTAATAATAGGTAAATTCAAGATGTGACTAAAGTCATTAAACAAATCAGTTTTAGAACTCGTGCATGCACAAGATTTGAGCACATAATATTACGGGTAATAACAACGTTTTAATAACTTTGTTTTGAAGTTAAATATTTTGACATTTTATACATTTACAATTTTGTAATGTTTCATATTTTTTTTTATAAAATTATATTAATTTTTAATACTTATATAGTTATAATGACTGTGCAAGCACGAGTTTTTACATATATTTTTTATTATGTATTAATATTTATTAATATTCTGCATGAATTTTTGTTAAAAGAAATATTTTACTTTGTTTAACCGACATTGTGTTTAAGTTGGTCATATTTATTTGTGTTAAAAATAAGATGATCATATTTAAATTTCACAGTTTATATCATATTCTAGACATTATGCGTGACATAATGACCTTGAAAATAAAATATGTCAAACATGAATATTGATAAGAATATTTTATTTAAAATTTTACAACTAAAGCTTTACTAATTACTTTATTTTTTTTAAGTATTTATTTTACAAAATTGATACATATGTGTAGCATATTTTATAAATTAGACGAAAATTTAATAGTTTGATCATTTTAAGCTTTAGTTTTAACTTTTATTAGTCAATTACATTGCTTGATTTTATTATGTGTCAAAATAATTTAACCTGCTTGGTCTAAATTTTTGTTTTCAATAAAATTGTTTCTAAAAAATATAGTTAATAAAAACATTAGTTATTGTGTGTCAAGTAAGTAATTAGTGTAAGGAACAAATCATCCCTAAAATAAACAATATCCACATAAACCGGAAAAAGTTATAACAAATTGATAGTAATTTGCTGAGCAAAATTCAATTGAGTTGAGTTAAATTTGGATAATATTCAATGCATGGTAATTACTCTAAAGTACATTTATGAATGTTACTTCATGCCAATCCTTTTCTTGCTAGAGGCACACCCACCAAGCAAAGGCTAATGTACTTTATGCATAAACTATGCCTGGAGAATTACTAGGGGCAATCCTTTTTTTGCTAAGGGCCTGGATGAACATGCTTCTTGCTACTCCTTTTTTTGCTATCGCCACACCCATCAACCAATGCTTACTGTATTGTATGCATAAACTATGCATGCAAGATTGCTAAGGGCACTCTTTTTTTTGCTAGGAGCCTCGATGAACAGTAGAATGTACAGTACTAACGGTCGTTAGTTAACGTCCGTTATCTACTAACGGTCGTTTTTTTTTTTTTTTTAATACTTTTTTAAAAACCGAAAATGTGACAAGAGTCCGTGAGGTTTAACTTGCGTTGCAAAATAGGTCCTGTAGGGACTAACGATGTTAAAAAAATTTACAAAATTGGTCCTTTATGTTAGATGTTCGTTACCCAAATAGTCCTACTAACGGCTGTTACTTAACAGTTGTTAAATAACAACATTCTATCATATTTAATTAAGAAGATCTATATAAAACGCAAAGCAGCGAAGACTTGATAGCATGTTTTTTTGTAAATTCGTAACCGCTTAATTATATTGTTCACGCTTAAAATGCTAAACATATCTAATAGTAACACATTTAGCTCGAACGTTAAATAATACTTTTTTATGCAAACATCCCGCTGCGAAGCGCGGGCTAAAAACCTTGTATAATAAGTCAGGTAAGTTCAAAAAAAAATATAATAAGTCAGGATAGATATATGTTTGGTTGGTAAGTGAGAGACAGACACGTTTTAATATATGGCGTATTTACTGGTGTTACATACTTGACCCAATCCTATGGTCCCACCTGGCATTTCCAACGTGGCAGACATATGATACATTCATTCATCTTCCTTTCATCTCATATATATAAACAAAACACAATAGATCAGTCAAATTCAATTGATTCGAAACAAGAAAACAAAAACAAAAAGTTTCCTCCTTATATATTTGCTTGTATTACGTTGCTTCGGTCGGTCATATAATAATTCATTGATATGTATATATAAAGTCTCATTTGCATGTTTTTGCTCTATAAAAAAACTTACTACGTCTAACTTCATTCATTCAAAAAATAAAACGATAATGATGAATCAAGGCAATGGTATTACCACACATGAGGATCTTTTTCAGCCCGGTTACGTAAGCTACGTAACCAAACCCATGTACGGTTCCGGAATGACTGGTTTCATTCCGGAACCGGCTTTCAAAGCTGAAAGCGGAGTTACGTATAACAACCTTCCGGTTTCGAGGAAACGATCGCGTGACTACATTCCAAATGAAGATGTTGCAGCTCAGATGTATCAACAACAATTGGAGATTGATCACTTTGTCGCACAACATGTAAAATAACCGTCTAGTTTCAATATATTAGACTAATAATATACAGTAGTTTACTATTTTACCGTTAAATACTGCATTAACTAGCATATCATAAATTATCAAAAAAAAAATGTTTTTGTAAGTGTGTTTTTGTAAACTAATTTTGGTTGTGATTAACAGGCTGAAAAAATGAAAAGTGAGATCAACGAAATGCGAAAGAGAAGCACTCGAAGGATGATAATCGCAGCGAACAAAGGACTAACGAAAAGACTAAAAGCAAAAGAAGACGAAATAACGAGACTAAATTCGCTAAACTGGTCCTTAGAAGAAAAACTAAAATCGTTACTTGTCGAAAATCAGATATGGAGAGAATTAGCTCAAACAAATGAAGCAACAGCAAATAATCTACAACAATTGCTAGCACAAGCTCAACTACAACAACAACAACAAGAACAAACATTAGTTAATGATAATAATGATGATGATGATGCTGAGTCATGTTGTGGAAGCAATTACGAGGAAGATGGTGGTGGTAGTAAGTGCCTGAAATGTGGGAAGAAGACATCATGCGTGTTGGTGTTACCTTGCAGGCATTTGTGTCTTTGTCATGTCTGTGAATCCACTACCACCATTTGCCCTTTCTGTAGATCTACAAAATCTGCTGGGCTGCTTATTAACATGGATACATGACTCATTCATTGGTCTTTTCTTTTTTACTACTTTTAGCAATAGACCTGACGTTTGTAATTATTGACTCTTTTTTTTTAGTTGAAGAAAAAACAATAATTTATTTATTATTATTTATTTATTTATTATTTTTTTTTTTTAATAGAAGTAGTAGGGTAACAATATTTGTTAAGTATACTAGCATGGTACTCGTGTGATTTGACGACGGATATTCTGTAATTTATAATTAATTTTTTCGGCCAATAATTTGTTTTATTTATACGTCTTTCCACTTCTGAGAAACCCATTAGCCCACCGGAAGGATTCTACGGATAAAAAGTCAAAATTCGAGTCCTAGCTCTTGCTCATTTCAGTTGATGTCCCATTAGACCAGGAGATTTGCCGGAGCTATTCTTTGTGGGGTGAACAATTGTTGGTGCCAAAAGACCCTGGGATCATGGTGTTTCCGACACTTCACCTTATATGTTTATGAAGAAAGATAGGTACATGAATTACGCCTTGATTCATTTTGTAGCTATGTATGGTAAGGTTCTTGTGTGCATTGGATTTTCAAAAAGTGTATGGTCACCGAGAGAGGAGGAGATACAGGCGGCTTTTTGCTAATGAATCATAAAAAAAAAGTGACCTTGAAAATAGCAAAGGGTTGTGTAAAGAGCGTCTTTGGTAGCATCATTACGTATCTCCAGGGATGGAGCCAGGGGGTTCTGTGGGTGTTCGTGACACCTATGAATTTTTTCGATTTAGTGTTAATTTTAAGAAAATGCATTAATTTTTCCTAAATACATCTTAAATGACCCTGGTCTATTGAAATGTATTTTTAGTCTTATTTAGTTAGCATCTTAAACTCTATTATATTACGATTAAAAAAAATTTGTACACCCGATCATGTTTGTTCCTGACTCCGTCTCCAGTATCTCCCACGAAGTCTAAATTGTCGGTCTCTTTATTCAATCACTACAATGTAAAAAAAAACAATGGTGACATATATATAGTGTTAAACAATGGGGGACCATTTACTTGTATGCATTTTCACAGAAAGATCAATTCACTATGGAAAAAAAAATACTTTACCATTAACGTGCTTCAGTTCAATGCACGTGGAAGCATGCTTGACAAGGATTCTTCATGAAGAGGAAGAAGATTTGGGTTTGGGTTTTTTTACTTGTTCATATTAACTTTCTTGGAAATTGCTTCTTAGTACTATGCATGGCTTTATATATAAAAACAGTTTTATGTTTTCCAAAACGTAAATGACGGTGTAAGATAATAATCATGGTCAAATGGATGTGAAAAGAAGAATCATCTCTTTGTAATTTAACAACCTATAAGTGATGATGACTAAGAACAAGTCTTTTTTTTGGAACCGCAATTTATTTATAAGTGATGACTAAGAACAAGTCTTTATTGCTTTACTTGGAATCATCTTCATGAATAGCATTCTTAGTGTGACCTTATTCTAAAATGTACTCCGTATCATAAGTCATAATATATGAGTAATCTTCCATGAAAGTGTCGGAAAATAATAAAAATACAAAAAGTAGTGACATGATTATATACCTTGCAGACAAAAGCTACTGACTTTTTTGAGTTTACATCCAATCCATAAACAGCTTCTTAGGAACAACCAAAAGCCAATAGTTTCTTATGTGTCACCATAATCACTTTGAAATTGCACATCCAAACGTTACATATATGCAAAATTTAAAAGGTTTAAAGGGTGTTTGAGATTGCTTGTTTAGGTGCGACTAACTTATATTTTAGGCAAATAAACAGTTTGGAGCTTTTAGATATAACATTTTCCTTGCTACTTATAAATTAAATAGCTTGTTGGTACTTGCATACTTTTTTAAGCAGTTTTAATTGAGCAATCCCAATTATCAAAGATATAGATTATAGAACATGAGTATGAGAAAATGTATGTTAAGTTACTTACTTTGTGAGTCTGTTTTTTGGTCAGGTCGAATATGCCAATAACAACTTGCTCAATTTTGTATCTTTTAATAGTTTGTCAAAATCTTTAAAAACTTGTTTTGTGTTTATTTCATAACTGCTCACATATATTTTAATTATCAAATTTACAAATTATGTTTACATAAAGGAAAGTATTTATTTCAAATTCATTAGAAGTCACAATATTCAGCCTTGAAGCAAAATCTTAGTCCCACATCGGAAGAAAATTGAAAGAAATATCTATATATATACATATGGTTCCCAGTTTATCATGTGTTGGAAGGTGGCTTTGTAGTGAAAATATGCAACTCACCATAGGCATTTTCCAGCTTTTTTGTATTTTTTGAATTCAAACAAAAAAATTATTGTGCACTTGCGTATTTCATTTGACTTGATAACAAAGTTATCTTGTGTATAAATACAAGGCAGGTTTTTGTATTCCATCTCTTATACTCATAGTGAAAATATGGCAGGTTTTTGTGTATAACAAAGTTATCTTGTGTATAAATACAAGGCAGGTTTTTGTATTCCATCTCTTATACTCATAGTGAAAATATGCAACTCACCATAGGCATTTTCCAGCTTTTTTGTATTTTTTGAATTCAAACAAAAAAATTATTGTGCACTTGCGTATTTCATTTGACTTGATAACAAAGTTATCTTGTGTATAAATACAAGGCAGGTTTTTGTATTCCATCTCTTATACTCATAGTGAAAATATGCAACTCACCATAGGCATTTTCCAGCTTTTTTGTATTTTTTGAATTCAAACAAAAAAATTATTGTGCACTTGCGTATTTCATTTGACTTGATAACAAAGTTATCTTGTGTATAAATACAAGGCAGGTTTTTGTATTCCATCTCTTATACTCATAGTTATCTTGTGTATAAATACAAGGCAGGTTTTTGTATTCCATCTCTTATACTCATAGTGAAAATATGCAACTCACCATAGGCATTTTCCAGCTTTTTTGTATTTTTTGAATTCAAACAAAAAAATTATTGTGCACTTGCGTATTTCATTTGACTTGATAACAAAGTTATCTTGTGTATAAATACAAGGCAGGTTTTTGTATTCCATCTCTTATACTCATAGTGAAAATATGCAACTCACCATAGGCATTTTCCAGCTTTTTTGTATTTTTTTAATTCAAACAAAAAAATTATTGTGCACTTGCGTATTTCATTTGCTTTTTTGTATTTTTTTAATTCAAACAAAAAAATTATTGTGCACTTGCGTATTTCATTTGACTTGATAACAAAGTTATCTTGTGTATAAATACAAGGCAGGTTTTTGTATTCCATCTCTTATACTCATAATCTAAAACCTAAAAGTATTTTCTATTCCATCTCTTGTACTCATAAACAATAAAATTATTGTGCACTTGCGTATTTCGTTTAACTTGATAACAAAGTTATCTTGTGTATAAATACAAGGCTTAAGGTTTTTGTATTCCATCTCTTGTACTCATAATCTAAAACCTAAAAGTATTTTGTGTGTTTTTTTGTTCCAACCGATCGACCACCTCCACAAGGGTGTCGATACTTTTGTTTTTCCAAAACAAATATTTTCGTGTTCTTAAAACTAGCATTATTTTAATTTGATTTAGTACTTGTGTACAAGAATGTGAGACTAACATACTTTTGTTAGTATCTTGGATTGTATTAGTATAAATACAAGGCTTAGGGTTTTTGTATTCCATCTCTTGTACTCATAATCTAAAACCTAAAAGTATTTTGTGTGTTTTTTTGTTCCAACCGATCGACCACCTCCACAAGGGTGTCGATACTTTTGTTTTTCCAAAACAAATTTTTTCCAGCTTTTTTGTATTTTTTTAATTCAAACAAAAAAATTATTGTGCACATGCGTATTTCATTTGACTTGATAACAAAGTTATCTTGTGTATAAATACAAGGCAGGTTTTTGTATTCCATCTCTTATACTCATAATCTAAAACCTAAAAGTATTTTGTATTCCATCTCTTGTACTCATAAACAATAAAATTATTGTGCACTTGCGTATTTCGTTTAACTTGGTAACAAAGTTATCTTGTGTATAAATACAAGGCTTAGGGTTTTTGTATTCCATCTCTTGTACTCATAATCTAAAACCTAAAAGTATTTTGTGTGTTTTTTTGTTCCAACCGATCGACCACCTCCACAAGGGTGTCGATAATTTTGTTTTTCCAAAACAAATATTTTCGTGTTCTTAAAACTAGCATTACTTTAATTTGATTTAGTACTTGTGTACAAGAACGTGAGACTAACATACTTTTGTTAGTATCTTGGATTGTATTAGTATAAATACAAGGCTTAGGGTTTTTGTATTCCATCTCTTGTACTCATAATCTAAAACCTAAAAGTATTTTGTGTGTTTTTTTGTTCCAACCGATCGACCACCTCCACAAGGGTGTCGATACTTTTGTTTTTCCAAAACAAATTTTTTCCAGCTTTTTTGTATTTTTTTAATTCAAACAAAAAAATTATTGTGCACTTGCGTATTTCATTTGACTTGATAACAAAGTTATCTTGTGTATAAATACAAGGCAGGTTTTTGTATTCCATCTCTTATACTCATAATCTAAAACCTAAAAGTATTTTGTATTCCATCTCTTGTACTCATAAACAATAAAATTATTGTGCACTTGCGTATTTCGTTTAACTTGGTAACAAAGTTATCTTGTGTATAAATACAAGGCTTAGGGTTTTTGTATTCCATCTCTTGTACTCATAATCTAAAACCTAAAAGTATTTTGTGTGTTTTTTTGTTCCAACCGATCGACCACCTCCACAAGGGTGTCGATACTTTTGTTTTTCCAAAACAAATTTTTTCGTGTTCTTAAAACTAGCATTACTTTAATTTGATTTAGTACGTGTTTACAAGAACCTGAGACTAACATACGTTTGTTAGTATCTTGGATTGAATTACAAAATCGATAAGGGGTAATTCATATAATCCTATAAACCCTAATTAGGGTTCATCACTTGCTAGTTTTGTAGAATTGATTCTTGTTCGGCTAGAATAAAAAAGGTACGCATACTTTATGTTTATGTTAGTTAATTATTCATTTACACTTCCACATGTTTCTTTAATGTTTATGTGTTTTATATATGATAGTCATTTATATAAACTCCAACATGCATTGCATACTTTAGTAAGCAGTTGAGGAATCCCACATATCAAAGGGATAAAACATGAGTACTATAAGAAAACGTATGCTAACTAAACTTACTTACTTTACGAGTTTGCATTTGGGTCGGGTCAAATAGACTAACGTAAAAAAACCTATAAACTATGCTCAATTTAGTATTTCTTTAAGTAAAATAGGCCCAATTTAGTAGGTCGTCAAAATCTAGAAAATCTGTTGGTGCAATTTGTATGGGAGATGATTTGTACACTTTTAAGATTGATTGAGACACTCAAATTAGTTGTGTTTGGACATTTATAACCTCATAGTCACACTTACATTTTCATCCCTGTGAGGGTATAAATGTCCATACACAACTAATTTGAGTGTACCAATCTTTTTTAGGAGTGTACAAATCACCTCCCAATTTGTATCCCACATCGTTGGGAAAAAGAAAGACATTTTAGTATATATTAACAAGGTTACAGGTCTGTTAATGCTTTCTTACGGTATTTGGTTAGTTTGCCCAATTTTTGACACAAATAACTATGACTTTGTCGTTTTTGTGTTTGATTTTACTCTTTATTGTAGGGTTACACTATTGCTACGGGGGCTACCCATAGCCCTGCCACCTTTGTCCCAGGGAATATTCCCTTTGTCCCCCGCTTTTCAAGACAACACTGTTTCGTTTGCCGTTCGTGATTTCTGACAGTTTTAAACGTTTTGCTTATTAAACTTTATATTTACAGTTCCGCATTTTCAGGTTTATAACTTTTTGATATAAACAAAATTATAAAAATAAAAAAATAATAAAAATAAAAAAATAATAAAAATAAAACATAGGGGGGGTATATATAAAAATATAGCCCCCTTATGAATAACTCATCCCTTATTGTAATATCTTCATACATATTTTTCATACAAACATAAGCCCAAACACTTTTTTGATATTATATGTATCTACTAGATTCTAGAATGCTTTCAAACAAATATCTTGGAATGGATTAGTTGGTGTTTTCACTTTTTTACTCAAACACTCACAATTGTGATTTCTCCAATGTAGTGGCCTTGTGCACAAACCACCACTCATTGACACAATGGCTTATATTTTGAAGGAATCACACCATTCCCGTTATACCTAAACATCTCAGGAGTAGAAAATGGATTTACATTACCAATCTTCCATCACTCGAATGCTTTTCTTCATATATTAATTGCTCCGTTGCATAATACGAAACTATGATTTATAGTTTCACACACCTCATCGCAGCTTGAGCATAAGATTGTATACAAACGAATACTCTCTAAAGAAGCAACCACACTTACTTCTTTAAATTACTCATCTCAGCAAATTTGTTCAACATCTTCCATCCACAATGTTATAGATAACTACCTACACATACATCTCAAGCAACGAGGTGAATTAATTTCATAAACCTATTTTGTGTTTATTTAAATAATAACTCTATGCTTTAATAATCATAATCACAATTAAAATTACACAAATGAAATTATTTCTTTCAACATATTAGAATTTGTTATACTCAATGTTGGTGCAATATATATCCCACATCGGAGGAAGACTTAAAGAAATGTGTTTATATATACCTAAGGCTAAGGCTTTGTTATGTAACATTCATATGCTCTATGCTCAATGCAAAATATTGCAACATTCCTATTTGCACCAAACGTCTCAAACGTGTCCATGTCATAATATAACTTTTAGCACATGTTTATTTGAGAATTACTGTAACTCTTAGCACATATATATAAAGGAACGTAGCACTAAAAAAAAGATAAACGGAAATTTTGTTTTTCGCGCATATATACTTGATCGGTATCAACTTTTAATGTGAAACGAATGTTTGTGTTAAATGGAACAAAAACATTCCAAAAACTTGAATGAAAAAGACTCCCATTTTGATTGGCTAAATAATCTTGGAATGGATCTCGACTCTATCAATTGTCCCCGTCGTGGTAGTGAAATCGAAATGTTGGAATACTGTTTCTTACGGTGTTCAAGAGTCGTGAACGGATGGGAGAGCATTTTCGTATGGTGGAAGATGGGTCATTTTGACCTCGTGTCGATAAACGTTATCATTATTCACAAGCGCTAGAGTCACTTCAGCAATAATAATATATATATATCATTTGGAAAGCGATATGTTGCTCGATGCTATACCTTTTATGATGTGCCTGAAATAAAAGGAAGTCCGGCAATAGTGTGACTAACCTATCAACTATTTATGATGAGCTCCAATTAAGTTGCGCCTTTTTCTTGGTTTTCGAATGATCTAAAGGTGTGACTACATCTTGGGTGGATTGGTTCTCATAGTACCTATAATGTAGCAAGAGTAAACATGGTTTTCACAGCTTATGTGACCGTGTTTTCAGTCTCTAAGAATGCTTCAAAGTTGGTTTTCCTTTGTATGGAAATGTTGAAGTTTGTATATAGGCCACTGCCGTACCTTATGCTACATGGCATTATTATATCCATTGGGGTAATTTTTGGTTTGATTTCACTTTTGTACACGTCGTGAAGCTGAGAATAGCTGAAACCTGTCATCGCACAAACATATTAGACTTTGAAATGGTTTTTTTTTTCTCGGATGGTACTGGACTCTAATAATTTGTCGAAAAACAAGGTGATTAATATATATAAAGTAACACAAAAGAATAATTGAATGATGTTTATTTCATAACAAAACATGTATACTACTTCCCTTATGATATCCACAAATTGTTATAATCATAAAGGATGAATCATTTCTTATGACAAATTAAAAAAAGTGTAAATTTTGATGTTGGGTGTTAACTTGTTCCCACATCGAGAAGGAAGAGAAACAAATGTGTTTATGTACTCTTATAGTCGGTCAAGTGATTGACATCCTAACTTCTATGAGGTACATATATGCCTTACATTTACCTCATAAATGTTTAATAAGTTTTTTATTCAAAAGTTAGATTTAAGATTATTTGAGGAGAAAATATTTTTTATATACAAAGGGATCAATCTTTATCATTCATCTTTTTTATTTTTATTTTTATTTGATATAATAGATGAGATTAATGTTAACAATTTAAAAAACCTACTTTTATCATTTTTTTTTTAAATATTAATATTTTTCAAACCGTTAATCGTTAAGCGAAAAAAAATACCATTACGACAAGCATTTAATTATTTTTCTATAGATAGACACTTAGATATATTTTCGAATTTTTTTTCGTGTTTTCACGTTTTTTTTACATTTTTTTCATTTTGTTTTCGTTACTAAAATTTGCATGAAAAAATTACATGTGATTAAACACTAATTTGAATATCACATATGATATTATTGTTAAATCACATATGATATTACACTAATATATCATGTGATATTACATAGCGCATGTGATATCATATGTGAATATCATATGTGATTTAACATTAATATCACATGTGATATTACATATTATATTTGATTTAACACTAATATCACATGTGATATTCAAATTAATGTTTAATTACATGTGATTTTTTCATACAAATCTCATATTCGGAGAAAAAAAAAACGAAAAACGTGAAAAAACGATTTTTTTTTTCTTTTTTCGAAAGTATATCAAAGTGTCCGTCTATAAAAAGATAATTAAATGCTCGTCGCGATAGTGTAATTATTTTCGCTTAACGATTAACGGTTTAAATGATTATAGAAAATAAGTAATATAATAAAATGTTTTTAATCTCATCAATTGATTTCTTTTAAGAAGTATTTAAAATAAATCTCCTCCAAAAATTATTGACTGTTTGTTTTGTTTTGTTTTACTCAAATATTACACTACTACAAATCTAGGCAAATGCTACGGAAATTTGTAACGGAAATTTTCCGTTGCAAATATACAACGGGTTTGCAACATATTTTCAACGGATTAGCAATGACACAGAAATTAACCGTTGCAAAAACTAAAGTAATTTCTTTTATAGTTATTTTTTTATATTCCGTTGCCAATCCGTCAAGAGTATTTGAAATTTGTAACGGATTTGCAATGGAGTATTAAAAATATATATAAAAAAAACTGTTATTGGCTTCCATTGCAAAATCGTTGCAAATTTTTAAATAATTGATACGGATTTGCAACGGAATAACTATAATAATTTAATTTCAATTTATATTAAATAATCCGTTGCAAATCCATTGCAAAATCTTTTGGGATTTGAAACAAAATATTCAAAGTAAATATAAAAGAAAATGTTATTTGTTTACATTGCAAGATAGTTGCAACTTTTTGTATAATTGCTATCATTTTGCAATGAAACATGATCAGAGTTTATTTCTTATTTATTTTTAATATTTAATTTCAATCCGCTTGCAATTTACAACATAATTGCTACGGATTTGTAACGTTAACCAATAATTTTTAGTTTTCAATATTTCGTTGGTATTTCCGTTGTAAAGTTTGAAATAATTGTTGCGGTCATGTAACATATAATATTATTATTTTCTTTTTATAATTTCACTGAAAATGAATTTGCTATGGAATTGCAACGAATTTGGAAAGTTTAATCATTTCAAACTATTTAGTGTCAATCAGTTTAGTATTGTATTATGTTGCAGTGAGTTGTATTGGTTTTCTATGTGTTGAAATGAGTTAGTATTATGTATTCGTTGGTTATTAAGTTATATGTTGTAATAAGAAGTTATATTATAACTAGTGTATTGGGTTGTATTGAGCCTGCATCGGTTGAAAATGGGTTGTACTATGTTGCTTAACGTAATGTGATTCGTATTGGTTATACTTGGTCTTTATTTGTTGAATTTGGTTGTATTGTTATTAATGTCTAATCACATAAATAAGGAAGATGGCAAGTCGATATTTGTTTTGAATACGTCAGAGTGTGATTCTTGTATTGATTATCATCATGTATGGAAGCAGAATAAATAATGTCATAGAATATATGTTTTGAAAAAAAAAAGAGAAAATGAATACATTTCTTAGGTGGCGAAAATATTGAATATGATCACATCTATTCACAAAACCGTTAGACAATCGTACATGTATTTCTACTAATACATATAAAACATACAATATTGAACATACCAACACATGTAGGGAGCCAAATTATGAACCAATTGATTATATACATCCAACACTTATTCATGAAAATTAATGGCAAGCCCACTAATTACATTTTAAGGTCATACCCATTACCAACACTTGATAAGCCCATTATCAATACTTGACATACCTGTATACATTATAGCCCGCATACGGCTGGGAAAGCCTAGCAAGCCGCATATCATACACCCACGAGACAACTGTCTCCCAACTGTCACTTAACCTATTGCTGGTTAAATTTATTATTTATTTGTTCCTATGTGTATAATTGTATATATTTATGTAACTTTATGTTCGAATATAAACAATTTGTTTAAAAGTATATGGCTAATTTTATGTAACCTATTGCTGATTCTTATTACGTGTAATTGATTATATGGCTAATTTTGATTATGTTTTTAGTTAAAATTTTAAAGTATTCTGATTTAGGAGTTTCACCTACATATGGCTGAAATTGATTATGCATAGATGATTTTGGTGTTTTTGGATCTTTTTTTGAACATAAGTGCTAATTTTGAGTAAGCTGTTATATTAACCTAAATTCAATTTATTATGTTTAAGTGTAAATGCTAAAAGAGGTATACTAAGTCAGTATACTAAGTGTAAGTGTAATTTTGATAAGCATTATCTGGTTCAAAAATTAGGTTAATATAAAAAAAAGAAAAAAAAGTCAGTATACAAGTGTAATTTTATACTAAGTGTAAGTGTAATTTTGAGTAGCTTAGGTGGAGTTTGTTTAAGCTTACATAACCTTAATTGAAGTAATTTTATACATTGGTTTGTTACTGAATTTGTTAAATTCAAAATGATGGTGCGAACGGGTTACTTGGGTCAGAAGCGTCAACGTCAACTGGGGTTGGAGAGTCAAATGAGGTAGGAGAGTCAAGTGGGGGTCAGGCAGTTGAGCCGAGATGGGTTAATTAGAAGTCACGTGAACATATGGTTAGTATCCAAACCTCTTTTCGATTAGCCACTTTTAGTAGATCACTATTAGACTTTAAAACAATTAATCGTTATGTTGGGACTCTTTTATAGGAAAAATATCAAGAAGGTATGCTTGAGAGTCATGGGGAGAACGTTGAATCACACCCACATGATGCAGAACTATGGAACAAAGTCACTCCGCCTAATAGGGGAAATACATTTGGGGCATATAATGCGTCTGATCCCGTATTTTTGTTAACGGGAATGCCTTCTACTTGTAATGCTAGTGCCTTACATCCAGCAGTTGAGAAGGTTAGATGATTATTTTTCATTTTCATTGGATATCCAGTTGTACTGGTAGAATTGTACTGATTTGTTAAATGTTTTTTTGTTCGTGCTCAAGTACACATGTGCTTGCATCTGATAGACATGAAAGATTGGGGTCTGACTTAAGGCTCTGTATTGAACCATCAAAATGTTTTCTATATGGATTTGTTATATGTTTTGTTATCGTCTGTTTTAAGTGAAAATGATTTATTGATCTTGGAACATCATCTGTGCATCGTATATGCTTATACAAATGGGATGATGGAATTGGTTTGTTTGTATAATACTGAAGTTACATGCTGTAAATTTTTTAGCTTTATGTTTTATCTGAATCTTTTATCTTATACTAATTTATTCTGTAATTTACTCAATTTTGTCTATATTATAAGATGGTAGGTTAATATTCGGAGGGCATAAAATGGACAAATGGTTGTATTATCAGTTTTGCTAAAACTGCGCTATAAGCATTTAGCATTTTATAAGTTGTTTCATTGCTGGAACTTTTTTTCAACAGTAAAGTTTGCTAAAACTGCCACTGTAGTAGTGACTTCACATTGTTTAGAAAATATTGATAGTATTGATACAAATAGAGCAATTTCCTCTTCGTTAGAGTGGATTTTCGATCAAGTAAGTCATACAAATTCTAAGGAAAAAGGTTAGTGTTGTGTCGAGGGTTTCGGCTGTATGGAATGGTTCAGATGAGATGTCTATTATTTTGGTCACATTCATGATTGGTAGTCAATTTAGGTGCATTTTTTGTTCATGAATACGTAACCTAATCTTCTACTTACAAGTTTCATGAGGCTTTTAAGTTATGTTTGTCCTTTTTCCACTTATAATGTAGTCATGCAGGTTTTTTATTGTAGCACATGTTAAAGTATGTAGCACCTGTTCAAGTATGTTAAAGTATGAAAATACTTGACAAATATTAAGTTGAAGCAAGTACAGTTGCATCTTTTCTTATCACTACAACACAAGTGGTAAATGTTTAGTTTATTTCTGTTGCCTTTCTAATTGGTTCAAGTATTTTGTTTTTTTAGGTTGAAGTGCTGGAAAAATCCATGAAGGACTTAGAGCAAGCGAGAGAGAAAGACAAGGAACTTTTCGAGGAAGCTATAGAACAAGAAAGAAAGCTTAGCGAAGAAAAATTGGATGCATTTAAGGAAGAAATGAAGAAAGAAACAAATGACAAGCTCGCCGAGGCGTTGGCACAATTGAAGTAGCAACCTCCTACTCCCCAATCCGCATAAACATTTGTTGATTAAGGTACACTTCGTGTTTCATACACATTTTGTTTTGAAGTAGTACCACGGATTTGGTAAACTTGGTAGACTACACACATTTTGTTTAGAAGTGGCGCATTTGGTAGGATTTAGTTTGTTACACTTCGTGTATAAACACTTGTGGTTTAGAAGCGGCACGTTTAGTATGATTTGATGTACTATGTAATATAATATTTGGATGTTCGTCTAGTTATTATTTTGTGTTTCAATTGCGCGTTCAAAATTATTTAGTTTTAGATATTTGTAAATTATGGAAAATATAGCTAAATGCTATTTTTTTTTCTTTCTAAAAGTACAGTTTTTTTGTAACGGAATTGTAACGGAGTCATTTCCGTGACACTCCGTTGAAATTTCGTCACAATTTTAAACCGTTTCATATCCGTTACAATTGCATACCGTTTCAAAAATCATAGCTACTATATGCCGTTGCAAATTTATACCGTTGCAATTTCATAACATATTTTTTCTGTTGCAATCTCGTTCCAAATATTATCCGTTGAAATTTCCTTGCAAAATCTCTCGTAACAAAATCGTAGAAAATCTGTTGGAATATAATCCGTTGCAAAAACAGTTGGTAATTTATAACGGATTTTTCTTGGTTGGAAAACCGTTGCAATTATTTTAACCCCGTTAGAAATCCGTTGCAATTTAAATTTCCATGGAGCATTAAAGCTACGGTAGGAATCCGTAGGAATCCGTTGCAAATGGCCAACGGATTCCTACCGTAGCATTAGCCCACTTGTGTTGTAGTGTTATTGACTGTTACTCAAATATTACTCACTCTAGTTATTGACTTCCTAACTTCAGTGAGGTGTTTTTTACTCAAATATTATTGACTGTTTGTTTTGTTGTTATTTTTAAACTTGTTTTATTTATTAAGCTTAAAATTTGACTTAAATATTGACATTAATTCTAAATACTTTCCACTTTGTATGTATTATTTTCTAGCAAAATCACTAATTTATCAGGTAAAAGGTATTGAAGTCGATTCGAGACTTGCTCTCAGTTAAAACATTGTAAAATTGATTTATTGTGTTTATTATGTGAAATAGTTAAGTGTCTTTCTAAAAAAAATGTGGTGTGAAAAAGTTGATTCTGCCAAAATGTCCATTACATTTCTTATGCTGAACATTTCAAGTCAATTTGAACGGAATTGCATCAAAAGATGATGCTATACTCTTCTAAATCGGTGTAGTACTTTTCTTTTTTACTTGTTGTAATCATTTTTTTTTATAAATAATTAATTTAAATCACAGTTCACAAGTTGACAAGTTCAAGATTAGAGATAACAAAAAAAAACCCCTAAAGTCAGTCGTTCTCTCTCTAGCCCCTATGGGGTGATTTTTGCCTCTTGGTCTCTAGTTCGATCTTCATCATCTAGGGTTAAAATTATTCCAATTTATTATCAAGATCCAATTATCTTCATTATTCGGTTAGAATTTTGAATAGAGAGAGTCCAATCCTATGTTTCATTCGAACCCGATTAGGGTTTTTTGTGATTGGAAAAGGTTGGTCTCATGGTGGTTCAAAACCGATTAGGGTTTTGATGGGGGATCGACATAGGGTTTTAATTTTGGTCGATCCATGGCAATCAAAGGGTGCG
The DNA here is from genome assembly GCA_910596185.1 of Chrysanthemum makinoi. NCBI lineage: Eukaryota > Viridiplantae > Streptophyta > Magnoliopsida > Asterales > Asteraceae > Chrysanthemum > Chrysanthemum makinoi. The sequence continues at coordinate 32,738,220 of OU343222.1, read as the reverse complement.
TTTTTATTGCTTTCATCTAGACATTAGTTTAGGTTATGCAATCTCCCTTTATGAGGTGTTGGGTTTTGCGGTTAGGGGTTGGGTTTTTCTAGCTCCTTTGCCGCCTGGGTGGTCATGGATGGGTGAAGCATGGATTCCGGTGGTCTGCTAGGGTTTAGTTGATCTTTATGGCGGCTAGGGTTTGGTGGTGCTATCAGGGTTTCATATTTTCATTCAGCCATGGTGGTGGTTTGGTGCGGCTAGGGTGTCTATGGAATCCGGTTAGGGTTTCTGGCTCGCTTTGTCGTTTTGGTTTTTCCTGCTCATTGTTGCAGATGGTGCGGCTAAGGTTGGGAAATTGGGTTTCTTCGTTTTTACATTTAGATTGTAATTTAAATGTAATTGGTTTTTCTGCGTTTAGCAGTTGTGGTTGTTCTGCGTTTAGCAGTAGATTGGCTCAGTTACTTTTGTAGAGTCAAATCGCCTATGTAACGGGCTAAGGGCATGGGATTCACCCATGTCAATTGTACTTCATAGTTTTTGGCGTAATATATTTACCGGGGTTTAAACCCTTTTACCAAAAAAAAAAAAGATTAGAGATAACATATTGCTTGAGTTTGCCCTCAAAGCAATCAATCCCTGATCTTACATTGTTGCAAACAAAATGGATCAACTAGTAATAATGATAACAACTTCTTAGAGGATTGGTAGCAACTAACAATGACACAAAATTTTGCCTAATACTTTTAAAAACGCCATCTGAAACACACACGTCTAGTAGGATTGGATAACGGGTGAAAAAATATAGGAATTTACTGTTTGGTTGGGTGTAGAAGACGTCTTAAATTAACGGGTTATAATATTTATGATTGAATCATTATTGCATTTGTGTGATTTACAGGATTTACCATATTAAGGTGGAGTCTAGTCATTTGTCAATTTAATTTTTGAGATTTTTTGCACATGCCAAAAATATTGTCACGCTTTATAATGGGCTATGGGTAAAAGTAGAAAATCATTCAATAATATACAATTATCACTCAATTCAATTTTACTTGTCATTTTCATACTTTCACTCTGCGTCACAATGTAAAGCCCATGTATTAGTGATTTCAAAAATGAAATCTGTTAAAATATATAATCCAATATTCCTTGTGTGTTCTTGGTTTTATGTTTTATGTTTCAGGTTTTGTCAAAGCCCATGTTGCTCTCGGCCCATCTTCTCTAATCTCAGCCCATGCCTTTATCAAGCCCAGCTGGATTGAGACCGTTGGAAGACCTAGTATATAAGAGACTCTTATCTCTTCATCTAGGGTTAGAGGAGTATATTGGTTTCTTTGAGCCGCTACTAAATATCTCTCTCATTTTGTATTGATCTTGAGACCTTAACTCAAGATCCTATCTATCCTTTTATTATTGTTGTTTATCTTGTAAAACTATTATCAAGTTAGATAATAGGATCACACCAGAGTAGCTGTGGTGATATTTTATGGTTGTTAGCTTCTGCTGTTGAACTTTGAGTTGTTTGAGCTATATAAAGTGTTTTGGTTTCTGTATATCATGTTTTTCTACATGGTATCAGAGCCAGGTTGGTTTAAAAAAAAAGGGGGTTTCTTGTGTTTAGGGATCTTGATCCTGGTGGTTATCATTATTGGTTCGTGGCTTGGCGGTTCTGTTGCCTCCTAGACTAAGTGAATCTAGGAGAAACAGTTCGATTGTGCTGCGGAGATAGCGCTGTAACACCTCTTGTCTCTCTCCTTTTGTTTATGTCTTTTATTTTTCTGTTTAGAATGCTGGAGGATAGGTTGAGGGACATTTGAGAAGTTTTGATTGGTTGTTGGAGATTGATTGTTGTTTGTGGAGGTATAAGGTGTTGCTGCTTTTATTTATCTTTGTTTTTGGTTGTTTGTTTGGTCGCTTTTTATACTTGGTATTATGTCCGAACATGGAGATTCCGACAATGAGGGTGTCAGTGATCCTGTCACTCTCATTGGTAAACTTGATGTTAGTAATCCTCTTCATTTGCATCCTAATGATTCTGATGTGCTTACTGTTATCTCTGTCAAACTTAGAGGGACTGAAAACTATCAAATTTGGGCTAATGCTATGCTTCTTGCCCTAGAGGGTAAGAATAAAATTGGTTTTATTGATGGCTCTTGTAAAAGGTCCATTACTGATGAGGTTCTAGCTAAACAATGGGATAGAGTTAATGCTGTTGTTTTAGGATGGATTTTGAATTCTATCTCTGAGGAGTTATTCCTTGGGCAAATTTTCTCAAAAAAGGCTAAACATGTTTGGAATGAGTTAAAGGAAACCTATCATAAAGTTGATGGTTCTGTGATATTCAACCTGCATCATAAAATCAGTTCTTTGAAACAGAATGGTTCTAATTTGTCTGACTATTATCATAAGTTGAATGCTTTGTGGAAACAAAGATGATGCCATGGTTGAGTTGCCTAATTGTGTGTGCACCGTGATCCGATGAATTTAAAAGGCATAATCAACTCTTTGAAACTTATGCAATTTTTTATGGGTCTTGATGAGTCTTACATGAGTATTAGAAGTTCTATTTTGTCTAGAGAGACCTTACCTAATGTTAAAGGGGCTTATGCCATTATCTCCAGTGAGGAATCTCACAGAGTGGCATCTGGAACCACCTCGGTGCCTCTCAAAGGGGTCGACCTCTGCCTTCTTAGCCGCTGGTCCTGCTAGAAACAATTTTCAAAAAAATCAAAACTCTTATACTAATGCTAGACATAACTCTACTACATTCAGACCCAATTCCAACACTGGGTACAAACCTGGTGGTACTAATGTGACAAGACCTAATATGAATGTTAACTCAAGTTGGTTGTGTGAGCATTGTGGTTATGTTGGTCATACTATAGACAGATGCTTTAAAATCATTGGGTATCCCTGCGATTTTGGAAAAAAGAAAAGGGGACAAGGTGGTAAGAGTAAAAATGTTGCATACAACTCTGTTGGGTCCTTAGGGTCTGATAGTCCTTCGGATCCACGGGTTCATCGATGAGCAACTTGCCACTTCGGTCTCCCTCATTAAGGAAAACAAAATGTCTGAGAAAAATGTCCAAGCCAACATGGCATGTACTTACTTTAATTCTAGCAAACTGTTCAATGACAATTTTGATAAATTTTTTTGTTCCAGTTCTAGTTCTATGACAAAAATGAATTATGTTGGTAAAGTTGTGGACTCTGGTGCTAATCAGCACATGACCAATAGTGAGAAAGAGTTGGAAAATGTATATGATATATCTCATCTTAATATCAAAGTGTCTCACCCAAATGGCACTAGTGCCATTATTTCTAAAATTGGAAACCTTAGACTTGGTAATGGTCTTGTTTTGGTTGATGTGCTTGTCATTCCTGATTATTGTGTGACCTTGATCTCTGTTCATAAACTTGCTAAAGATAATAAGATCTTAGTTGTGTTTGATGAAAGTAAATGTTTCTTTGTGAATCAGGATTTGAATCAAAAACATTCGGGATTGGTAAACAAAGTGGTGGTTTATACTATTTAGATACTGAAGGTACTAAATGTGATAATATTGATATCTGAAAGTACAAGTGTTCCTTGTCTCTCTATGATGGCATTGTAGACTTGGCCACCCGGTGACCCCCGCCTTGATGTTCTAAAAGATTATTTGAAAATTAGAAAAAATGATAAATATGAGGTTTGTGAAATCTGTCAAAGAGCTAAACAGACTAGAGAACCCTTCCCTTTAAGTGATCATAAATCTAAAATGCTTGGTGATATTGTTCATCTTGATCTGTGGGGACCATATAAGGTGGTGAGTCACTCTGGCCATAGATATTTTCTTACCATAGTTGATGATTATACTAGAGTTGTGTGGGTGTATCTTATTAAATCCAAGGATGAAGTTTTTGAGTCTATTAAAATCTTTTACAATTTGATTAAAAATCATCAAAAAGATGCAAAGTGTTCGAAGTGACAATGGAACTGAATTTCAAAATCAAACTTTTAACAAGTTTTGTGAAAACATGGGAATTACACATCAAACTTCATTGCTTACACCCCAGCAAAATGGGGTGGTTGAAAGGAAACACAGACATCTCTTAAATGTGGCCAGATGTCTTAGGTTTCGGGAATACCCTTAAGATTCGAATGAGTGTGTGCTAACTGCTACTTATCTTATTAACAGATTGCCATCTTCTGTGCTAAATGGAAAATCCCCTTACCATATGATTTACAATTGCAGTCCTAATCTCTCTATTATCAGAATGTTTGGTTGTCTTTGCTTTGCTATCGTTCTTAATAATCATGATAAGCTTACCAGCAGATTCAAAATGTGTTATGATGGGTTATTCTAGTTCTCAAAAGGGATACAGGCTCTATAGTCTTGATAGATGTCATTTTTTTGTGTCTAGAGATGTTAAATTCTTTGAGTCCATATTTCCTTTTAAGGAATCTATATCTAATGGTATTAAGAATAAGCATATTGAATCTGATGTCTTTCATGAAAATAACCTGTTGAATTTTTTTGATCTAAATAACCCTGAGCTTCCTAATGATGATGAGAGAGATGTATCTAGACATAATAGTGACCATGAGTCACCGAGTGGAGGTAGCCCTCTCAACTCTTGGCGACAATGTGAACACGGTGATTCCCCAACCGATCATCCGGTGATAACATTGATGCCAGATTGCATGATGTTGAGGCGACCACACTTGATGAAAACTCGCTTCAAGGAAATGTTGATCCCAACATAAATACTCAGGGTACTCAAACCTTAAGAAGATCTTCTAGAACTTCTGTTTTTCCCAAAAACTATAATGACTTTGTTGTTAAAACCAATGTGAAATATGGGATTGAAAAATATGTTGGGTACTCTAACTTAAATGGTGAAAACTTGTGTTTTGTCAGTCAATTGAATAAGAACTGTGAACCCAATTCCTTCTTTGAAGCATCTCAAAACCCCTTATGGGTTGATGCTATGAACTTAGAGATTGCTGCCTTACTTGAAAATGATACTTGGGATGTTGTTTAATTACCCATAGGTAGAACAGCCTTGAACTCCAAATGGCTGTAGAAACTTAAATATAAAGCCAATGGTGAAATTGAGAGGTACATGGCTAGACTTATTGCCATGGGGTGTGCTTAAAGGGAAGGGGTAGATTATGTGGAAACTTTCTCTCCTGTTGTTAAAATGGTCACTGTGAGATGTGTGCTTAATATTGCTGTTGTGAATTCCTGGCCCATTTTTCAACTGGATGTTAATAATGCCTTTTTGTATGGTGATCTTGATGAATCTGTTTACATGAGACCTCCTCAAGGTTTCTATGTTGGCGATAAGAATCTTGTTTGCAAACTTAAAAAATCTATCTATGGTCTTAAGCATGCCCCTAGACAATGGAATGCTAAACTCACTTCTGTGCTCAGTGAAAATGGATTTAGTCAAAGTAAATCTGATTACTCCTTGTTTACTAAATCTGATAATGGTGTGTTTCTTGCTCTCCTTGTTTATGTTGATGATATAATTGTGACTGGAAATAATCTTGGTGAAATTGAGAAGTTTAAAATGTTTTTGAAAAGTAAATTCAAGATAAAGGATTTGGGAAAGCTTAAATACTTCCTTGGTATAGAAGTGGTTGATTCTGATAATGGAATTTGTCTGAATCAGAGGAAATATGTGCTTGATTTGCTATCTGAATATGGTATGCTTGCCTGCAAACCTTCTAAGACTCCCTTGATGGCTAAACTGTCTATATCCAGTATTCCCACTGCTACTGATCCTGCTCTTGTGAACATTGTTGATTATCAAAAGCTTATGGGAAAGCTTATATATTTGACCAATACCAGACCTGATATATCGTATGTTGTGCATTGTCTTAGTCAATTCATGCATTCTCCTTTAACTTCTCACATCAAAATTGCCTTTAAAATATTGAGATACCTTAAAGGATCTCCTGGTCTTGGCGTTCATATTACTAAGAATACTGGTGTGTCTCTTAAAGGATACTCAGATGCTGACTGGGCAAAATGCATTGTCGCTAGAAAGTCTGTCACTGGTTATTGTGTCTTTATGAATGAGAATCTCATCTCTTGGAAAAGCAAGAAACAAAATACTCTCTCCAAATCTTCTGCTGAGGCTGAGTATAGAGCCCTAGCATCTTTAACCAGTGAGATCATTTGGATTTTGAAAATCCTTCAGGATTTGCAATGTATAAATCCGCCAGTTGATTCAGATCATGGTAGCAAAGAACTCAGCTATCAAAATAGCCGCTAACCCTGATTTCATGAGAGGACTAAACACCTTGAGATTGATCTCCACTTTGTGAGAGAAAAAATCTTAAATGGTGTTGTCAAAACTGTCAAGGTAGATTCAGCAAAGCAAATTGCTGATATCTTTACCAAAGGGTTGGACATTTCTCAACATCAGTGTCTTGTGGAGAAACTTGGAATGATTAACCTCTTTGAAATATCGGATTAAGGGGGGATGTTAAAATATATAATCCAATATTCCTTATGTGTTCTTGGTTTTATGTTTTATGTTTCAGGTTTTGTCAAAGCCCATGTTGCTCTCGGCCCATCTTCTCTTATCTCAGCCCATGCCTTTATCAAGCCCAGCTGGATTGAGACCGTTGGAAGACCTAGTATATAAGAGACTCTTATCTCTTCATCTAGGGTTAGAGGAGTATATTGGTTTCTTTGAGCCGCTTCTAAATATCTCTCTCATTTTGTACTGATCTTGAGACCTTAACTCAAGATCCTATCTATCCTTTTATTATTGTTGTTTATCTTGTAAAACTATTATCAAGTTAGATAATAGGATCACACCAGAGTAGCTGTGGTGATCTTTTATGGTTGTTAGCTTCTGTTGTTGAACTTTGAGTTGTTTGAGCTATATAAAGTGTTTTGGTTTCTGTATATCATGTTTTTCTACAAAATCATTTGCTCAACGACATTCAACATATTAGAGACGTAAATTATTAGTATACAAGTACCTCATTAATTTATTAGTATACAAGTACCTGATTTTTTTTTAACAGCAAGAAGAAATTAAATAACAAAACACTAGCAAGGAGCTAGAGAGAATTACAAAGGGGTTCTTAACCAATCATGCCAATTTGACAATTTAGCACGTCTACATTTTAACCAAGAAAAAGAGAAAGAACGAATGCTATCTAAGATGTCACATTTCCTCATTGATTGAGGATCAAATATGACACAATTGCGATACCTCCAAAGAATCCAACACGTCGTGGCAAAAATAACATATAAACGATCCTTCTTGTCCTTGGAACATTGCATAGAACCAATCCAATTATGCCAAGCAGAACATGAAAGTAACGGAGGAGGAGATAAGCTGCACCAAAGCTAAATAGATCTCCATACGGCAGAAGCATGATCACATGAGAAAAAGCAATGATCCAACGTCTCGACACCCACATTACATATTGGGCATAAAATTGAATCAATCTCTATACCACGTCTTGACAAATTTATACGATTAGGGAGACGGTCTAGTCTCAATCTCCACATGAAAACATTGACTTTGCGAGGCAATAATTTATTCCAGATAGTAGATGTATTCGTTGAAGGAAGATTGTAAGCGTCAATGTGAGCTCGTGTTTCTCCAACAGTATATGTGCCATCTTTTCCAAGCTACCAAGACCATCGATCAGGGTTTGAAGAAAGAGAGACATGTTGCAATTCAGACAACATAGAAGAAAACATAGCACCAATACGACCACTATCCACCGGCCTACACCAATTCCAGGTCCATCCAGATGAGGATAAACGATCATGTATCAAACAATCTTCGTGCATATCCAATCTATAGAGCCGATTGAAACGCTGACAAAGTGACTCGTCACCGAGCCAAATATCTTTCCAGAATCTAACTTTATTGCCACAACCCACAACAAAACGTAACGTACCTTTTGAAATGATTCCATGAGAGTGAAGAGAGTTAATTGAGCTAATGATTTTAGCCCAAATCCCATTCGTTGTACAACCTCTAGAGCCCAAACCTGCATCTTCACCATGAATCGATTTGAGAACAGCAACCCATAACGATTGAGGATTAGAGACAAACCTCCAACGCCACTTGAGAAGTAAGGCAAGGTTGAATGATTTAAGACTTCCAATGCCTAGACCTCCATGATCTAAAGAGGCTAAAACTTGATCCCATTTAATCCAAGCTAGCTTTCTGTTAGATCCGTCACTACCCCAAAAAAATTAAGCACGCAAACGTTCAAGGGAAAGAATAATCTACTCTGGAACTTTAAAAAGAGACATATAATAAATTCCCAAGCTACCTAAAACTGATTTAATGAGGGTCAAGCGGCCTCCGATTGAGAGAAGGTTGGCTTTCCAAGATGATAGCTTAGATTTAAATCTGTCGATTATTAAGTTCCAAAAAGATGCATGATTCATGTTAGCTCCAATTGGTAAACCAAGACACGTGAACGGAGATGTACCTTCTGAGCAACCAGCAAGCCGAGAGGTGATTGATAATTCTGATGATGAAACACCAATTCCAAAAACGTTAGATTTTTGGATGTTAATTTTGAGCCCCGAAGCCAAATAAAAAACATTCAAAATTGTAAGAATGTTTTCCATATCATGATTACTCCATTCAGAAACTATGACCACATCATCGGCAAAGAAGAAATGAGACAATGTCAATTCATTAGTGCCCACTGATGCACCTTTGATTAAACGAGAATTAGATGCATCTTGAAGAGCATAATGAAGCCCTTCCATAATAAGAATGAAAAGGAACGGAGATAGTGGGTCCCCTTGACGTAGACCACGCTTAATAGAAAATTCAGCAGTTGGACTACCATTTATAAGAATCGAGGTGCGAGCCGATTGAAGGCACTCTCGAATCCATAGTCTCCAAGTATCACCGAAACCTAATTGAGATAACATAAAGTCAAGATAGTCCCAGCTAACTGATTTTAAATTACCGCATGATGACCTAGTGTTAAGGTATTTAATCTCCACACAAGAGATTTGTGGTTCAAAGCCTACTAGGTACACATTTTGGGGTGGCTAGAGAAAGACTTGCAACAATGACATGATATCCAAGTCAAGGCGCGTACAACAGAGTCAAAAACTCATCTTTTAGCCTAAATAAAAAATCTCGTATGTTTACCTTTTTTTATACCTCACTTTAAACTTTCTCTTCAAAATACTCCTAATGCATACTCGTGAAAATAAATAATATTGAATTTTTACAAGAATACGACTTCTTATCAATGGTCTTTTGAAGGAAGGTTGCCTTGAATAAATTATAGAATATAATGTTGTCAATCCGGGTAATTTAAAGTATGCAATTGTGATGTGAAAAATAGTTTGTGTTGAAATGAACATAACATATTCTCAAGCTGAGGCTTTAACGTTAATTAGTTAAACCATTTTCCATTCCCTTTTAATCCTTGGAATTGGAATTGCATCAAATGACCAACCCCCATGTCACAATTCTTTTTTATAGCCGTAGAAGAAGTAAAATGCTGTTTCGAATATAGGAGAAAAGAAAAACTGGAGTAGAGGAACACATACCTAAGGTTTTTGATACGATGTTAAACTAGGGTCCGATCAAACAGCAAAATAGGCCCAACATATAATTACTCCATTAGTCAAACAACGATGAGACTTGATTTACAAAACCTGTTTTGTGTTTTTTCAGTTCATCTCATATATAGTTTGATAATCGAAATAGGAGTAACAAATTATACATACAGGAATTTATTTCTTTGAACATATTAGAGTTGTAAAATTATAGTGGGTGAAATTTTTGTCCCACATCGGAAGAAAACAGAAATAAAGATTATACATATACTAGGTTGATTGTTGAAGTGTTATGTGTGAAAGTTCTTGAGATTTACATGGATCATGATGTTCTTCTCTAGGATTTTACATATTTTTTTACATACAAATGTTAGTTGTATTTTTGGTTAAAGGGTTTTACCCGGTAAATATATTAACACTAAAAAATAATGTTAACAGGTTTGAACAAGCGTGAAAACTACACCAACTAGGTTTGACATGCCAAACCTTTAACAGCCTTATGTAATTCCTTCAACATAATATAGAACAAAAGAAAACCCCGTGCATGTATCCCTATACATGCACGTCCCAAACAGCCCTATTGAGAACCAAACATACAATAACCAGTGATGATGTTTATACACCATCAGTCATCATATACTTTGGAATTTGCCACTGGTCCAAGCAACGCACAACACTTGCAGAAATTTTGAAACGGAGGGACATTAACTTGAGCCTAACCATATATATTATAGCATCTCTTAACTGCTCAACCTTGCGCGACCTTTTCTTGAAAATGCGATTGTTTCGCTCTTGCCAAATATGATAAGCCGACGCCGCAGCAACAAGTCTAGCAATAACACTCTTAGCTGATCTCTTGTGTGAAACAAGCGACGCCGCAGCAACAAGATATATGTGAAAGTTCTTGAGATTTACATGGATCATGATGTTCTTCTCTAGGATTTTACATATTTTTTTACATACAAATGTTAGTTGTATTTTTGGTTAAAGGGTTTTACCCGGTAAATATATTAACACTAAAAAATAATGTTAACAGGTTTGAACAAGCGTGAAAACTACACCAACTAGGTTTGACATGCCAAACCTTTAACAGCCTTATGTAATTCCTTCAACATAATATAGAACAAAAGAAAACCCCGTGCATGTATCCCTATACATGCACGTCCCAAACAGCCCTATTGAGAACCAAACATACAATAACCAGTGATGATGTTTATACACCATCAGTCATAATATACTTTGGAATTTGCCACTGGTCCAAGCAACGCACAACACTTGCAGAAATTTTGAAACGGAGGGACATTAACTTGAGCCTAACCATATATATTATAGCATCTCTTAACTGCTCAACCTTGCGCGACCTTTTCTTGAAAATGCGATTGTTTCGCTCTTGCCAAATATGATAAGCCGACGCCGCAGCAACAAGTCTAGCAATAACACTCTTAGCTGATCTCTTGTGTGAAACATGAGTTAAAGCAGCAACAATGCACTCCAAAAGTATCGGACACCGCCTTTTAGTTTCTTGTTTTATTGTTATTTTTGTATATGTTTGATTCATTAAGACTAATATAACTTTCGATTTCGTTTCGTGTCATGTTATTTTTGAAGGTGTTTGATTTATTATGACTAGTGTATCTTTCGATTTCGTTTCGAGTCAAGTTGGCCGTCTTGTAACAACTTGAATTAACCTTTTAAGTTGATAAACATGTTTGACTTGCCTTTTTGGACGAAAATATTTGTTCAGATGCCCTTTCTCTTCAAGTTGGCCGTCTGGTAAAATAGGTCTATAAATTGAATCACTGATAACATGCAACATCAAAAATAACAATCAAACAATATAAATCATTTCATAAGTACGTACTTATCATTCAAATCATACAACCACTTTCAAAACAATATCGAATCACCTCATATGTCAGTAATCATCATCAAACTCGTAATTTACTCATGAACTATCTCGGTCTCATCAGTGGATAAAAAGCTGTAGATAAGCTCGTCTACAAATGACCCTTTGCTGAACGTATTTTTCCTAAGAAGCCCTTCTTTTATTCTCAACATCCACAATCGCTTCCAACCTTACTATTTCAGGGAAGTCTTTCAGCTCCATCTTCACCGACATCTTTAAAGCTTGTTTCATGATCCCTCGACCCCAGTACTTCCTAGCTAAACAATACCCTATCTTGGCCTTATGTTCTTCATGATCAGAAGCTGACTGCACGTACCCGATTGAGCGGTCATTTATGCATATTGACATGTGCCATGGGAGGGGCATGATTTCGTTAGTTATGAAATCTAAAGCTTCATATTCGGTAGTCATTGGATCTATATAAAAGAATTTTGTGACTTTATCATCACAAGCATATTTTAGGAAATCGTGGGCATCGGAGAGTTTAAATGGCCGGAGAGTAAGGGAGTTTACGATGGAAGTTGTGAGGTAGCGCCTATGGGCACCAAGGGCGACGGCCCAGGGCATCAGTGTTTTAGTGTTATTCATCAGTTTAAGCCTATGGAAAGTTAAAAAAAGCCAGCTCTTGATAGTGTTTATGTTTAAGAAGAAGAAGAAGAACAAGAATTAATAGATCCGAGAGAGAAAGAGTAAAACAATTTAATAACTCGTAACGATTTTGAGGGTGATCTTAGGCTTATATTAATATGTGATAATTTTTCAAAGATTTTGAAGGTAAATCTTAGGCTCAAGTTTGGAGACAGAGAACAAATATTAATAATTTACTTCCTTTTTGTGATATAATAAACATTTAATGTGACCGTGATTTACTTTCAAAAAATGCAACATATAATTTCCATTTCAAAATATAATCACAAATAACTTCGGTTACAAAACAATTCAACTTGACATGATGAACTCCTTTTATCGCTTCCTAAATTACTTTTAGAGCTTGAGTCACTCGAGTCCAAGTTGTTATCTTGTGGCCCTTTCTTGTGTAATCGCTTACAATTTCTTAAACTTTCCACATTCGGAGGCCATGAAAGACTCCCTTAATATATAGATGGACTAGCATGCCTGACTGAAACGTGTGCATATACCGGTGAAAATTATTGCCATGACTTTTGCTCGAGTCAGTTGTTGTACCATCAACAACACCATTTTGTTTCTTGACATTAATTTTAAGTTCATGTCCAGGATCATATTCTACGATTTCCAACAGATGCTCCCATATAAGTGAATTGTGAATGAGAGTATGCATGCATTGCTACTACGTCCTCATCTATCCATACTTTATCATTACTCTATATTTAAACACGCTTCCTTGGTGTTACACTAGCTTTAATTCATTGATCAACTTTTACAGACACCATCATCACATACCGTTATGGCCTTACGGATATTTCATTTGTAGTCTAACGTGTAAACATTTTACCATATATTAATTAACGAGGAGATAAAAAAAAAACATCAACAAATTAAAACATATGAGATCTTCTGGTGATTACTAATCTATGAAGTAGGAATAAAATTGAATGGTGTTTATTTCTTAAAAACAAATAATACTGATCATCATGGTCACAAATTGTTATCACTATAATGGCTGAATGAAAAATTATGAAGTTGTAAAAATTTATGTTTTGTGTAATGCTTGTCCCACATTGTAAAAAGAAAGAAAGAATTGTTTGTATTTATAGTAGATTGTTACTTAATATGTAAAAATAGGGTTGTTTCTTTATAATATATGCACTGTGTATATATTATATGGAGGCAACCCTCTATATTTTTGTTATATTTGTATGTGTTTTGATTTATTTAGACAATTTTCTTAAGCTTCGATCTCCAAAGTTAATTAGTTAGACCATTTTTCACTTTCCTTAATCATTTAAGTCGATGTCATCACAAGAGATCACAAAACTATCTACAATAGCACATACTACAATTTTGTGTTGGCCTGACTAGTCACTTTTAATGTTGATAAAAACAACCAACAAACTGAAAAATGAAAGCATTCAAGTGGATGTCATAACAAGAGACGGTGAAACTATATAGATAAACATATGACAATTTTGGTGTTAACCCGACTAGCCACTTTTCATGCTATTGTGTTCGAATGTTGATTTGGTTTGACAATGTGATAGCAATTTTGAATCTGAGAATTTTTTGAAGTTGACAAATAGGTTTAACTTGAGTTTGTTGGACCTGATTTTGATTAGTATCGGATCTTCCGACAGACAAGATCGACTTGTTTCGGATGGTCCGGTCTCTTCATGGATTCCATAAGGAGAATATCTGATCATATATCTTACAAGATGTAGATGTAAATATTGGTTTGTGGGAGTTATAAACACACGTAAACGGCTAAGAGTGTGTGAGCCTATGGGGGCACACACGATAAACACGAGTGTACGTGTCGAGCGTGTTATAACTTGAATGTATACCCGATATATTTGCATGTAACTTGACCCGATTACTTTGTATGACCCATGGACTGTTTCATGGACTTGGGTCGTTTAGTTTGGAGCTGCCATGGGCTTTGAAAGCTTACAAACGATCGGGCAATCGGGAACTTGGGCTTGTAGCTTGTCGTTCAAGCAATAACCCAAGTATAGGGTCGGTTTGACTTTGCTATAAAAGAAAAACCCCAACACCTTATTATGGACGGGAGAACATGTGAAAACATGTGACATATACATATATCTACACCTAATACACGATCCATTCTCATGCAAATATTTTAATCCCTAAACTAACACCATAACTGATCCAAGTTTCATGCAAATATTCTAATTCCTAAAAGCTTGCATCGTTAGTATCCAAGTGGTTTTATTGTTTGATTGGTTCCGGTATTCTTGTTCAAAAGATTCCTGGTCGAATAGCTTGATAGCAAGAGTGTTTGTTTTCTGTCTTGATACATCTCGGACAGCAAAGGGATGGATCTCAGACACATATTGTCCGATATCGGATGGAGTTCAAAAACTGCTTCTTGGGCAGTTACATCTCGGGCAGAAAAGAAAAGACTTGGTCTTGGGGTTTTCTTGTTCGTGTTATATTCAAGTGAATTCAAGGGTTGATTGGTTTTACATTCTCGACTAGCTCTATATCGAACGTATACGGTTATCGGGTTTGTGTGTGATACTCATAGAGGCATCTATTTTAGATGCTTAGTTTCGTATTGGTTTTATTGTCCGTTACACTTTTGTTCAAATAGCCACGAAAGGTTAGGTTTTCTTTTATCCCTTTTATTAATTAATTGTTATATTAATTAATTGTTTATTAATTACGTGTTTAACCTAATTGCGATTACTAGATTCTTATCCACTGCGTACTCGTAGAGGTTAATGATTAACTTAGTTCTAAAATCCCAACAGTGTCATCACGAGCCATCTCGTTTTTGCGATTATGGGTTACACGTTTCAGATTAATAAACATGTTTAAAAGGCTGCATGAAACCTAATTTAGTTATTCGTTTTATTTTGTTTTGACAACTATATACAATACTTGTCAATTTTTAATAAAAAATAACTGGTCACACACAAATTAAATTATATTGATAATTAGAATTAATTTGTTAATTAAATTACATGTTAATTAGAATTACTTTGCTAATTGGAATTAACTTGTTAATTAGAATTACTTTGTTAATTGGAATTAAATTGTTAATTATAATTACATGTTAATTAGATTTACTTGCTAATTAGAACTAAATTTAATTAGAATTAATTAATTGTTAATTAGAATTATAATGATAATTAGAATTACATATTGTTTATTAAATACATAAAATTACGTAATTACTTGTTAATTGAGATTGCCATGCGTTTTTATGTGTTTTCCGGCCACAAGACCCACTCAATTGCTTTTACGATGTATGGGGCGATCTAGGTATTGTATCCTAGTGACGGTCTTATGGTTCTTCTTTTGGGGAAGACTCGCAAGAGAACTCGGAACAATATGTGGTTATATATTGATGTTTATGTTTATATGTTTGTGATTCCATTATGTGCATTATTGTTACTTGCTTTGACACCTAATTGTATGCAATATGCAATAATACATATCATAACCATAACATTAATACGGGTCTTTATTTACACGCCTAAATATCATGCTCATTGTGACCTGCTATTTGATTCGTGAAAAATCGTTTTTGTTAAATAAAGTGATCTAATATATGAAACACGTTTTCAAGAATTTAAAAACTAGACGATATGGACACTTGGGATGTACGGCTCACCCACTAGAACAAACTCAAAAGGGGGTTCAAAGAGGTGCGCACAGTCGCACCGAAAGGATGTCTAGGTTATGCTTCAGCGCTTACCTGGTACTCTGCCTCCCTATGCGTTCGATTGGAGCTAACGTGAACCATGATGATCACTACAGTGTCATTACCAAAAAGTTTTTAAAATTAGTGTTACAAAGTTGTTTTGCATGCTTCTTTGTACACGACTTTTACAACATTTATATGTGCATACCTATTTTTTAATTTTAAGTCTATGCCATTCAACTATAAACACGCAGCATTTGATTGACTTCTCTCGGTCGACCTAAGGGCCTTTCCAACCCATGGTAATTATTTCTCACCGGTCGACCTATGGTTATTTTTACACGTTCATACTTGGTTGACTTATCTCGAGTTAGCTTGGTCAGACCTTGAACCCGAGGCATAAGATGAGAACTAAACATGTTTTTGGCATTATTACTTGATACTAATGCCTTAAAAAGTCTCATAAATCTAAGAGTTGCATTATGCAATTAACGCTCGTCGCTTACCTCTTGTCCTATTTTTTACGACCGGTCGACATATGGTAATTAAATGGGGTTGCAAGATGGATCTTAGTCTTATTAGTAATTAATTGGGTAGTTAATTCTTTTAAGAATGTAATTATCGAAAATACTAGAATTGAACTTTTTATGTTCTGATTAATTGTGTTATTGCAACATAATTCGTAAACAAAGTTGTTTTTCTTTGAAAGACAAACTTAGTCTCTTTTCCTAGTAAGAAGAGTGAGACTTATTCCTATCTTTTCTCCTTAGTTGACAAACTGAGATAGGATTACAAATTGATAAACTTATTTATGATCTTTCATTACCCTTTTGTGGTCTAGAGTTATTTGAAAGATAGAATATTTTGTGTAACTGGAAACATTGTGTTTAGAGCTACCAAAATAAACAACATCCTGCACTTGTCACGATGTATGAGTTTAAACCGCAAAGAGTAAAGGGATTACTATCATATTTGCTAGGTAATCTTCTTGGACTCTTATTATTCCTAAAGTGCTAATTACCCTTGGGGCTATGTAGACGATAAAGGAGGAATTGCATGCTAAAGATTCAAGTTAATTGAATAAAAGAATGGCTAGTCCATTGTCTACATAAGTAGATCTTCATATACTCTGTTCAATACCTAAGTACATGCTACTCGTAGGCATTTGAAGAGAATAGGAAAGTATATAAAACTGCTATATGCTTTTTACTGGAAATATAACACTTGTAATGTTGGCAATATCAATGGGAGCAATTGCATTTTATTACTGGAATATCATTCATGTAATGTTGTCAATTTCAGTGGGAGCTACGGGATTCATTTCCTGTTAGTCACCCATATCATTTCAAACTTTCTTTGAAATAATTCATTACTTTTCAAATATGAACAACCATTGCTTAAAGAAAAATTGTATTTTATTTTATTAGATAACTCGTTCTTCTCATTGCCGCTCCTCGAGCGTTATCTATAGAACAATAATCCACAATTCCTTATTAAAGGTTATGGTTCTAAAACTACTTATGATATCTATGACATTATCATATCGTTTGAACAATCAATCACGTGTTGTTTGTTTTCATAATATGATGTTGTATCTTACACAAGTGGGAGAAATCTCAAAGTGTGTGCAAGGAACAATAATATTATTGGTATCTCTTGACCGCAAGGTAAAGGAAACTAATAATTCTACTAGGACTTAAACACATTAGATGTTTAATGCCCTACTACATGTAAATAAGAATTCTACTAGGACTTAAACACATGAGCTGTTTATTGCCCTACTACATTCTAATAATGATTCAACTAGGACTTGAACACGCTAGATGTTTGTTGCCATACTACATTCAAATGTCATGATATTGTATAGATACTTCAACATTAGACTACATGTTTAAGTCAACATAATTATGGTTATATGATAATGATCATAATTTTGAAGTATAAAATTAACTTGAAATTACTATAGAACTCAATAGTTTGCGTTCATGATTACTTTTGTTAGTATAATTATGCTTACATGTTAAGACATAATTATAAAGTCCTTGAATTAATCAATGACTTATAACATAAAGTATATATATTAAAAGTGTTATGTCTTCTAGTTAACACATAAACATAAGGCCTTTGAATTATTCAAAGACTTATAATGTATTATTGAAATGTTCTGTTTTCTTGTTAACACGTGAACATATAATCCTTGAACAATTCTGTCTTCTTGTGAACACGTGAACATAAGGTTCTTGTATTGTTTAATGAATATACATTATTGCATGCACTTGATTCGTAAATACTTTATATGCAATTTGGCTTGACCCAATTGACAAGTATTTGGTCCAAAGAGAATTAAATTATCTATAGAATTCTGATATAGTTTCACAATTCTAATAACTCATAGAATACCACTTCATTATGGTATGTCTAATGTGTTGGATCAAACCTTATTCATATTGTTTGGTTCATGATAGCTTTAATTGCTCTACCTCCAAAACATATCAAGGTTAGAAATTGCGTGTGTCATGGATACACTCAATATAGTTCAAACCTAGAAGATATTTAAGACAACCCATAACTGAAAACCCTAATTCATTAGGGATTTGAGGTTTTACCACTCAAACCAATTGAACCATAAACCCTTTTGAATTTTTGATTTTTCTACACTTCCTAGCTTGAAGATTGTAGTTTTTGTGTTCTTCCTAGCTTGACGAAACACAAAACTATTGCTAGAACTTTTGGTTAAAGAGTGATACTAAATTAGAGTTTTTATATAAACCCTAATTTGAGTTGTTGGAAGGAATTCCATTATGTATTGATTTAAGTTTTGAATTTGTTAAATTTTTATGAAGCATTTTATTAACAAATCTTGAGATGAGAACTTAAACTGTATTTTGTGGTTCTCCATAAAGAACAATTTATTGTTGCTTAAATATTTAGTATTTAGAGAATTGTCTCTACTTATAAAAGTAAGTGGGAGTATATACAAATCTCAAAGTTCTTGAGAACAAAATAAGTAACCTTCTAAAATGCACTTATTAATGTCATACTAAGGTTAAACATGAAAATGTTGACCAAAGTATAATGATTACTCTCATTCATAAATCCGAAAGGATGCCTCATCACTTGAGTGATATTTTATATCAATGCTGAAGGATATAAGTTAGAAGATTGTTGTAAATCAGCTAACTAATAAAATATATTATCACACCTTGAATCTGATAAATTTTTTAGTACTATGAATGATAAGATGCAGTCCTTTAAAGGCAAATCGAGTTTTGAGCTTGATTGTTATTTCGCCTAACAGTTAACCTATGAGGTTGGAATGAGTTTCTTTTGAAGAATGACTCACAAGGACAAAATTATATACATATTAATGTTTGACACTTAATAAGAAGTTTTTAATCATACTTAAGCAATTGAATGTGATTAAATTTTCTTATATAATACATGCATTAATTATATAAAGATATTTAATTGTCATACATGTGATTTGTATGTGGAATAAAACAATTAAGATTTTATAACTCTTTCTTTATGATTACCTTTTGCGAGGACGGTGAGTAATCAAAAGGGTTATGAATTTATATAATCTTTATGTAATATACAAATTTAAGCAATCCAAGTTTGGATTGTATCGTGCATCTAAGAGCTAAGATCTTGAATCTAATCACAATATGATTCTGACTGAATTAAGATATCTCTTGAGTACATCTGACATTGAGTGGGAGCATTGTGTTTTTCCATTAAATTTACATGTTAAAGATATCATTCTATTTAAGCTAGATATTGATCCTTAAGCTTGGAATGAAACTTCACTTGGAATTTGGGAATAAAACAAACAACCTTGGAAGAAATGTTTATCTTAATAAACAAATGCGGAAAATTAAGTCTGACACAAATGTAATATATCATTTGATCAAGTCTTAAAACGGTATATTTCACTTGGAATAATTTACATGGATGGAAATCTTGTGTTTTAAAACTAAGGGTTTATCATGTAGGGATTGAGTCGTAGAATAGCAACGTACTTTTCTAAGTGTCCCATTCTGGTACGTGTACTTTTTTTAAGCTGTATAATAGCAATGTACTTTCCATAAGTGTCCCGTTCTAGTATGTGTACTTTTTTTAAGTTGTAGAATAGCATTGTACTTTCCATAAGTTTTTAATTTGTTCCTACTCTATGTAAGTGTTCCAATTTGGTACCACGCCATCCCATTAAATTGGAACACTTATAGAAAGTACATTGCTATTCTACGACTTAAAAAAGTACACGTACTAGAACGGGACACTTATAGAAAGTACATTGCTATTCTACAGCTTAAAAAAAGTACACGTACCAGAATGGGACACTTGGAAAAGTACGTTGCTATTCTACGACTCAATCCCTATCATGTATATATTATATTATGTATAAGACTAGTTGTTGCCTTTCTACAAGAACAATATGAGCTGACAACAACAATATCTAATTGAGAGTGTTTAGATTATTGTTTTTATAAATGTTTACGAATTATAAAGCATAGTGTTGTATAAGTACAAATGATGCTAGAGGATTATTAATACTAGTTGTAGTAGGATTTTATCATTTATGATAAATCTGCTAACTAGCTATGCTCAACATAGAGCATTATTGCATTACACATTAATGAATAAGAATACTTTACACTTTTAGAAACTGTAAAGATGACTGTCAGTATGTCGTTGATTTCTAATACCTCATGCAAGGTAAGACGACATCTCCATACTATAACTCTTGCAATAGTATGAGCATATGAGATAAGACACTCATCTTATATTTCAAATCACTCATTATATGTGAAATTTGAAACAAGTATTCGGAAAGTTTACTCGTATGATGACTATTTAGTTTTCCTTTTAAAGAAAGGTTGAGAATGTTGGAAACATTAGGGTTCAACTTACTAAATTAGTTTAATGCATATCTGTTTTAGTATTTGGATAACTGGGATTGAAAAACAATTTTTACTTTATGATGAATAAAAATACTTGGTATTTGTTATTCATTCATATAATAATTGTTATCCTATATTTGCATGTTTAATCCTTGAATAATTTTATTATTCTGAATATGTTCATTGTCGGTTAACAATATGGGAATATTGTTATGTAAGGCAAATGTGAGTGTTGGTTATATTCTAACAAGAATACGGATTGTTCCCGCCAAACTCATATGTATTCACTAGAGATGCATATTGGATTCCCCAACTTTCAAACATTTACTTTTGGATCCTTGTCATAAGTAAAATATTGAAAATGGTTTGTTATCTTTGTCCTTAGACTTGAGATGCAAGTAAGTTCTGTTATGTGTGGATATCATTTTTTGTAAGTATAATGCAAAACGCTATCTCGAACAAGGTAGTTATAAAGCTATATTTCGAGTGATGTGAAGCAAAGATCCACAACACTTATAGTCAATAAAGGATTTGTTACTCCACTTGATATGTGTAGAAAGATACCATGGCGCCTCTCCAGATTTAAATCAGATAATTGTTTGGCCAAACCCAACGGGTAATGCAAGATGATTCTTGATTACATTTGGTATATCTGAATTAAAATCTAAACGAGATTCTAAATGGTTAAACTATATGGAATGATTTTGAGATCCATTATCCATGGTTTAACGGTATCTATAACAAAGGATGATTAAAGAAGGACATTGAATGACCATGCTACTGAGAAACTTTTACGAAACTATTATCTCGGACACTTTTAGTCAAAAAGCGAGTGAGAGCGTTTGCTAGGCGTTTTCGTCGTTAGTTTTGTGTGCCATTCGACACACCAACTCCCAAGTGGGAGATGTTGGTTTGTGGGAGTTATAAACACACGATAGCGGCTAAGAGTGTGAGCATGGGGGCACACACGATAAACACGTGTACGTGTCGCGCGGTTATAACTTGAATGTATACCCGATATATTTGTATGTATCTTGACCCGATTACTTTGTATGACCCATGGATGTTTCATGGACTTGGGTCGTTTAGTTTGAGTCGCCATGGGCTTTGAAAGCTTACAAACGATCGGCAATCGGGGAACTTGGGCTTGTAGCTTGTCGTTCAAGCAATAACCCAAGTATAGGGTCGGTTTGACTTTGCTATAAAAGAAAAACCCCAACACCTTATTATGGACGGGAGAACATGTGAAAACATGTGACATATACATATATCTACACCTAATACACGATCCATTCTCATGCAAATATTTTAATCCCTAAACTAACACCATAACTGATCCAAGTTTCATGCAAATATTTTAATCCCTAAAAGCTTGCATCGTTAGTATCCAAGTGGTTTTATTGTTTGATTGGTTTCGGTATTCTTGTTCAAAAGATTCCTGGTCGAATAGCTTGATAGCAAGAGTGTTTGTTTTCTGTCTTGATACATCTCGGACAGCAAAGGGATGGATCTCGGACACATATTGTCCGATATCGGATGGAGTTCAAAAACTGCTTCTTGGGCAGTTACATCTCGGGCAGAAAAGAAAAGACTTGGTCTTGGGGTTTTCTTGTTCGCGTTATATTCAAGTGAATTCAAGGGTTGATTGGTTTTACGTTCTCGACTATCTCTATATCTAACGTATACGGTTGGGTTTGTGTGTGCGATACTCATACAGGCATCTATTTTAGATGCTTAGTTTCGTATTGGTTTTATTGTCCGTTACACTTGCGTTCAAATAGCCACGAAAGGTTAGGTTTTCTTTTATCCATTTTATTAATTAATTGTTATATTAATTAATTATTTATTAATTACGTGTTTAATTTAATTGCGATTACGAGATCCTTATCCGCTGCGTACTCGTAGAAGTTAATGATTAACTTAGTTCTAAAATCCCAACAGTAAATGCTAAGCTAATATAACTATGTGCAATTTTTTTTTTTTTTTTTTAACTTTTTTTTAACTAAGCCCAATAATATAGGTTGTCAAAAAAACGAGGTTATTAGATTATATCTTTAGAGATACAAAAACTTTTGATGTTTAGTGTAATTTTAATCCCACATTGAATTATGATAAAAGCAAACATTTATATATAAGGTAGATAGTTACTAAAATTCTTAAATAGTTATAGGATTGTGTAGTTAATATATACCCAAAACTGTTTCAACACAAAAACGGACTTCAACTGTATCCGTTTTTACCTTTGTGGGACTGGAATCGAAATGTTGGAGCATTGCTTTTTACGGAATTCACCTTTGTGGGACTGGAATCGACATGTTGGAGCATTACTTTTTACAGAATTCAAGAGTACTGGAATCGAAATGTTGGAGCATTGCTTCTTACGGAATTCAAGAGTCGAGAAGGGATGAGAGAGCATTTTTATGTGATACAAGATGGGTCATTTTTATCCCGGGTCGATAGAGACCATGTCATGACTCATAAGGGCCACATAGTTTCCATAAAAAGGAAAGAAAAATAGAATTCATTTGGCAAGCGGTATGTTATTCGATGCTATATGCCTTTTATTGCGTGCCTGAAATAAAATGGTGTTCGAAAATACACTATTTGTGTTGAGCTCCTAAGTTGTGACTTTTTTTGGTTGTCGAATGGAGCTAAAGGTGTGACCACATCTTGGGTAGATTAATGCTTTAATGTTAGTTACTTAATTGAGATTGTGAGATAGTTGACGGGAAAATGATTGTTGGCGGTGTAGCGGGATAAAAGATAGTGACAAGTACATAACGGTCAAAGGTGATTACCATTCTTCTCAATTAATCGGAATGATATATACAATCTGAAGATTAATATCTTCGTTACAAGATGTGACTTGATCTATACTTGTTTGTAAAGAGATAATTTGTATCCCACATCGGGAAAAGATAGGAAGTTGTGTAGATATATATATGCACGAATATATCAACAAACACGTTCATGCAAATTCAAATTTTTGGCACAAACGTTTAATGGTTTTGTTTTATGTTACTTTCCGTGCTCATTTGACCTATTTATAATGTGAACTTTTTTGACATTATTTAGGCCTTGTTTGTTTTTACCATTAAGATCTGAAATTGACCGCATTAGGCGGCCAAACATTTACACCACCAAGTTTGTTTGAATATTTTTCACTCAACCTCTTAATTTAAGACTAGTGTTGACAACAAATTAACTAACGATAATAACAAGTTCTTAATGTTAGCAACTAACAATGATTTTGCATAATACTTGTAAAAGCTCATGCTAAAGACACATATATATATATATGCATACGAAAACCTAAAGCAATAACGATACATGCCAACTCTCCAAGATAACGACTTAACTTTCGAGAGGTAAAGTCTAAGACTTTTAAAGCTTGTTCATAAATCATAAACATCTAAAATCAATAAAGATGAGACCAAAAGACTTTAATTTAAGTGATTTTTGGTTCAAGAATCACATCAAACACCCAATAACACAAACTACATAATCTCTTAAACCTAAAAGTCTATTTAAACTTACCGCAGTAAAAGTGACAGTTATTATTAAACTTTGGGCTTTTTTGGTAGGATGTTACTAGACTCAAATGAGCCTCTAGAAAAGCCCAATTGTGTTGATTTGTCAATAAAACGAGGTGGTAACTTATTAGATCAATGAAGTCATATATGAACAGTGTGTATTACTCGCACATAACAACACGAATATATTGATTATTAGAGTCAAAATTATTCTAACTATATCAAGAATGAATCATTTCATTAAAATTAATTAAGAAGTTCCAAATTTCATAGTCCCACAATGGAGCAAAAAAGAAAGAAATGTTTGTATATATAGCTGATAATTATTTTAACTAATTGTAGTGTTTGATTGCTATCAAGTTAATACATGAACCATGTTCACTTGATAGGAATCGACTACTCCTTTTGGTTACTATTATTTTTTACTTCCCACCTTTGTATCGTACATAAAGATTTTGACATTTTATTCTATTTTAATTACTCCTGGCATATCTATTTTTGAAACTAGTAACCGATACAATCTTATTTTGGATGGCCCATTAGTTTCTCCGTTAAGTCTTAAAATAGTGAGAGCATTTTTGTTCCATTTCACACACACACAAATTTTGTTGCAATTAAGTTGCGTCATTTTCTTGGCTATCATCGAATGAGCTAAAGGTGTGACTACTGACTACATCTTAGGTGGATCGGTGCTCGAGTCCCATAATGTAGCAAGAGTTAACATCCTAATACTACAATTAGTTAAAATAATTATCCTAATATATTATCAATATATTTATATAAAAAAACCATTAATTTTTTATCCTAATATATAAAACACCTTTTATATTTGAAATAATTTTTTTTTTCGAAAAATCTATATAACTAAATTTTTTTAAAAAAAATGTGTAATTCTGATTATTCGGGCCAACCCGAAAACCGAACCGAATAAACCGAACAACCCAATAACCGAACCGATGAATACTGATCGGGCTCAAACTGTCAAGTTTATTACACAAGTCAACCACTTGTGAATGATCAACCGTAATAAAATTCAAACAGTCTAAAACCAATGCAATTTCTCTTGGAATATAGTGGATTCCAAGTTCGTTAAGTCACTTGAGGAGACTAAATGGTGCTAAAACGTTCGGATCGAATGATCACTTAATGATCGATGGGATTGTGAATGATAATTACACTCTTTGATTGGAATTGTATTTGGATCTGAGCGTAAGCACAACAATCGATTAAACAAATGTGGCGATGCGTTTAATAAACTACGTAAGCGTCAAAAAGCGTGAGTTTTAAGAAAATAAAAGACCTACAAATATGAAAATGATATTTTTACAATCCTAATAATAAAAGAAAATTATTAGAAAATTAAAATTATTTTTATAACTATTTATTTAATTATTATTAATTAAAAACTATTTTAAACTATTTAATAATACACTTAAATACAAGAAAATATAAAATTAACCTAGAAAATTGAAATTTTAACTTAGAAAAATCTAAAATATTATAAAACTAATTTTAAAACTGAAAAGATATTTTTTATGCTTTTTATTTATTTATTATTAATTATTTAATACGTTTTAACTATTTTAAATTTTAATAAATACTAAACAAGCTAAGAAAATTATGAAATTTTTTCTATAAATATCTTATGATGACAGACTAAAGAAAACTATAAAACTGAAAGTGCTTAATAATAAGCTGAAAAAGAAAATTAAAAGCTAATTTCTATTAAATAAACGCTATCACTATTTTTAAAATGATGTTTTTGTGATTTTTCTTTTGAAAACTATTTAACTATTGATAATAAGCAACTTTAATGAAAACAAAAATTTTAAAACTTAAAAATAAGCTATTTGAGAGCTTATTAGCTCAACGATGGACTTGTAGCTTATTTTGATGTTTTTATGCTCAAACAAGCTTCACAGTTATAACCAAAGATGAAATAAGATGTAAATAAGCTAAAGCTACTTATATGAAGTTAAAAAGAACAAAGAACTACTCTGATAAGCTATAATAATCAAATAAGCACTATGACTAAATCTATCTACCAACAGCGATTCGCAGGTCATCTTTAAGAGCGATTTAAGCTTATTAAATAAGCTAAAAGCTCAAAATTAAAACTGAGGTAGCAAGATGGGCTGGTGGGCTTTCCAAAAAGTCCAAGCTCACACACTATGGTTCACTAATAAGCTTATGACAAGCTTGTAAAAGAGCTTGTAAATGACCGAGTGCTTTCGGTTACAGAAATGGGACAAGGTAAAAGCTTGTTGCGCCCTACCAAATAAGTTTCAAAATGGAAAATAAGCACTGGTCCTGTGAAATGGCTAGATTGGCTTTCCAAAAATCCAAGGTTCATAAGTAGGTTCACTAATAAGCTCTTGATGAGCTTGTGAAAAAAGATTACTCAGCGTAATGTGGCACTATTTCGATAAGGACTCAAAAGAAGCTAAAAATAAAGTTTGTTAAATAAGCTAACTAGAAAATATAAAAAATACTGTGATTAAGATGAGCAACTAAAGTTTATAATCCTAAAAGATTAAAACATGAAACTCAAAGTTAAACCCTAAAGAAATTAATCTATTTTATTCAAAAACTGCTAAAATGAAAATTTTGACTTTTTATATTATGCTAAAGGTTGACTAATATGAACTTTGGATTGATTATACTAACTGATTATTTTGTAATAAGCTATGTTAAGATGAAAATAAGCTAGGTTAACAAGTTTTAAGCTACTATGATGAGTTTTACTCTTTAAATCCTAGGTGGTCTAATAATTGAAGATTAAAATTTTGACTATTTAACAAACAAATTTGGATTTTATTGTTTCTATGAGTTATTTAGACCAAGTGTGACACACAACAAACAAGAACACTGTCTTGAACAACCTCTAGTACAATTAAACAAGCAAATCCAAACAACACTTTAAAAGACTGATTTGGTGATTTTCAAATGATTCCACAGATTAAGACCATACTGTTGATTACAGACCTTATATTATCATAATATGAGACTAAATAAGCCTTACACAACAATAATAACAACATAAAACTAAGAAATTACACTTATGCTATATTAGCTGTTTAAAATAAGATTTTACTAACTACAAATTAAAGAGAACAAGCAAGCTGTTTTAATGTTTAATTATACTTAACCACAACTAAGAAACATAAACATACAAGAATTTAAGCTTTAAACTACTTATATATTGAAATGCAAAAAATGCTTAAAAGGCTTACAAATGTGATTCAAATTGAAAACCAAGAACAAGGACCAAGTAATACTTCCTATAGAACCTCGGGTTCACTAACCCATTCCCATCCAATAATCAAGCTGCTGACTTTCTTGCACCATCTCTTTTGATTTTTTATTTTTAACTAATTTTTTTGGTATTTTTGGAAATTTTCTTTTGATACTAAGCAGTTTTTAAAGGTTTCTAATAGCTTTATTAAGCTATCTAGGAGCTTATGTTAGCTTATGAGTCCAAGACAACAACTACAAATAACTTTAAGACATATGAGATTTTTGCACTTGAAAATTGAACAAACCGAAATTGAGAGAAAATGAAATTGATTGTTGGAAATAGATTCAAATACACTGGAAATACTTAAACAAGTCACTTGAAAGCTTAAAATTACACTGGAAATTGAATTTTAACTAAAACGACATACATTAAACTAATTTACACTAGATACTCTTCACATTGCTTCATCTCTTGTTTTATAATGATCTTTTTAAGTCCCTTGTCGACCTCTGAGACTTTCCCACCTATTTTCAACCATTGGATTCTTCAAACTCATCAAATTAGCACACATGGAATTTTGGCAAAAGGTGTTTGAGCGGTTTTGCATTTAAAGTTTGGGAGGATGTGGAGGTGGAGGGATCATTTGGGGAGTGAGGTGGAAAGGTGGTGAGGTGGTGGTAAAACCACCGGTTTTGGAATTGCGTGTGGGAGAGAAGAATGCAGTGGTGGCGGTATTTTATATTTTAAAACATGGGTTTGGGCTTGGGGTGGGGTAGGTTTGTAGGATTGGATTTGGGTTTTAATAATAAAGGGGTCCGGTTTGGTTTGTTTAATACACAAGGACCATTCATGTAATTTTGGATTTTTGAGGGAAAGCGCCAACATTCCAAAGTTATCACAAGGATCAAATTTTCCATATATGAATAGTACAAGGACCACATTTGATTATTTTCACTTTTTAAATATCTGAGGACCTTTTATGACAATTTTCAAACTTTAGGGACCTAAGTTGTTATTTTGCAATTTTAAACTTCAAGGACCAAGTTTGACAACTCATGAATCCTAAGGACTTTAAATAACATTTTTCTTTATTTTGATTAACCAGGGACTATATTTGACAACTTTTGAAACTTAGGGGACTAAAGCGCCAATAGTGTAAACTTGATCGTTTTCACCGATTTTGGTATTTTTTCATTTAAAACACATAAAACACTTATTTGTGATATTTTTATCATTTTGATGCATTTACGAGTGTTTTCGATATTTTTCAGATTTAAAAGGTATAAAATGATGAGTATTTAGACACTCATCAATCCCCATACTAAGATATTGCTAGTCCCTAGCAATCTTTTGAGAAAAATTAATGGATTTCATCTCTTTACCAAAAGCCATTACTTACGGGTAGCCATTTGTTTTAGTTCAAGTAAGAACCTTGGTACAATGATAACCCAATGATTTTGAGCAAATCATAAGCTTTCAACGGATTTGATTTGTCTTTACTGGCTTTACGACTTGCCAACTCTTAGATAAATTATCAATATTATCTTTGGTGAGTCGATTTACCAATTATGGTTTTCCAACTGCCTTTACCACAAGCCATAAACTTGCGCTGCCAACTCTTCACTAATTAAAGATATGGTGGTAGTCAACACCATACATTTTGGAAATTGAAGTCAAGATAAGGATTTGATAAATCTTTACCAAGCCGTTTGCTCTGGATTAGCCAATCCTTATGTGGTTTAGACATGGCGGTTGATTACCATTTGCCGTAGTAAGTGTAAAACACTCAAAAAATTTTGGCCAAAAATGGGGAATTGGGTGGTATAATTACATGATAAAATTTGTGAAATTCCCCCACACTAGAAATGAATATTGCCCTCAATATTCAAAGTACCGGCTTATCGAAACATAGAACATAAAAGGGAAATACTAAGGCCATTATTTTATTTTTGATATATACATTTTTTTGAAACTTATATACAACGTGAACTCCCACACTAGGAGTGAAAGAGTAGAAAGAAGTCGAATATGGGTGAAAACCCATAGGGTGTGTGCTCTATTTTTGATTACGAGTCACTAGCTTGACTCGATCCCCGCATTCATTGGTTGATGGGGAAAGTTTGTAGATCCGGGACAACCACGGTTGGAATGTCCTCCCAAATAGTGCTTTAATCGATGACCATTCACTTTAAAATTTGGACCATCGGTTTGAGATAACTCAATGGTTCCATAAGGAAATACTTTAGTGATGGTGAATGGTCCGGACCATGGATTTAAGTTTTCGAGAAAATCTTCAATCTTGAATTGAAAAGAAGGACTTCGATGTAAAGCAGTTCTTGATTTTAGAGACATGAATCTTCTTTGTCTTTTGTTTGTAGATCAAAGAGTTCTCGTATGCTTGATCACGGAGTTCATTTAATTCATTCATTTGAACTTTACGTGATCACCGGTATCACGAATATCGGTTTGCATGTTTCAAGGCGATGTGCGTGCTCAAGCTCAATCGGTAGATGACATGCCTTTCCGTACACTAGCTTGTATGGAGTACACCCGATTGGTGTTTTATAAGCCGCACGAAAGGCCCGAGTCGTCATCCATTTATCCGACCGGGATGCACGGTTTTAAACCCTCGTCCTTTCGAATTCTTATACCACGGTTGGAAACTTCCACTTCCCACTTGTTTGTGGGTGGTATGCATAGAGAGCGGTGGGTTATACTTTTGCATGACTCTCAAATTGGTCATTGAAATCGCGCAGCGATCACCGATTATAGCTCGAGGAGTTCCAAACCTAGCAAAAAGAGATTTTAAGAATTTCACAACAACTCGGGCATCATTAGTAGGTAAAGCTTTCGCTTCAACCCATTTTGACAAATAGTCAGCGACCGCACAAGTATGTATTTGTTTCCTCGAGATGATGGAAATGGCCCATAAAGTCAATGCCCCAGATGTCAAAAATCTAACACACTTGAATGGCGTTTTGCGGCATTTCATTTCTTTGTGAGATATTTCCGTGGCGTTAAAAGCGTCGCGGGTTTTGACAAATTCGTGGGCATCCTTATAAATAGTAGGCCAATAAAACCTGGAATCAAACACCTTCGATTGTAGTTTGGACTATGATGGCCCGGTGGGTCCAGCATAAGCTGAGAATGTCCATAGCTTCCTGTCATAAACACACCGCTCGGATGACTTGATCCCATGTATTTTGAATAAGTAGGGGTCGTCCAAGTAATGTTTAACATCCTTGAAGAATTTGTTCTTCATTTAGGTGAAATTCCTTTCACTATGAAGTTACCGCATGGTAATTTGAAAGTGACAAACCATGGGGTAGTAGAGTTTCC
Organism: Chrysanthemum makinoi; assembly: GCA_910596185.1. Lineage (NCBI taxonomy): Eukaryota > Viridiplantae > Streptophyta > Magnoliopsida > Asterales > Asteraceae > Chrysanthemum > Chrysanthemum makinoi. The sequence goes on along the minus strand of OU343222.1, from coordinate 32,707,455 downwards.
ACGAAAAGCGCGTGAGTGTCTCGAGGGAAATGTTTCATTTATTTCCTTTTTCTCGAAAACATCTTGGTGAGGGTTTTCTAATCGGGACAGATGATCGTGACGAGGTTCTCTCCTTTTTATCACGATATAATGATATCAAATTCTTGCGGGAGAGAACCATGAAGCAAATCTCGGCTTTCCATCTTGTTTTGCAAAGAGATATTTGAGAGGTGATCCGTGATACCCTGCCATTTGGTCAAGATTAAGTATGGCGAAACTTCTCAGCATACACCACGGCTAGTAGCTCTTTTTGGTATTAGTGTAATGGGTTTGAGCTTGATCATAGTCTTACTGCGTGAGTGGATAGGTTGAAAATGCTTGGTTAAGCGTTGCCCCGGATACCGATAGCAAAATCACTTGCATCGCCGAGCTCAAAAGGCAAGTCCGGTCGGGCAGCGAATGAATGGTGCTTGTAAGCTTTTTCTTTAATGTTTCAAAAGCTTTGATGCACTCGGGTGAGAAAATAAAAGGAGCATCTTTTTCAAGAAGATGGGTCATAGCGAGGCGATCTTAGAAAAATCTTGTATGAATCTGCGATAAAAACCGGCATGACCTAAAAACTCCTAATACCTTTGACGGTAGTAGGATGAGGCAATTTAGCAATAACGTCGACTTTTGCTCTATCAACCTCAATCCCGTTTTTGGAAATCTTATGGCCAAGGACTATGCCTTCTTTGACCATAAAGTGGCTCTTCTCCCAATTAGGACAAAGATTGGTGTCTTCACGACATTTTTCTAAATGGGGAGACATGTTTGAAATGAGTCCCCAATAGTAGAAGTCATCCATAAAACCTCCATTGTTTCCCGTCGTCATGGTGGAAAATTGCCATCATACATCGTTGGAGCGTGCGAGTACATAAGCCAAAGGCATCGTCAGTAGGCAAAAGTTCCGTATGGGCGGTGAATGTGGTCTTTTCTTGATCCACGTGGATCAATGGGGATCGAAAATAACCCGAAACCATCAAGGAAACAATAGTATTCTGCCCCCGCTAATCTCTCAAGCATTTGGTCCATGAAGGGTAGAGGAAAATGGTCTTTTCGGGTGGCGGCATTCAACTTACGATAGTCAATGCAAACACGCCATCCCGCTATACCCGAGTTGGAATTAACTTGTTTTCTTCATTTGTGACAACAAGAATGCCACCCTTTTAGGAACACGGTGAATTGGGCTAACCTAAGGACCTGCCGAGATCGGGTAAATTAAAGCAAGATCAAGAAGTTTGATAACCTCCTGTTTGATAACCTCATGAATCTTAGGATTCACCTTCTCTTCTCGATGTTGAACTGGCGGTTTGAAGTCATCCTCCATCAAGATTTTGTGAGTACAAAACTCGGGGTTGATACCCTTAATGTCGCAGAGTTTCCAAGCAATTGCTTGCTTGTGTGACTTCAAGACCTTTATGAGGCAGATTTTCATCTTTACTCAAATCTCGAGCAATAATGACGGGTAATTTATCATTACCTTCAAGAAATGCATATTCGAGATGAGGTGGTAAGTCCTTAAGTTCGACTTTGGGAAATTCTTTTTTCTCAAGCCTGTCTTGACTTCCTTGTTATGAAGTTCAACGGGAGGGAGCGATGATGGATCATCATTAAGCAACTTCTCAATGAGAAGAATATCTCCCTCGATGTCAATTGGAGCGTGATCAATTTCCCATGAAACCGAATCACTAGACAAGTATGCTTCAATCTCTTCTAAGATGAAGTCACTTTCCTCAAATGAAGTGAGAGAAGGAGTAGAATTGGCAATGATGGGTTGAGATGAATGAGTGAGATTATCACTCGAAGAATTATGATCATAACCGAGAACTTCTTGAGAGTACTCTTAGAACAACATCAATGATATCTATTCGGTTAACCGATCGTAATCATAGTTTCGGAGTACCTCAAGTTTGATCAAGGTTAAAGGTGACAGCTTCATTACCACACGTAATGTGATTTCTTGCTCAAATACATCAATGAAAGCACGCACGCCGCTTAGGAATCCTCGTCCAACAATGAGAGGAACCCGTGGATCTGATCGAAATCAAAACTACAAAGTCACCGAAAATGGAACTTTCCTACTTTCACGAATACGCCCTCGGCAATGCCAAGTGGACGGGATATTGTACGATCTGCAAGCTCAAGAGTCATGCATGTAGGAGTAAGGTCTGGAAGAGAAAGTTTCTTCCATCTTGAATGAGGCATCGGTTAATGCTTGCACCAAGATCCTGCTAAGGCAAAGCATTCAACCATTCTCGGAAATACACAAGGTAAGAGAAATTTTCCAGATCTCCAAGCTTTTCTCGAAGCTTCTTCAAGATAATCAGCGAGCGCTTCTCGATTCAGAGGAGTTTAGCCATTTCAAATAGCTTTTCCTTATTGCTTAACATGTGTTTGAGAGTTGATGCAAACTTGGGCATCGACATGATAGCATCCGCAAAGCTTATGTCAAAATGTAGTTCTTGGAAAATTTGAAAAAATTTGTCCATTTGATGAGTGGCTTTTTTCAGGAGCTTTTGCTCATTCAAACGTGATGAGTAAGGAATAGAAGTTTTGGATTTGGGGTTTTCAACGCGAGAGCTACGGAGGTTCAAAACAACTCACGGATTGGATTTGGGTTTCGGGACAACTTGAGGATGGACATCATTGGTACCTCCGTTATTAGTAGGAAGTTCCTTGTCCTTTGTAGCCTCCTTCACTTTCCACTTTAGGAGAGAAGAAGAAGAGGTAGGAATAGCGGGTCCATTGTATGAAACACCACTTCACTTGTGATCGCCTTTGCATCGCCTCGGGTTAGCGATCGTGTTGCTCTAAGTTTTCCGAGCCCAGGGTTGATCATTTAAAGACTTCTTTAGATCGTGATTTGGACCAACCCAACCTGCTCATTTCATCTTGGGATTTCATGAATTGTTTCAATAACTCATCGGATGATGGTCCAGTTGGAACAATGGCTTGAGTTTGATTAGGAAAATTCTGGCCTTTATTATTCAGATTAGGGCCTTGATTTTGAAAATTTCCTTGATTAGAATTCATATTCCCATAAAATTGATTCCCTCGATTGAAATTGTTTTGATTAAGATTTCCTTGATGTTGGAAACCTTGATTTGGTCTGGGATAGAAATTACCTTGGTTTTGATAACCTTGGTTCATTCTAGGTTGGTTCGATTCGGTTTGTATGTTAGGATTACAAGTTAAAACCGGTGGTCCCTGATAAGTATTAGCACGGTAGTTTGGTTCATTTTGAGGACGGTTGATGAGTGTCTAAATACTCATCATTTTTGTATAATCTAAACTGCAAAATCATCTGAAAACACTCAAAAATGCTTCAAAATGATGAATATATCACAAATTAGTGTTTTATGTGTTTTAAATGCAAAATTATCAAAATCGATGAAAACGATCAAATTTGTAAAATTGGCGCTTTAGTCCCCAAGTTTCAAAAGTTGTCAAAATGCCCCTGGTATATCAAAATCAAGAAAAAAGTCATTTAAGGTCCATGGGATTCTAAAGTTGTCAAAACAAACCTTTGAAATGTAAAATTACAAAATTACAACTTTAGTCCCTAAAGTTTGAAAAATGTCATGTTTAGTCCTTGGAATTTTCAAAAATGGCAAATATGGTCCTTATATTATTTGAGATTGTCAAAACCAACCCTTGGGCTACATTTTCTCAGTAGACAGTTTGGTCCTTAACTTTGGCATAATTACAGTTTTGGTCCTTGTGTTATCTAGTTACTAAACCAAATGGACCCTTTTATTAATAACAAGCCCAATCCAATACCAACCTTTAACCCTGTCCACTATCCAAACCCAACCCCAAACCGGTCATCCCACCAAGTCAAACAAACACACCTACCACCAAAATAGTCATCCTCTTTCTTTCCACCCAACTGCGCAACAAAAACTGGACATCCCCCGACTACCTTATCTCCTCTATTATCACTCCATCTCCTAACAATCCAAGAAATCATTAATGCTCCCCTCCTAACCTTTCACTTAACCCCTCAAGCTGCTAACGTTGTTTTGGCGCCAAAATGAATCAAACGGCTAAAATTTATCCAAGTCATCCAATGGCTATAATTATTGGTGGGATATGCTGAGAAGTCAAAAGGAAAGAGGATTGGCTTATAAAAAGAGGAGGAGATAGAGAGAGAAGAGTTAGCTAGTTTTATTTATTTTCTTTAATGTCGTTTTTAATTAAATGTTTTTAGTTTTAGTTAAAATGTTGTAATTTCAGTGTTTTTGTATCTCACTTAAGTTAAATATCCTTTGTAATGTGCTTTTGAGTTCTCAATCAAAGTTTTTAGATAAAATACATGTTTTATGTTATCAAGGTAATATTTAAGTCTCAACTTATTATGTTTAAGCTTCTAATTAGCTTCTTTGTAAGCTCAAACAAGTGTACTTAAGATTTATATAGCTTTTGATGAGCTTTGGAATCATTTTCAAGCAAGTTTGTGAAAAAGTCAACAAAAGTCAACTGTGATGATTCTGGGTCGTAAATGGAAAATGGTGATGCTAAGGTTTCTTTGGGTTGTATTAGAGTAGGTTAGAGTAGTATTTGGGTCCGGTTAGTCACGGGCACCAACTGGATAGTGGTTAGTACTTTTCTCATTTCCAAATTTCAAGTCATAATGCAGTTTCTATTGGTACTTGTATCTCGTGATCACCATCCGACACTTTATATAGTTGTAATAAGGTCATATTAGCTCATTTTGATCTTTGGTGCAAGTTGGTTCAGCAGCTAGCTTGTTGTTATTTGCTTATCGCTTTATGTTTGTAAGGTTGTTAGTTTACAATATGTCTTAGAGGAGTTTGTAATGGTTAATATCTGTTTGGTCATTCTTGTTTAGTCCTATTGAGCTCATTTGAGTCAATTTCATATGCTCCCAAGATCTCTTAGTCAAAATCGTTTGCCATCCGTCTCCTTAAAGAAATGTTGGATTTTTGCATAGTCAAAAGCTCATTTCATGTTTAAAATACATAGGTCTAGCTTACATCGGCTGATATTTATCATTATACACCTATTTCAGTCTTTAAATCTTGATCAAACCTCAACTTAGTCAACATTTTGATTTTGTGAAAAATCAAATCAGGCAAAAGTGGTTTGAGCCTTGAGAAGGATTTTTCATTTGCTCATTTCCAAGCCTATTTAAGTGAATCCCGTAGCTTTTAATATTCTGTTGGTCTACTTTCTTATGGTTATTTTTATAAATTTTGTCAATTTTTATAGCCTTCAAAGCAGTTTGTCAAAGTGATGCTGTTGCCTCGCAAGGGCACTTCATTTACAGATGTTGGCTGCAACCTTGCGATCTAGCCTGTGAGTTCACCTTAGCTTAGCAAGGGCTGGTCTTGGGTTTATTGGTTCTTGGCCAGGTCCTCTAGAAGTTCCACCTGCTTTTCATGTTTCTAGCTTATTTAGGTGCTATAGCTTAAAGTTGCCCAAATCATCAAGCTTTTTAGCCATTAAGCTCATACTCATCAAATCTGTTGCACGGCAATCAGAGGTTATGGGGTGTTGTTTTTAGTTGCTTTAGGGTTGTTTTAGCTTGTTCAAGCTTCAGACAGTTTAATGCTTGTTTGGTCCATCTAGCTTATTCAAAGTGCTCATTTTTAAGCACTTCCCACATCAGTTGCTTAATCCTCCAAACAAGACCCTGTTTTTCCAATTTTCCTAGATTCCAAATATAATTTTAGACTTTTCCTGAAATTTTCAGATTTTTCTAAGCTTGTTTGCTATTTTTCTTAATTTAAATCACTTTTTAGCACTTTTTAATTAGCTTTAAATACAAATAATTAAGAAAAGCTTCAAAAAAATAATTTTTCAATTTTCTTAGGTTTAGATAAATGTAAAAAGCCTAAAAAGTATTTTTCCATAATTTTCTTGGTTTAAATAGTATTTTCTAGCATTTTAATTAGTTTTAAATAGTTTTAAATTAATAATAAATACATAAAAGTCTAAAAAATATATTTTCTGTTTTAAAATTAGTTTTATCATATTTTATATTTTTCTAAGTCTTAATTTTATTTTTCTAGCTTTATTTCATATTTTCTTGTATTATAAGCTAATATTAAATAGTTAAAATTAGTTTTTAATTAATAATAATTAATTAAATAGTTGTAAAAAATAATTTTATTTTTCTAATAATTTTCTTATATATTTAGGATTGTAAAATTGTATTTTTCATATCCGTAGGTATTTTCCTTCTTTATTTTCACGTTTTATTTTGTGCGTTAATTAATATTTTAAAAAGACGCTTTTAGGTTTTAAACGTTCATCACTTTAAATATAGTGATAGCGTTTATTTAATATCTTTTAACTTTTTAATTTTCTTAATTTGCATTTAAGTCGCTGTTATTTATTTTATAATCTTTTCAAGAGTGTAATTATCCTATCCTAATCCTTTCCGATCACTATCATTAGTGATCATTCTATCGTCTGAATCAGTGTTGCACACACCATTGAGTCTCCGTGGGACATAACCGGAATTCACTATATTCTCTGATCTTCATTTGCATTTGTGTTCTGAGTCGCTTTGGTCTACGGGCCTACCATTCACAAGGGGCTTGTGTGAAAGCTTGACGGTTGGATGAGATCAAATTTCCATTACTGCCGGAGGCTTTAGCGTGTGTTGCCATTTTCACCCATTCTTGTGCATACCCCACCTTTTGTAAAAGTTTTGTAAAGTTTTAAAACCAAAAGTTCATTAACATTTTTTCTAAAGTGTTAACAACACCAAAAATATTTTCATTCTTTGTTTTTATGGCATGTTTTTCAAAAATCCAAAAATATTCATCTTTACCCTCTTACCCTTTTGATTCTTCATTTCTTACCCTCTAGAACCATTTGATTCTTTCTATGTCTTATCCTCACCCTCTGGGTTGTCAATGGTGTGGTGGTCCTTATAATGGTGGCAATTGCCCCAGCTTGTAGCATGTGTGGAATCGGGAAACGGTCCACTATAACCAAGATCCCTATTCCTACCATAACACAACCATTTATTCCATCACCACCATTAATGTGAGACTCTCAGCGCTTTATCATAGAGTATTGTGGTTCACACTCCACCTCATTGTCAATCGGGAAACACGCTTGTCTATGAAAGGTTCCCTCGAATAATTATGACTACAACATATACCACCACGCCACATCATTTATCACAGAGTATGTGGAGGTCCTCACTCATTCTGATTGTCAAACAAGGAATCCATTTCCTTGTAACAATTACGACTCTTCATATCAAGACCAACCTCTACAAGATTTCAAATGACCCTCCTCAAAATCTTCCTTAATCTTTTGGATTTAGTGAAAGATTTGAAGGAATCTAAACACTCCCAAGATAATCCAAATGAGAAATCCATGGAAGTGTTGTTAGTCAAGAGCGGGCTGCTAAATTAGATTCCCAAATTGCCTTTGAGCAATCTATTAAGGAGTCAATTGCAAAAAGAAAGCACCAAATCTAGCTCCGATTCGCTTTCATTCCGATGACGATGATGATGAAGATATCCTTGATATCCTAAAATTTTATAACGGTTCATCAAGTTCATCAGTTGAGACTCCTTCCATGAAAAACCAGGGAGAAAAGACTATGATGGAATTACTAGCAGAAGAACAAATGGAAAGTATTAAACATATGTATGCTAGTCCTTCTAAACTCCCTCATCATGTTGTTATCACACCCGATATTCCCACTCACTCTCTAAACACGGGGATGAGCTTGGCACTATTCCGTAAATGGAATCAGCCTAGTGTTGAGGGCCTTGTCTCAATCCAAGAGAGTCACGGGAATTTCTGATCATATGATTCTTCTTCCCTCTTGAGTGTTCTTTTGATAATTTTGAGACTTTCTCAGATCTTAGCGAAGATTGTAAATCTTATGGAGACATCGAGTGTTGAGGCATCACCCCATCCGATCCTCTCTTGAGGAGTTCACCGATGAACTCACTCACATCACTCCACTTTCATCGGAAAGTGACATGATCTCTTTGATTCTCAGGCCGATCTTGGAGAAACCAGCAATCTCCTATATAATGATCATCCACTCATTTCTTATCCCATTTCCGACTCTTCCATTCCTTCTCTCACTCCGGATGAGGAAGATGACAAATTTTGGAAGGAGGTCGATGATTTTAGAGGATGAGTCAATTCCAACAGAATTGACAATACTTACTTTGATCGGAGGAGACATCCTTTTTCTTGAAAATCTATTGATTGAAGAACTGCTTCCCCTCCCGAAATTTTGTTACCAATCACCATACAAGCTTCAAATTTAAGCTTAAAATGTCAAAATGGTGATTTGCTTCTTTTCATGAGGAATGGACATGCATTGTGATGCACATATTTATTCCATTCTTCACTAATGGTGTTGTTGCTCTTTCCCTTTTCTCCTTCGGGAATGAGGACACTATTTTTGATCCCGGCATTTTCATTTATCATTTTTGAGCCGGATCTATATATCTCCCGGTGTGGAACTTTATGCTTCAATGTTTATCCAAACATCTTGAATGAAAGTCTGATGGAGATTGTTTCTTCCACTTGCTTCCCCATGAACCAATTAATTCGGGGTCGAGTCAAGCTAATGACTCGGGAATCAAAAACAGTAGCACACACCATATGGGTTTCACCCATATTTCTGACTTCTTTCTATTTTCTACCACCCTAGGTTGCCCACATTGTGTATATATGCAAGTTTAAAAAAAAAAATCTTTCAAATAATGGCGTAATATTTCCTTTTACGTTCTTTGTTTCGCATAACCGCGTAGACTTTGAATATTGAGGGCAATATTCATTTCTAAGTGTGGGGAATTTCTCCGAATTTTATCATATATTATCCACCCAATTCTTTTGGCCAAAATTTGTTTTTGGAGTAAGTGTTTTACACTTACTCAATTGGTTATCAGTCCGCCATGTTTGATAAACAAAAGGATTGGCTAATCCAGTAGCAAACGGCTCTTGGTAAAGATTTCTCAAATCCGTTTATATGGCTTGCAATTTGCCCAAAATTGTATGGTTCTCAACTCACCATATCCTAAAAAGTGAAGAGTTGGCTAGCCCAGCAAGGTTATGGCTTGTGGTAAAGGGAAAATCCATAATTGGTATTCAGCTCACCAAAGATAATAATGATAATTTATCTAAGAGTTGGCTAGTCCGTATGGGTACGGCTTCGTAAAGACTAATCAAATCCGTTTACAACTTATGATTTGCTCAAAATCATTTGGTTATCGTTGTACCAAGGTTCTTACTTGAACCAAACATTTGGCTACTCCAAGTGATGGTTTTGGTAAAGAGTTTTTAAAATCCATTAAAACTTCAAAACATTGCTAGGGACTAGCAATATCTCAAGGGGGATTGATGATGTCTAAATACTCATCATTTTGTATAATCTAAACTGAATCATCATCAAAAACACTCAAAAATGCTTCAAAATGATGAATATATCACAAATCAGTGTTTTATGTGTTTTAAATGCAAAATTATCAAAATCGGATGAAAACGATCAAATTTGCAAAATTGGCGCTTTAGTCCCCAAGTTTCAAAAGTTGTCAAAAATGGTCCCGGGTATATCAAAAAAAAAGTCATTTAAGGTCCATGGGATTCTAAAGTTGTCAAAACAAACCTTTGAAATGTAAAATTACAAAATTACAACTTTAGTCCCTAAAGTTTGAAAAATGTCATGTTTAGTCCTTGGAATTTTCAAAAATGGCAAATATGGTCCTTATATTATTTGAGATTGTCAAAACCAACCCTTGGGCTACATTTTCCATGGACTTTTGGTCCTTAACTTTGGCATAATTACAGCTGGTCTCAGGTTATCGTTTAAACCAAATGGACCCTTTTATTAATAACAAGCCCAATCCAATACCAACCTTTAACCCGGTCCACTATCCAACCCAACCCCCAAACCCGGTCATCCCACCAAGTCAAACAAACACACCCTACCTCACAAAATATCCTTCTTCTCCTCACCCACTGCCTGCAACAAAAACTGCACACATCCCCTACCACCTTATCTCCTCTATTATCACTCCATCTCCTAACAATCCAAGAAATCATTAATGCTCCTCCTAACCTTCTTCACTTTAACCCCTCAACTCATTAACACGCTTTGGCTCAAAATGAATCAACGGCTAAAATTTATCCAAGTCATCCAATGGCTATATTATTGGTGGATATCTGGTAAGCCAAAAGGAAAGAGGGATTGGCTTATAGAGAAGAGTTAGCTAGTTTTATTTATTTTCTTTAATGTCGTTTTTTAATTAAATGTTTTAGTTTTAGTTAAAATGTTGTAATTTCAGTGTTTTTGTATCTCACTTAAGTTAAATATCCTTTGTAATGTGCTTTTGAGTTCTCAATCAAAGTTTTTAGATAAAATACATGTTTTAGTGCTCATGTTGCATTTAAGTCTCAACTTTTTATGTTTAAGCTTCTAATTAGCTTCTTTGTAAGCTCAAACAAGTGTACTTAAGATTTATATAGCTTTTGATGAGCTTTGGAATCATTTTCAAGCAAGTTTGTGAAAAAGTCAACAAAAGTCAACTGTGATGATTCTTGGGTAAGAAATGGAAAATGGTGATGCTAAGGTTGCTTTGGGTTGTATTAGAGTAGGTTAGAGTAGTATTGGGTCCGGTTTAGTGTGGCACCAACTGGATAGTGGTTAGTACTTTTTCATTTCCAAATCAAGTCATAATGCAGTTTCTATTGGTACTTGTATCTGATCACCATCCTGATTAGACTGCTTATATAGTTGTAATAGGTCATATTAGCTCATTTTGATCTTTGGTGCAAGTTGGTTCCACACTAGCTTGTTGTTATTTGCTTATCAGTTTTATAATGGTGTTTGGTTGGGGCCGCATAATATGTCTTAGAGGAGTTTGTAATGGTTAATATCTGTTTGGTCATTCTTGTTTAGTCCTATTGAGCTCATTTGAGTCAATTTCATACCAAGATCTCTTAGTCAAAATCGTTGCCATCCGCCCTACACAAAGAAACTGCTGGATTTTTGCATAGTCAAAAGCTCATTTCATGTTTAAAATACATAGGTCTAGCTTACATCAGTGTTATTTCATCATTATACACCTATTTCAGTCTTTAAATCTTGATCAAACCTCAACTTAGTCAACATTTTGATTTTGTGAAAAGTCAAATCATGTGCCGGTTTGAGCCCACCGAAAGGATTTTTCATTTGCTCATTTCCAGCCTATTTAAGTGAACCTAGCTTTTAATATTCTGTTATCTACTTTCTTATGGTTATTTTTATAAATTTTTGTCAATTTTTTATAGCCTTCAAAATGCCTTGTCAAAGATGCCAGCCCCTGGCAGACTTAGCCTCTGACATGATTGTGCGGTGACCTGTGATCTAGCCTGAGTTCACCTTAGCTCGGCAAGGGCTGGTCTTGTTTATTGGTTCTTGGCAGTGTCCTCTGAAGTTCCATTCTCTGCTTTCATGTTTCTAGCTTATTTAGGTGCTTATATTCTAGCTTAAAGTTGCCCCTACCACCTGTTTTTAGCCATTAAGCTCATACTCATCAAATCATAACGGCAATCCAGAGGTTATGGGGTGTTGTTTTAGTTGCTTTAGGGTTGTTTAGCTTGTTCAAGTTTCTCCAGACGTTTAATGCTTGTTTGGTCCATCTAGCTTATTCAAAGTGCTCATTTTTAAGCACTTCCCACATCAGTTGCTTAATCCTCCAAACAAGACCCTGTTTTTCCAATTTTCCTAGATTCCAAATATAATTTTAGACTTTTCCTGAAATTTTCAGATTTTTCTAAGCTTGTTTGCTATTTTTCTTAATTTAAATCACTTTTTAGCACTTTTTAATTAGCTTTAAATACAAATAATTAAGAAAAGCTTCAAAAAAATAATTTTTCAATTTTATTAGGTTTAGATAAATGTAAAAAGCCTAAAAAGTATTTTTCCATAATTTTCTTGGTTTAAATAGTATTTTCTAGCATTTTAATTAGTTTTAAATAGTTTTAAATTAATAATAAATACATAAAAAGTCTAAAAAATATATTTTCTGTTTTAAAATTAGTTTTATCATATTTTATATTTTTCTAAGTCTTAATTTTATTTTTCTAGCTTTATTTCATATTTTCTTGTATTATAAGCTAATATTAAATAGTTAAAATTAGTTTTTTAATTAATAATAATTAATTAAATAGTTGTAAAAATAATTTTCTTTTTTCTAATAATTTTCTTATATATTTAGGATTGTAAAAATGTATTTTTCATATCCGTAGGTATTTTCCTTCTTTATTTTCACGTTTTATTTTGTACGTTAACGTAATTTTATTTTAAACGTACGTTTTAGGTTTTAAACGTTCATCACTTTAAATATAGTGATAGCGTTTATTTAATATCTTTTAACTTTTTAATTTTCTTAATTTGCATTTAAGTCCGCCAATCTTATTTATTTTATAATCTTTTTCTAGTGTAATTATCCTATCCAAATCCTTTTCTGATCACTATCATTAGTGATCATTCTATCGTCTCAATCTGTTGCACACACCATTGAGTCTCGGTGGGACATAACGATCTTGAATTCACTATATTCTCCGATCTTCATTTGCATTTGGTGTTTGTTTTAAGCTTTCTCTTACGATTGCCGCCATTCACAAGCGTTAGCTTGTTATAGCCACTTGACGCTACCGTGGATGACGAATCAACGGTATTGATTACCTCCATGATGTGAAGTACCGGCTATAGCATTGGCTTCAAATGGACTACCATCAATGGCGAAAGACAATTGTAGTATGCATGAGGGCCACCACAAGTAACACAGACTCTAATTTCTTCACTTCACCATGTGATGGTGTATGTGTGAAAGTGACTTTCATTTGGTTAGCAAGAACCAAAGCTCTGAATAATATCCGAGTTTGTCAATCTTAGCATCGGTGCTAGATGTACTCACATGAGATGAAGTTGAAGGTCCTGCATTAGAATGAGACTGATATGTCTTTGTTCGAAAGTGGATCTGGGACTTGTTTTCTATGATTTGCAAGGCTTCTTTGTGGTATTGCTTGTGAAATTACCTCCCGCTGAGGCATTTAAAGAGTCTTGGTCACTTTGCTGACGATCATTGTAGAAAGTATCCATTTGCATTAACTTCGGTAAAACCATGATGTGGACACTTTCGGAGCAATTCTTTGTAACGATCCCATGCCTCACCGAATGATTCATCAAATCTTTGAGAAAATTTCATTATCTCATTCTTAAGACTTGTAGTTCGGGATGGAGGATAGAATTGCTGGTTAACAAACTTAGTGACTAAATCCTCCCATGTCTCAATGGAACCAGGGGTTGTTTCTCAAGCCAATTCCGGCTTGTCCTCAGAGAGAATGGGAACATAGGAAGCTTAATTGCTTCATGTGGGACATTCTTGTATTTGATGGTAGATGCAATCTTGTTGAACCATCAAATATGTGCATGAGGATCATCCCGCTCAAAACCATAAAATTGGCTTTGGGTTACAAGATTAAGCAACCCGGTTTTGAGCTCAAGGTATCGCCCACGATGGTAGGGACAATAATGGCATATCCGTAACCCTCGATGGGTGCTTGGAGAAGCTCATTCATCGGTTTGTCTTCGCCATTACGGGGGTGGTGGTGTTAGACGCTCCTCGCCACGCCGGCGGAGCGAACGCCCTCTCACGCCTACGCGGAATATTTGCAAGCTCGGAAAGTGGACGGTAGAGCGAAGAACGGCGCATGCACTAAGTTTAAAAATCGCTTCCAAAACAAATGCGAGGCAAACGACAAGTGAACTTAAACCAATAATCACAAATGAAATGGCTTCTTTGAAAAGGTACACCAAATCACAAGGACACAAAGGCAAGTTTTGATCTGTAAGATTGGGAACTTATTAATGTTCACACCCCCAGTTGGTAGGTAGTAATGCTTTGGTTTGCTGGTTGATTTTTATGTATTTATTAAGTACCACCGAAAAGACGTAGGTATGGATTTGTGCGGTTTAAATACTTTTGGACAATATTTTGTATCGTCTCCTTAACCAAATCGCACCTCTTTAAGAATCACCTTAAAGAAAATACAAGAAAGAAAACGTTACGATTGTTTTGTTGTTTTATATTTTGTTTGGCGTTGTTAACACTTTAGGAAAAGTGTTAATGAACTTTTTGATTTTTTTAACTTTACAAAAAACTGTTTACAAAAGGTGGTATATGTGCAAGTACGGGTCTGGAAATGTTTAAAACACGCTAAAGCCTCCCCGGCAGCGGCGCCAAAATTTGATTGGCTCCGAACGGTCTATCTTTTATTAGTCAACCACTTGTGAATGGTCAACCATAAAAGTCAAACAGTTCAGAACAGAATGCAATAAAGTCCCCGGCAGCGGCGCCAAAATTTGATCGGGCTCAAACTGTCAAGTTTATCACACAAGTCAACCACTTGTGAATGGTCAACCGTAATAAAATTCAAACAGTCTAAAACCAATGCAATTTCCCTTGGAATATAGTGGATTCCCGGGTCGTTAAATCCCATGGAGGATTAATGGTGCTTCAAAACGTTCAGATGTCGAATGATCACTAAGGATAATGATCTGTAAGGATTGTGAATGATAATTACACTACTGATTGATTGGAATTGTATTTGGATACAGAACTGTAAAGCACAACAATCAGATTAAACAAATGTGAACGCGTACGTTTAATAAACTACGTACGCATAAAATAAAACGTGAGTTTTAAGAAATAAAAGACCTACAAATATGAAAATGATATTTTACAATCCTAATAATAAAAGAAAATTATTAGAAAATTAAAATTATTTTTATAACTATTTATTTAATTATTATTAATTAAAAACTATTTTAAACTATTTAATAATACACTTAAATACAAGAAAATATAAAATTAACCTAGAAAATTGAAATTTTAACTTAGAAAAATCTAAAATATTATAAAAATAATTTTAAAACTGAAAATATATTTTTTATGCTTTTTATTTATTTATTATTAATTATTTAATATGTTTTAACTATTTTAAATTTTAATAAATACTAAACAAGCTAAGAAAATTATGAAATTTTTTCTATAAATATCTTATGATGACAGAAAGCTAAGAAAATTATAAAAACTGAAAGTGCTTAATAATAAGCTGAAAAAGAAAATTAAAAAGCTAATTTCTATTAAATAAACGCTATCACTATTTTAAAAATGATGTTTTTGTGATTTTTCTTTTTGAAAACTATTTAATTACTGATAATAAGCAACTTTAATGAAAACAAAATTTTACAACTTAAAAATAAGCTATTTGAGAGCTTATTAGCTCAACAGTGGACTTGTAGCTTATTTTGATGTTTTTAAGCTCAAACAAGCTTCACAGTTATAACCAAAGATGAAATAAGATGTAAATAAGCTAAAGCTACTTATATGAAGTTAAAAAGAACAAAGAACTACTCTGATAAGCTATAATAATCAAATAAGCACTATGACTAAATCTATCTACCAAACAGGCCTGCAGTCATCTTTAAGAACGATTTAAGCTTATTAAATAAGCTAAAAGCTCAAAATTAAAACTGAGGTAGCAAGATGGGCTGGTGGGCTTTCCAAAAAGTCCAAGCTCACACACTATGGTTCACTAATAAGCTTATGACAAGCTTGTGAAAGAGCTCGTAAATGACTGAGTGCTCAGTTTACACAGAAATTGGACAAGGTAAAGCTTGTTGCGCTCTACCAAATAAGTGCAAAATGGAAAATAAGCACTGGACCTATGAAATGGCTAGATTGGCTTTCCAAAAATCCAAGGTTCATAAGCTGAGGTTCACTAATAAGCTCTTGATGAGCTTGTGAAAAAGGGTCACTCAACTGCGGGCACTATTTTGATAAGGACTCAAAAGAAGCTAAAAAAAATAAGTTGTTAAATAAGCTAACTAGAAAATATAAAAAATACTGTGATTAAGATGAGCAACTAAAGTTTATAATCCTAAAAGATTAAAACATGAAACTCAAAGTTAAACCCTATAGAAATTAATCTATTTTATTCAAAAACTGCTAAAATGAAAATTTTGACTTTTTATATTATGCTAAAGGTTGACTAATATGAACTTTGGATTGATTATACTAACTGATTATTTTGTAATAAGCTATGTTAAGATGAAAATAAGCTAGGTTAACAAGTTTTAAGCTACTATGATGAGTTTTACTCTTTAAATCCTAACAAAGGGTCTAATAATTGAAGATTAAAGGAGATTTTGACTATTTAACAAACAAGGACTGGATTTTATTGTTTCTATGAGTTATTTAGACCAAGTGTGACACACAACAAACAATAACACTGTCTTGAACAACCTCTAGTACAGTTAAACAAGCAAATCCAAACAACACTTTAAAAGACTGATTTGGTGATTTTCAAATGATTCCACAGATTAAGACCATACACACTGACATGACCTTATATTATCATAATATGAGAGTAAATAAGCCTTACACAACAATAATAACAACATAAAACTAAGAAATTACACTTATGCTATATTAAATGTTAAAATAAGATTTTTAATAACTACAAATTAAAGAGAACAAGAAACTGTTTTTAATGTTTAATTATACTTAACCACAACTAAGAAACATAAACATACAAGAATTTAAGCTTTAAACTACTTATATATTGAAATGCAAAAAATGCTTAAAAAGGCTTACAAATGTGATTCAGCTGAAAACCAAGAACAAGGACCAAGTAATACTTCCTATAGAACCTCCACAGGTTCACTAACCCATTCCCATCCAATAATCAAACTGCTTCAGCTTTCTTGCACCATCTCTTTTGATTTTTATTTTTAACTAATTTTTTTGGTATTTTTGGAAATTTTCTTTTTGATACTAAACAGAGTTTTTAAAGGTTTCTAATAGCTTTATTAAGCTATCTAGGAGCTTATGTTAGCTTATGAGTCCAAGACAACAGCTACAAATAACTTTAAGACATATGAGATTTTTGCACTTGAAAATTGAACAAACTGAAATTGAGACTGAAAATGAAATTGATTATTGGAAATAGATTCAAATACACTGGAAATACTTAAACAAGTCACTTGAAAGCTTAAAATTACACTGGAAATTGAATTTTAACTAAAACGACATACATTAAACTAATTTACACTAGATACTCTTCACATTGCTTCATCTCTTGTTTTATAATGATCTTTTTAAGTCCCTTGTCGACCTCTGAGACTTTCCCACCTATTTTCAACCATTGGATTCTTCAAACTCATCAAATTCGTACACATGGAATTTTGGCGGCAAAAGGTGTTTGAGCAGGTTTTTGCATTTAAAGAAGTTTGGGAGGATGTGGAGGTGGAGGGGAGTGGGTATACAGCTGGGGAGTGAGGTGGAAAGGTGGTGAGGTGGTGGTAAAACCACTGGTTTTGGAATTGCAGGCGTGGGAGAGAAGAGTGTACAGTGGTGGCGGTATTTTATATTTTAAAACATGGGTTTGGGCTTGGGACTGGGCCAGCTGGGTTGTAGGATTGGATTTGGGTTTTAATAATAACAAAGGGTCCGTTTGGTTTGTTTAATACACAAGGACCATTCATGTAATTTTGGATTTTTGAGGGACCAAAACTGCCAACATTCCAAAGTTATCACAAGGATCAAATTTTCCATATATGAATAGTACAAGGACCACATTTGATTATTTTCACTTTTTAAATATCCGAGGACCTTTTATGACAATTTTCAAACTTTAGGGACCTAAGTTGTTATTTTGAAATTTTAAACTTCAAGGACCAAGTTTGACAACTCATGAATCCCTAAGGACTTTAAATAACATTTTTCTTTATTTTGATTAACCAGGGACTATATTTGACAACTTTTGAAACTTAGGGGACTAAAACTGCCAATAGTGTAAACTTGATACGTTTTTCACCTGATTTTGGTATTTTTGCATTTAAAACACATAAAACATTTATTTGTGATATTTTTATCATTTTAATGCATTTCTGAGTGTTTTCAGATGTTTTTGCAGTTTAAAAGGTATAAAAATGATGAGTATTTAAACACTCATCAAATACCCCTAAACACAATAATGTCATGTAGCAAAACGCCTGGCAGTGGCTTATATCCAAACTTCAACTTTTCTATACAAAGGAAAAATCAACTTTGAAGCATTATTAGAGACACAAAACAACCAAGTGAAATCATTAGTTTTTTATCCTAATATAATTTTTTTTTATCCTATATTGATTTTTCGAAAAAAAAATTATTTCAAATATAAAAGGTGTTTTTTATATTAGGATAAAAAATTAATGGTTTTTTTATATAAATATATTGATAATATAAATATTTATATAAACACGGTTTTCGGTTCAAATAGCTAAACTCATATCCAAAACCGAAAATCGAATTTTTAGTTCGGTTCGGTTCGGTTTTGACAAATTCAGTTCGGTTATAAGTTTGGGTTCGATTCGGTTTCAGTTTTCGATTTATTCGGTTATTACCCAAACCATGCTCGCTCCTAATTATGTTAATTGAGTACTTTTTTGTTCGATTTCACTTCTGTAGAAGTCACATAGTGAAGCTGAGGAATACGGAAAATATAATACGAGGTCGTCGCACAGTTATGTTAGACTTTGGAGTTTGGAATGGTTGTTTTTTCCGGTGGTTACTCGACTCTAATGGTTTGTCAAAACACGAGGTGATTACTATATATAAAGGGAAAAAAAAGGAGAACCGCATGATGTTTCTTTCGTAACAAAACATATATATCATGAAGGATGAATCATTTGTTATGACAAAATTAAAAAGGTGTAAATTTTGATGTTAGGTGTAAATTTATTCTCACATCGAGAACGAAGAGAAACAAATGTACGTATATGTACTCTGTTTGACATTGTCATCAGGGGCAGAGCCAGGGGTTTCGAGAGTGCTACGACACCTATGAATTTTTTTGATATAGTGTTAATTTTAAGAAAAATATCGATTTTTTTCAAATGTATTTTAAATGACTTTGGTCTGTCGAAATGTGTTTTTAGTATTATTTAGTTAGTATCTTAACTCGGTTCAGGTTGGTTTTCGGGTTTCAAGCCGAAAAAACCGACAAAAACAGAATCGACCCTAAACCGACAAAAACCGAAATAAATATACAAAACCGAAACCGAACTGAAAAAAGTCGGTTCGGTCCGGTTCGGTCGTCACAAAATTAAAAAGCTTATGTGACCATGTTTTCTGTCAATTTACATGGTCGTCACAAAATTATGTTAGACTTTGGAATGGTCGTTTTAGTTGGATGGTTGTTGGACTCCTATGGTTTGTAAAAAAAATGGGGTGATTGGTATATATTAATTGAAAAAAGAGTAAATTGCATTTTTGATCCTTAAGGTATGGTCAAATTGCAGGTTTCGTCCTTAACGTTTCGAAAGTGCAGCTATAGTCCTCATTTTTAAGGTTTTGTTGCATGTTTGGTCCCTACTATGCAACTTAAGGACCAAACATGCAACGGAAACTTCAAACATTTAGGGACCAAATATGCAATTTAGGGACCAAACATGCAACAAAACATTCAAAATGAGGACTACCGCTGCACTTTCAAAATGTTAGGGACGAAACTTGCAATTTGACCATACCTTAGGACCAAAAATGCAATTTTCTGAATGATGTTTCTTTCATTACAAAACATGTATTCTACTTCGTTTATGATATCCACAAACTGTTATAATGATGAAGGATGAATCATTTCTTACGACAAATTAGAAAAGGTGTAAATTTATGTTGGGTGTAAACTTGTTCCCACATCGAGTAGGAAGTGAAGCAAATGTGTGTATGTATACTCTTACAGTCACCATAACTATTAATAGTTTCTATTTTATGTAGTAAAAAACATATGCTCAGTATACTAACATCAAATTTGAAGAACTTGTTTACTCAACAATTATTAATGATTTGTTTTATTATTACTTTAAAACTTGTAATGTGGTGTTACATATTCCATGCGTTAATATCTTCACTTGTGAAATATGTAACACCTCAATTTTGCTTCTTGTTTCATTGTTATTCTTGTATGTTTCATTGTTCTTCTTTCAATGTTGATCGATACATAAAATTTGAAGAACTTGTTTACTCAACAATTATTAATGATTTGTTTTATTATTACTTTAAAACTTGTAATGTGGTGTTACATATTCCATGCGTTAATATCTTCACTTGTGAAATATGTAACACCTCAATTTTGCTTCTTGTTTCATTGTTATTCTTGTATGTTGAAGGATCGATATATTTATTGTGTTGATGATTCGGGTGGTCTTGGAAGATCAAAATACATGATTGCCATATTTAGAGAGAGAAAGATAGAGAGGGTGTTCTTGCTAGAGACTTGGTTTACAAAAGTTGTAAGGTTAGATTATGAGAAGCACCACCCCTTCCATGGATGGAAGGGGTATTTATAGTTACAACATACACGACCTCCTATCGCCTGGATCATTTTATGGATATATACATGGGTAAAGACTCGTCATTCCTCCACGGTGTTACACTAAACTATACTACGCTACAAACTAACAAATTAACTACTAGATAACGTAACTAATGACAAGTCTACGAGCTAAACTATGCTAGATAATATTTGGGGTGACCGACACTTTAACATGGAATTTCCAATTCCTAACAATCTCCCCCTAAGGGAGGTCACCCCATGATTTACATTTTGAATCCTAGCATTCTTTCTTTGTCTTTGTTCTTGAGCTCGTAGACTTCAATTCTTCAATTCCGCAATCTTTGTGCTTTAGTAGTGATTCTTTCAAAGTCTGATTATTTTGTACTTTTAGTGGAGGCCTTTAACTGATCCACATCTTTGATGATCTTTGAGCTTTCTTCGAGATCATCAGCCACAGTAAATCTCTGGATCACCCTTTATTGTGTTGCCATTATGTGAAGTTGTGACTTTTGGACCGACATGCTCACACTTTCTGGATCATGACATCTATTCATCAAAGTAGCGGAAGCTTTTACTGGTTCAAGATATTTGCAGCAGCGTAGCAGGAACATAGTATAAAAATATCTGAGGCAGTTATGTAGATATGCACCAGTCATGATTTCTTCAAATGAGTGTGGATGCTGTGAGCACGCGGCTTTGATTGACACCTCACCGATTACGATCAGCTGCAACCAACCAAATGTACCTGCAAACAACAGTTAGCAATAAACACACGAAAGTGTCTTTGATCACTTTCGTTGAATTGAGGTACACGACCCACGGTTCTCCGTTGATCAGATACAAGTACTGCCTGATCGTAGGATTCCTAAGAATCTCCTTGAACAGGGTTTCGCAGCTGCTCTTAGCTGTTCTCAAACCGAACATCTCAAAGAAGACTACACGGTGAGTGAGTGAACCGGCCATTGAGATTCACTGATTGATGAAAAATGATTTGAAAAACAATCGTGTATTGCTCGAAGAAAGAGTTTTGCAATACGACGAAGGTTTATGAGAAAGATCAATTTTTCAATCAAATACTTTTGTATTAAAGAATGAGTACACATTCGACGTGCTAGTGAAAAGAAGAGATTACATCGAATGGTTTTTCTAAAAGTATTTTTCAATCGAGATACTTTTGAATTCAAAATGAATACACATTCGATGTGCTAGAGAAAAGAAGACATTTGCACATCGAACGGTTTTTCCAAAAGTATTCGTCAATTCATTTCCTGGACCAAGGTTGATTCAAGAGTGAATCGCCCCATCGTTTCTGTCCAGTTGTCACAAGCTTGATGTTACGAGAAGATCTCACATGTTACCCACCAAGAGCTTGTTTGATGTTGGCTCTAGAAGGATTTCCATCTTCATTGTGAATACTTTTACGCATCACTCGAATGTTCTAGCAATACCACAAGGATAATGCGTAGGACTCTTAATATATTCTTACTTTCCACATTGTGTGAAACAGCAAGTCTTCATTAATTTAGTGTCCTAATGAGATATTGTGGATAATCTCTTGGCTCTAGACTCAATCGTGCACATTTGGTTCCTATGCCGGAGACTAGGGAGAGGGTCTCCTTCTTCAATATCAACAATCTCTAAGAGAAAAGTCGATAGATAATGTCGGTTCCCTGTGAGAATGAAACAAGCCCTTTTAAGAGGAACTTGAGTAGCTTGGGAAGTTTAGTGCAGTGCATCACTGGGTCCATGATGTCTTGTCTTCAATACCAGTGTTACCTTAGTAACCACCAGTAGCATATGTATTGAACCCGGTTTCTGCCCTAAGGTTGAATTGATGGAGGGCTATTTCTTTTCACCATTTTCTCATTCATTTCTTTTTCATTCTTCAACCCCTTCAGTGCTTACCGAGACTTCATAACTAGAACCTTGTTGGGTTTATTCCAAGATACTAGCTCTGTCTCAGTATGCACTCTTCCCATATCTCACTTTTCTCCTTTTTTCATCATACCTAAGGACTCTACACTATCTAGTGGATTGTCCTCGGTAGATCCCTCCGGCCTCAAGGGATCGTGGGAACAACTACCTAACCTAACCATCCTTATAACACCATGCATAAAGTAAATTGGTCGGTCTTTCGGTACAGTTCATTCCTTCTCAAAACCAATTGAAAAATCATTTGGAAAAACAATCAAGGTACTTGTGATACGAGACCAAAGCATTTTGTACCTTAATAGTTTTGATCATTTAGAAATGCTCCCCCTCAACATGCGCATATGATTTTGAAATTGTTTACCACATGGAGGCAAGAGTTCTTTAGAAATAATTTATTTGATCATAATTTCTATAGAAAAAGCCATTTGATTTTCTTGGTAAATTCTCCCCCTCAATATGTGCATAAGATATTTGAAATCATTTTATCACATAGAGGCAAGAGTTCTTTTGAAGTACATCCACGATTACAAAAGCCATTTAAGAAACCATTTGCTCCCCCTCAATATGTGCCTCGATATATGAAAGAGTTTAGCACATATTAGAGAAAACAAGCACAACTTAATCAAATCGATCATCCTTTTATCAAATTTCATTATTAAGTCACAAATTCTCCCCCGATCAAATATATCAAACCCTCTGAGATTTTGGATCCCAAGTGATTTAATACGGTTTAGAAAACATGGGAGAATATGTGGCCTGGTTTAAATACTCATCATGTTTTTGGATAAATCCTCCTCCTCAACATGTACATTGTGTATTTCAAGTCGTTTGGCACATGGAGGCAGGAGTGCCTTTGAAGGACTAAAACCAATTCCATTAAAACAGATTTGAGATTTAAATCACGATCTCTCCCCCGATCAAAAATATCAAACCATTTGAGATTTGTGATCCCATCTGATTTAAATCATTTAGAAAATTTTGGGGAAAGACGTGGCAAAATTTAATTTTGAAAAATGACTGAGATGGACCAACTATAGACATTAAAGATTGTTAGTGCCAGGTATGATAGTTTTTAAACGATCTTTAAGTAAAATAAAACGAATTCACAATCAAACAAGAACAGAAAACATTTCATTTTGTAAGATCTTTGGGTTTTTAAAGAAAATCATACCATGACATAACATTAAATCTTTAGATCACCACATATTATTGTACAAACCGGAACTTTTATGAAGAAATATCGTTTGAAAATATTTTATTTTAAATCACTCTCCCCCTCAATCGATGACCGTAGTCGATAATTGAGTGACTTAAGTTTTGATAAAATGAAGTCCGGTGATTTTCAAAATTAAGTCCAATTTATTTTTAAAACAAATATTTTTCCATTTTCAAAACACTATTTTCACTACTTTTCTTGCACAAGATATGTTAGGTGGAGAGAATCATAAGCTGCTTATATTGATGTTGTTGTAGGGCTTGGAAGAAAACCGTCTGCTGATGCAGTGAGACTTCTTACGTTGCATTTTAATGCCAACTGAGTTCAAATTAAGCTCCGTTTCTTCAATCACTTAGAAGAAAACCATCTGCTGATGCAGTGAGACCTCTTACGTTGCATTTTTCCATGCCAACTCTCCTTGGATGTCCAATTAAGCTTCGTTTCTTCATTTGTCAACCCAAGATATAGTTACCCTTTTCTTTCGGCATCCAAACATCATATTATGTGGGATCCTGATCGGGAACATTCTTATACCAAGATACCTGCATACGTTAGTGAACACACATACAGATATATGGTGGTCGACAACACCCAAACATCAATCGACTAATAAAAGTCAATTCAACATATCAATCAGATTATAAAAGGTATGGGAATTATGTGTTCATCAAACTCTAATCATCTAATCATAACAATCATATCCTAAATTCCTAGTCCTTCGACACAGGCAAATATCATTTTTTTTTAATTAAGCACGTAGGATAATTAAGAAAGCTCGTTAGATGATATAGATTTGAAAACATTCTCCCCCTCAATCAATGACTCATCTTCTGAAAAGTTTAAAAGCGATGAAGTCATTGATTGAGTTTTCAATTTTTACGAAAAACTCTGAATCTGATTGATTTTTCAAGCAACTCATTTACCACTATTTTTGAAAAACAACAAATATTTTTCTGAAGAATTTTTAGACGGAAAAACATTTGTGTAGGAACAGCAGTCTTTTTGACATACTTTCCTCATTTGTTTTAGGATAAGTGCACGAAATATTTTGAAAATTTGTTTAGCGCAACACTTTCCTTTCTTTGAAGAGCGGGTTGCTATCTGAAATAATAGCAAGCCATGGTTTAGCGCGGGTCACAGTCTGAAGTAACTGCAAGCTATATTTTTAGACATGTTTTGAAAAAGAATATTTACACCTCCTGCTCGAACTTCATCTATGGTCCCGTTCCATTATTGAATGACATTTCTAAGACCGCAGATGTTATCGATACCAGAAGACATGTCTAGAGAAAACATATTTTTGGTATTTTTTAAATTTTCTGATTTTTATGGATTTTTGAAGATTTTATATTTTCTATTTTCTTTTTGTTGGTTTTATAATTTTGTATTTGGTTTTCTGATAAATATATACAAAGATAGAATAGATGATATAGTTTAAGAAGATGATGATACGAGTACCGAGATAAGGATATCGAACAGCCCCGTTGTAGAAGATAGAAGTCATCATCCCTAAAACTTTCACCACCAAAGCTTCCGAGGCTCTTGCATTGAAGAAAGAAATTGAACCATCTGAAAGTGAGACTTTGGCACTTCCCCAAACCGAAAATCCTTTAGTGAAAGCAGATTCCAAGCTTTCTTTCAAGCTTCACTTAGCCAGGTGCACAAAGAAGCACACCATTATCATTAAACTTGCTGCTCCTTTTAAGAATAATCACCGTGATTCATCGTTCGGGGTTATATCATCCAATAGAAGAATAGCAACGTATCATCCCACTCACAAATAATCTTCTCAAATTTCATAACCACTGAAGTATGAAGCAATCCATTCCAAAAGGTGTCAAGAGACCACTTCCCCCAAGTAGTTGAATTGATGCAGTCAATCTCTTAGCCTAAAGCTCACGAACCCGAATACACATTTACCCAACGACAAAGAAACTTATACCATCGAAGTAGCAAATTAAGTCCAATAGCCAAAGAATAACCCCGATGTATACTTTTCTCTCCCCTTGAAGAAAGTGTATGAAGCTCATGAACCCGAAGTACCCGAATGCCCAAAGAGAGAATAACCGATAACATTGAAGAAGCAGTCAATCGCTGATTATCTCGGAGGACTATCTCTCGAGGATTTCAACTCCGAATAAGTGATTATATCTCTCAATCATCGATTAAGCCCTCAAGTGAAGCAGTTGAGCATCCCCAATGTACACAATCTCTCTCCCCTGATGATTGTGATAACATCAAAATCATCACACACTTGTGTACCTCTTTTTATCATCAGAAACTAACTCTTACACCTCTTCCCCCACGTAGTTGGAATAAGAACACTAAACGCCTTGATGAGTAAACCTTGAATTTCTCTGCGGTCATGACATATGTCTTCCCGGGATATCTTCAATCACTTAGAAGAATTAAGTTCATCAAGTTTTACTCGCCATGAGTCAAACCTTGAGTTTCTCTGTGGTAATAACATTTGTCTTCCCGGGATATCTTCAATTACTTAGAAGTATTAAGCTCATCAATGTTTACTCGCGTTTAGATGCGTGTCTCCTTCCCCTTGCTGGTTTTGACACTTCAGTAATCGCAACATATTATCACCCAAATACTTGAAATTTGTTGAGAAGAACATCATTAGCTCAGATATATCTTGTGAGAATCAACTTGCTGAAGAAACGATGTGAGCAAATCTAATTGGGGATTAACTTTGGCTTTTAACTCTCCCCCAATTAGTGCTCTCCCCTAAACCGACAATCTTTATGATGAATGCTTGAATTAAGAAGAAGTCTTTAGGTAATCAAATGCAACTCGTCTTTAGTCTTCTAACATATAGCAAAAAATGTAGAATCGAATGTAGACTCGACCTTCTTCAAGATTGTCCAGTTGGGGAATAGATAGTTAACATCTTCAACTCACACCAAAAAGCATCCCACCAAAAAGCATCCCAATTAACTTACATCTTGCAAATCCCCTTAACTAAAATCCCTCCCAATCAAACAAGAACAGAAGATGTTCATCAAGGAAATCAGCAATTAGGCCGCAACGAACACACAAGATGGTAACACCAAACTACCAATCACATCAAACAAGAACAGAGAGATTGTTCGGAATCATCATGTTGATGTATACGTGAAGCATTAACCGGAAGCACTTTGTCGATAAACTCATCAATCCGAGTGAAGATGTCAACCAACGGCTCTTAGAAGAAAAACTCCATGTGAAGATGACCCGATAAGAAGAAGCCCGGTTCTTACATGAGTTTGGAGCCGTTTGACCATTTATTCTCCAAAATCAATCAACCATGCATAATTATCACACTTCTTCTCCCCCTCAAGAATTGCATACGGAAATGCCATTCTTGATTAAACAAGTGAACATCATCCGAATGTTCTATTCACACTTCTCCCCCGCAAAATCAGCACATGATGTCGCCATCTTCATTATAATCGAGCAAGTGGAATGAGAAAACAATCAGTGGTAGCCCGGTTCACTTGATGACTGAAGCGAATGGAAAAAGTATGAAGCATGTTGATGAGAATGGTCATAATAAGAAGATTTCTCTTCTTCAGAAGATAAAGCGCACTGACACGTACACTTTTCTTTTCTTTAGAGAACGAGGCATGAACTGTAGTGTTCATACGTCATAATCTCTCTCTTTTCAATCTCTTTTGGCAAAACATGTAATCAACCCCATTATCATTCAGTAGGCTCTTTGTCATGACAGCTGATGGAGAAAACCCAATATGATAAATTTGACCTTGAAGTAAACTAACCCAAACTCGTGACTTAAACTTGCACATATGTAACAAAGAGCGGTGGCGATTTCCATTAGCATCTCTAAGTACTCTCTATGTACTCTATACTCTTCAAGCAACCAACCATCAAGTATAAGATGTACATTACCTCTTGAAAATCCACAATTGAATGTGACACTGAGCACTACAACGTAACTCCTTAAAGTGATAGTTATTTTGTAGTGGTAAGAGCCCAATTCCCCCAAGTGGTAAAAGAAAAGGTAAAAGACACCCAACAATAACTAGATTTCCATGTCTTCATTTTTGATAATAAGCTCGAACAAGGATCATGAAGAATCTTCATCCAACCATCCCCGATACCTTCAGATGCTAAGTACACTTGCCCGTGATATTTCACTTCAACCTCAAATAAATAATAGTGAAATAACTCCGTTGTCACATCTTCTTGATTAAAAGCTCAAATCTAGCCTCTTTTGACGTTTTAAGTGAACTCTGATAATGGTTTTCATCCCGACCATGGTTTAATGAGCATAACCCCGTAAAACTTTGAAGTAACCAAACCGCCATGACGAATATCCAAACACACATCCAATTCATGAAGTACACCCTTTTATCCCTTGTTTGAAGCAGAAACCGTAGTACCAGCATCAGATAAGATCCAGAATTACACTTTCCTTTCTCCAGGATGGTTCTATCATTACGGGATTTTACAATTCCATGGTTTAAACCGAGAAATAGATTCTTTCGCGGGATTTTACAAAACCAAGAATAAACCGTAAGATAGATCCGGAAATGCACTTTACTATTACCAAGATGTTTCCATTGTCACGGGATTTTACAAGTCTATGATTTAAACCGAGAAATATGTTCTTTCGCGGGATTTTACAAAATCAAGACAAAACCGTAAACAATGTCAGCTTGAATGTGTTATGACCACTTTGGTTTCTGTGAATATCTGTTTTAGGGGAATATGCAGCGGTTCATCAACGGTTCATTATCCAATATCAACAATATCATCAACCATCATCAACCATCCAATAAACGTTTTGGTGAACACATCTTTCACAAATACTGTCGGCTATTGCAGTAACCACTAGGAGAAATAGACCCGATATGCCAAACTTGAACATGACGTAAAATTCCCCAGATTTGTTCCTTAAACTTGTACTAATCCTTGTGAAAAAGAAACGGTGTACCCAATGTACAAAACCTCTTGAAATTCTCAACTGAGTGAGACACCGAAGTGATAGTTACGTTGTGGGTTAAGCGAGAAAGAATCACAACCGTAACTAAATAGCCAAGTCTTTATCACCCTCTATAAACGCCCAAACAAGTCATCTTCGCGGAAGGGTAGAAAGAAAGAAGACGAAATTAAGTAAACGCGCCCGAAAATCTTCACTTCACATCCAAATAAGAAATACCAAGTACAAACAACCCCGCAGTCAGCTTTGATCAAATAAACAATTCAAGCCGTGAAACAGAATCTTCTGTGAAAGTGTATAAATCAAAGTATCTTACCAATATAACCACAAGACTCAACATTTCATCAACTCATTTCAATCAAAACTCATCCTCAAGTATCATATCTCGAAAAATCTCAGTATATATCAACTCTCATTATCAAATTGTATGATCAATATTTCATATAAAGCACACGTACACAATCCCATAAGTAGGATCCAAAACCCTGGTCACAATTTACGGCCCATAAGATAACATCTCCGGTCAATGATAATAGTTACACTTCCAAATCCGACAAGCCTAGATAAAATAAATTTTATCTAATATCTATGCGATCAAAAGGTGTTATTCCGGGCCTCAATCAAATTGAAGTATTAATTGGTCCATGAGATTTATTATCCCCACGATACATAAACCCCAAATTCCATTCAATCAAAACTAGACTCGATCAATTAGTACATAATCCCTTCAATCCCCACGTTAATGATATACAATACCATCCACATAAAATAGACCAACTTGAACTCACATGTTTCAAATATAGCGTGAAGTGATAAAAGTATAATAGCCCTAAACAATAATCCGAACATGTTACTTGAGATATCCTTGAGATATACTTGAGGTTCTCATAAGTCAAACTGTTACTCAAATCTCGATAATTCACAAGAGTCACCAACTGCCACAAAACTGAGCCCAAGCTATCACAAACCGGCCCAATTCACAAATTCTCAACATGCCTGTGTAAGACAAGAGTCAATACTACTCGGTTGGCCCAATAAATCACATCTAAACCATGAAAACCCAAAAAAAAAACTTCGGTGTATATAACTCACACATCCCCTAAGACTTAGTAACCCTAATCACAAAGTATACGCCCCCATCAAACATGATACTCAGGTTCTCTCCAAACCCTAATCACTCACCATTTTCATCCGCCTCACACTCTAAATATTACTCACATATCATGCCTACTCATCATCAAACCCTTATTCTTCCCACAAAATCAGTCGCCTCCCTTCTCAAATAACACATTTCCATCTGAATCCTCTCGTCTAGCCACAGGGATGGTTACGAGGACATCAAAGCCACAGGGATGGCATGAGGGTGGAACGAATAGTCCACAAGGAAGGCTTGAAACGAGACACAATCCAGGTAGGTATCACTTGTTGTGTTGAGTCATTAAACGAACCAAAAGAAATAGAGACTAACGACATTGTTAATACTCTATTCTTTTTAATTCGAATATTAGCACAAGAGGAGAGGTGAGATGAAAAATGATTTTCATAATGATTACTTTCATTTAAGCGAACTTAGAGGTGAGATGACAACAGATTTGTTGTTGTTTCATATCATTTTTGGTTCGAATAAACAAAATGAAGGCATTCTTCAAAAATTTAATCAATGATGAGTCCCCCAATTTTTCATTTGAATAAAAACCTTAAAGGTTTTGATAAGAGCGAAAATATAAGGGCTTCTGAGATTCGTTAGTATAGCAGTTTCATTTGAGTCTTGTTAGAGGATGAGAAGATTAGGATAAATTGTAGATGGATGTTGAAGTCGGTTGTGATTTGTTATTGATATATTGTTTTAGATGTAGTGGTCGTGGTCAGTCCTTTCTTCATCTCTTCATTCTGTCCAGTTAGCTAACTTTAAGAGTCAAGTCGCTAGGTCATGTTTAGCATCAAGTCGCTACTTGTTTTTCAAAGCAAGTCGCTAATAAATTTTGACACTAAGTCGCTACTCTTAACTCGTTACGACATGTAAATACAAGTCGCTACATCATTATCAAAACACAAAACGCTAACTTGTTAAAGAACAAGTCGCTAGCAAGGAATATTTAACCAAGTCGCTATATAGAAACTATGAATCTGGACAGTTAAATTACAAGTCGCTATATTTGACAAAGCAGTTTTGTGTATAACTCGCTACCAAGAGTTTATGACCAGCAGCAAAAAAAAAACTCAGAATATATCATAAAAACTACTTCTTTTGACCCGTTTTGACCATAAAAATGTGACTTTGACCACACTGACAACTCGCCAAGAAGAATGACCCAAAAAAAACTGCATAAACAGCTTCTGTTTTGACCTCTAAAGTGACCACAAATATACTGTTTTAGACCAGTTTATTGACCAAGACTTTGACAAATATTGTGTATTGACATATTGAACCAAAAGAGAAACCAAGAAACATGTAGTGCACTGTTTGTATCAAAAACAAATTCCGACCCACAAAAAGTACCAAAAACAGTTTTAAATCATATAGAAACCACACAAATCAACAAAAACACAACAACCTTGGCTCTTGATACCATTTGTAGGATCGATATATTTATTGTGTTGATGATTCGGGTGGTCTTGGATGATCAAAATACATGATTGCCATATTTAGAGAGAGAAAGATAGAGAGGGTGTTCTTGCTAGAGACTTGGTTCACAAAAGTTGTAAGGTTAGATTATGAGAAGCACCACCCCTTCCATGGATGGAAGGGGTATTTATAGTTACAACATACACGACCTCCTATCGGCCTGTGGATCAGGTATACAGTGGGTAAAGATCCGTCCTTCCTCCACGGTGTTACACTAAACTATACTACGCTACAAACTAACAAATTAACTACTAGATAACGTAACTAATGACAAGTCTACGAGCTAAACTATGCTAGATAATATTTGGGGTGACCGACACTTTAACATGGAATTTTCAATTCCTAACATATGTGTTTGATTTATTAAGAATAAAATGTCTGACTTGCCTTTTTAGAGAAAAAGATTTGTTCATTTCTTGTTTTCACCCTCATCCAAAGAATCCCCATCATTACTTCGTTTCTTCATTCTCATTTACGTCTTTCATTAAGATATTCTGAAAGATATACCATTGTTGTGTTGTGTTACCGTTTTACCTTCATGTTTATTTTCAAATGTTTTATCAAAGTTGTAGTCTTGTAATGCATTTTTGTGTGATCGTTTTCCTTTATTTCTTAAACCTTCCCCATTGGGAGGCCATGAAAGACTCCCTTTTGATAATAAGGATCGACTAGCATGCGTGACTGAACTGTGTGCAATTACTGATGAAAATGACTGCCATAACTTATGCTTAGAGTCAATGATTGTTCCATCAACAACACCATGCATTATGTTTCTTGACATTAATTGTGACAACTCGTAATTTCAGGTCGTATTACAAAATTTGAAAATTTCACTATTCATCTCGGGAATTTACTATTCATTGGTTACTATTCATTATTTTTACTATTCATCGTTTTCGAAGTCGATTGGATATTTTGAAAGGGTATTTCAAAATTTTACTATTCACGAAACACTATTCATTCTCGGAGAAAATCACTATTCATTATTTTACGTAAATTAGGTTTACGAGTATCAAAAACGCGTAACCTGGAGGGTTAAGCTGCGTATTCATGGAAAATCATCAAGGACATTTCATATATACTAGATTTAGTCTACATACCATCAATAACAACATCTCATATCGATTCATGCATGGATTTGCATTTTTCATTAAACGTTTATTTTCCTATTAAATAAACGCTATCGCGTAATCATTTATTTTGAATATTTGATCCAACAATTCCAAAAATTATTCAGATATATTTTTATACTCATTTTAAGACTATAAAAATTATATTATTAGTTTACCCGATATTTTCAATTTATTTCGTATATAAATTGTTATGTTTATATAATTACGACGATTTTCGTAAATTTAACCCGATAAATATTTATTCACTCAATTCTTGTAAGAAATGTATTTTTATAATTTTTATGACCTCAACATATTTTATCTTGACCCGTTAAAATTTATTTTTATCTAACGCTACCCTAAATACTCAAATGTGTATACAAGTTACCACTTAACTTCAATTAACTCACATTTAATTATACTTATACATAATATAAAATAAAAATAAAATGTATTAGGATGACTAATACCCCCTTGTCGACACAAAGGGGGTGAGTCATTTGGGATGCAAATATCTCTTACAAGTATATTGTATTATACTCCTAATATCACACATACTACTCATTATTTCACAAAGTGTAAGATCAAACCATTTCTTTTCCTCTCTTCTCTCTAGAACCGGCAACCACAAGGGACCAAGAAGGAATTCATAATTTTTTTCTAATCAAGTTATTTACACTCTAGTATCACTCTTGATTAAGGTTGTGGAATAAAAACCTTGGGTGATTAGGATAAAACATTTGTTCATAAACCTCATCAAGTTAACTAGTAAGCATCTCATGTCCATTTTTCATCTTTCATATTTATTTCATATTCATTTCATCATATTTGAGAAAAACATGCAAGACTTATGGATGTTTATACCACTTTTTCAATGTTTTTAAGAGTTATATATATATATATGTCATCCTATAATTACTCCTTGAAACATATCACTTTTGGTGATGTCTAGGAACCCATGACACCCTAAGAAGGTGTATGGTATGATTAGAATAACTTCGGAGTTGTTTTGAATTGGTTAGAATAGGTTTGGCGCGAGAAAAACTCATTTCGACAAGTTTTCAAAAGGGTCTGTCCCTATTTTTGAAATCTGGAAATCTAGACAGTGAATACAATTTTTTGGCCTAGATATTTAGAAAATAAACTTTAAAACGAAAACGTGGCCGCTTGAACGGATTAAAACGGAGCTATAACGAAGAAGTTATGAATTTTTCAAGTTAGGCGACGAATACAATAAATTCTGAAAATTTCAGCATGTTACGTCTATTTTGTACGAGTCAAAAATGAGGCTTAGGCGTTATAAATTATTTCGACTTATCAAAAATATATTAGTATACTTTGATACGAAGCTAAGGACATGTAAAACGTAGAAAACGGACTTGTAACGATTAAATTATACACGTTTTCACAAAGTTGCCGTAACTTTATTATATAAGAAAAACTATTATATTTCTAATAGACACGTATTACGGAAAACAAGTGACCATGTTGAAGGTCGTTTTTAACATGGATGTAGAACTTTTTATAAAGTGATGTCTTCTAGTAAAAGTAAGATCGCTAGGCATATTTTCCAAAATGTCTGACCGTTTGTCTAGCGGAGTTGTAATGAATTAATTACGGTCGCTCAAACTTGGCCGAAAACCACCCTTAAACGATATTTTGGACTAAAGTACCATACTTAACCTATATTTTTCTTTGTGATCGAGACCTCTAGGATGGAAACTTAAACACTAAAACTTTGAGATAATGATACAAGCTTCCCAAAACCGTTGAGTTCGTTTCCTAACGCTCGACGTGCACCATTTTACGACTAGCTTTTCGAGGCCGTTTTAGTCACTTTCATGGAAATTTCAACGACATTATTTTACGACGAAAAGTTATAATCTCTTAATAAATCACTAAATGATTATCGTCGAATATCATTTCAACGTAAATACATGTAAAGTAATTTGAAAATGGTCAAGACGTTAAAAGATTATTTTTCAACGAAAAGGATTATTGTCAAAAATTCATAAGTGGTATAAATATCATCTGAATTGCATGCACGACATTGTTTCATGATTTACATTAGATCATATCATTCATAATAGGTCACGGTCAGAGGTTACGCCTCATTTCAGCATTGCCATTATATCATCATAATCATTGCAACAGGTGAGTTTTCATAGCCCCGATTTATTCAAGTTTTTACTTTATATCAAACCTACGGGGGAGAATACATTGTACATCATTTTTATTACGATACCAAGTATATCAAATTCATTACATTGCTTAAGTTACCTCATTGCCGTTAAATGTCCCCATTTCATGAACATGAACCGTTAATTTCATAGAAGCGATGGTGAGTGGATAGATCTATCGAGGGTGACACCTCCATCCGGGTTGGTGGATTCCAACCGGACGGATGCATTTCATTTCTTTATCATTATTTGAGTTGTTTGGCAAAACACTCTGTTGGGACGAACATCAGTCAAGCATCGTGTCATGTGCTTAAGCAATTGTATCATTGTTGTGACATCATTGTCATACATAATTTATACTTGTGGTAGTCGTATTAAACATTTTCAACAACTCTATGAACTCACTCAACCTTTGTGTTGACACTTTTAGCAATGTATTTTCGTAACTACGGCATTCACTTCATGGCATGCATGTGGACATATCATAGAGTCGCTGCATCTACGACGCGTCTCACATGGGATTTATACGCTTTAAAAACATCGTTTGACTTGTACCAAACTTATTTTCCGCATATAGTAACTTTCATTTGGGACCTATCTTTGTAACTCTGAATGTTTTTATTAAATCAAGCGATGTATTTTCAAAACGACACTTTAGGTCGTTCAATATAACTGTGATTGTGATGCTATGACAGTCAACCCCCAGGAATTCCATTCCGCTGCAAAACAGGTAATTTGAGGGATTGACATTAATCATGAGTTCTTTTTCAAGATCATATTCTACGATTTCACCATATGTTCTTATATAAGATAATTTAAACACACTTCCGTGGTGTAACACTAGCTTTAGTTCAACTTGTACAGAAATACACCATCATCACATACCCTTTTGGATTTTCAAGTAAGGCTTAACGTGTAAACATGTGCCCATACCCTCAACGAGGAGATCCAAAAGCATCAGCAAAACATATGAGATATTGAGATATTCTAGGTGATGGTCTCAAAGCCAACAACTAAAGCCCGAGCATAGACCATTGCTTGCTCTCTTTGAAACACCGCCTTTCTAGTTTCTAGAACATGTCGTAGACAAAGCCTATGCATCACAAGCACACTAAATAAAACAAGTATAGCAAATAATACTTTCTCTCATCCAAAAATGTCTACGTTTGACTTATCAGGTCAAACGGGTCATTTTTTGGTCATCAAATAGTACTCCATCCGTCACATAATAATTGTCCACTTTTACTTGTTTGTCTTTCTTGTTCAACTTTGACCACTAATATTTTTATTTGCGTTATATAATATTTGATGAAAGTTATACCAAATGAAAATACATTTAAAACTCAATCTATTCATATATTTTTCATCAAATATTATATTATACAAATAAAAATATTTATGGTCAAATTTTAACAAAAAAGACTTAGAAAAATCAAAGTGAACAATTATTATGGGACGGAGGTAGTAAGGAATTAGACTAAGAACAAGTCTTTATTGCTTTACATGGAATGATCTTCATGAATAGCATTCTTACTTGGAATCATCTTCCAAGAAAGTGTCGGAAAAGAATAAAAATAGAAAAAGTAGTGACATGATAATATACCTTGTACGCAAAAGCTGCTGATTTGTTTGAGTTTTCATCCAATCGATAGACAACTTCTTAGGAACAACGAAAAGCCAATATTTTCTTATGTGTCACCATGATCACTTTGAAATTGCACATCCAAACTTTACATATATGCAAAATTAGAAAATGTTCAAAGGGTGTTTCGGATTGCTTATTTTTAAGTGCTACTTACATATGTTTCAGGAAAAAAAAACGGTTGTGATCGTTGGATAAAACATTTTTCGTGCTACTTATAAAGTAAATAGCTTGTTGGTACTTGCATATTTTTTAAAGCAATTTAAATTTAGCAATCCCAAATATCAAAGATATAGAACATGAGTATGAGAAAACGTATGTTAAGTTACTTACTTTGTGAGTCTGTTTTTGGGTCAGATTAAATAGGCCTTAAATAAATGCAAATAACAGCTATGCTCAATTTTGTATCTTTTAGTAGTTTGTTAAAATCTATAAAAACTTGTTTTGTGTTTATTTCATACAGTGCTCGCATATATTTCAATTATCAAAATTACATATTATGTTTACAGAAAGGAAAGTATTTATTTCAAACTCATTAGAAGTCGCAATGTTCAAAGTTGAAGCAAAATCTCAGTCCCACATCGGAAGGAAATTGAAAGAAATATGTATATATATACATAAGGTTTCCAGTATATCACTTGTTGGAAGGTGGCTTTGTAGTGAAGATATGCAACTCACCATAGGCATTTTCCAACTTTTTTGTATTTTTTAAAAATTATTGTGCACTTGTGTATTTCATTTGACTTGCTCTATATATTTCAAACTCATTAGAAGTTACTAGTTTTGTTATTAAAATAATTTCAAACTTAAAATATTAATAATAAATATTACGAGTAGTAAAAAGAAACCCGATTGTGTGGAAACACAAATATTTTGTGATTAAGGACACTTAATGGAAATACAAATATTTTGTTACTAAAATCATTACAAATTTAAAATATTAATGATAAAGCAGTTTTGTATCATTTGCAGACAATACAAATATTTTAATTGTTTATTAAATATTTTCAACAACCGGCTTGTGTTACGATGATACGTTATGTGTTACTATGCTCACAAATCAAATGGTTGTGTGTTCATTCCCTATAAATGATCAAACTAACACATTAAAAAATGACCACATTTGTGAGTTTGTATACTTCCTACACACCCTATGTTTTGGATTGGACTTATACATCTTTCATTCCTTAACTTAACATAACATCATATTTAAAAATAATAACTAAGTCCATCCGTCTAGCCCAATACTAACTTAGCTAACTATTACATTACTTGTTGACTCGATAATGATCGTAACTTTTATTCCTAACAATCTCCCCCTAAGAGGCGATCATTGAGATCTCTCTTTGATTACATTAATGATCAACACTTCTAATGCTAACATTGTGGGTTCAAATCATGCTTATAACATATGAGATAGACTTTTTAAGGGCGGAGCCATAAAATCAAACCAACGGGTTCATAAAGCTTTCACATGATAGCTTCCTTATATTTTTTTTGAACGGAAAATATAATACTAAATATATGCTTTATGATATAAGAAACCCGACAATCATTCATTAGTTGATCTTCGTCCAATTTCATCGTCTAAACTCGCATTATTGTACTTGAGTTAAGAACTCACAAGCGCGTGATTCATTGCTTCACGAATGACTTGTTCGCTCAAAGCATGTATATGTTTGATGACACTTAATGGACATCAAATGCCGCAAAATTTTGGT
Source organism: Chrysanthemum makinoi (assembly GCA_910596185.1). Classification (NCBI taxonomy): domain Eukaryota; kingdom Viridiplantae; phylum Streptophyta; class Magnoliopsida; order Asterales; family Asteraceae; genus Chrysanthemum; species Chrysanthemum makinoi. The sequence continues at coordinate 32,669,675 of OU343222.1, read as the reverse complement.
TAGCGAAAGTGACTTTTGACTAACTTTGAGCATAATTGTCCATATGTATGTGTCATATATATAAGTAATAGTTTCTAGGTCAAACGAGTCATTTTTAGGACCTCAAAGAGTATTGAATTAGACAGAACACAAGTATACTTTAATCATTTTCATGAACATCACTTAATATATGAGGAATTTTCCATGAAAGTGTCCGAAAATAATAGAAATAGAAGTAAAGTCTTGACATGATTATATACCTTATGCGCAAAAGTTGCTAACTTGTTTGAGTTTTCTTCCAACTTATAAACACGAGCTAATGGCCTCTAAATGTATCATAGTTGTTATGAATTTTTTCTGTACGTATCGAACAAATATTTTTGCTATTCTGTGTACTAAACTTGATTTTATTATATTTTTTATGTACTTTATAATCATTTTGACCCTCACTTTTTTGCTACCATATGTATCATAATTGTCATAGAGTACACAAAAAATAAAACAAAATCAAGTTTAGTACAATGAATAACAAATAAAAAAAAATAGAAAAAAAAAATTGTTCGATACATATAGAAGAAAATCATGACAACTATAATACATTATCGTGCCATTAGCCCTATAAACAGCTTCTTAGGAACAACGAAAAACCAGTATTTTTGTGTGTCATGCCAATTACTTTGAAATTGCTTATTCAGGTGCAACTTACTTATATTTTATGCAAATAAACAGTTTGGAGCGTTCACATAAAACATTTTCCATGCCACTTATAAAGTAAATAGCTTGTTAGTACTTGCATACAATAAGCTGTTGAGGAATCCCACATATCAAGGGATAGAACATGACTATAAGAAAACTTATGCTAACTTACTTACTTTACGAGTCTGTTTTTGGGTCGCATCAAATAGGCTCAAGTAAAAAAAGCCAAAAAGCTATGCTCAATTTTGTATTTCTAATAGGAAAACAGGCCCAATTTATTAGGTTGTTAAAATCTAGAAATCCTGTTGGTGCAACTTGTATCCCACATCTTAGGGAAAAATAAAAAGAGAGTATATATTAATAAGGTTTCCGCCATGATTCTTTCAGGTAAGCTGTGTTTGGTTTATATGCAGTTACGGCAACCAAACAATTATCAATATTTTTTTGACGGTATTTGGTTAATTTGCCCATTTTTTTGACGCAAATAACTATGACTTTGTAGTTTTTGTATTTGATTTTACTCATTAGTGTAATATCTTCATTCATATTTTTCATACAAACATAGACTTGATAAATACCTTTCTCCAAAGCCCAAACAGCAAAAGTCACAAGTTCACAAGCCACTTATTTTGATATTCTATGTATCCACTAGAATGCTTTCAAACAAATATCTTGAAATGGATTAGTTGGTGTTTCCACTTTTTTACCCAACCACTCGAGTGACAAACCTATCAACTATTTATGATGAGCTCCAATCAAGTTGTGCCTTTTTCTTAGTTTTCGAATGAACTAAAGGTGTGACTACATCTTGGGTGGATGGGTGCTCAGAGTACCTATAATGTAGCAAGAGTTAACATGGTTTTCACATCTTATGTGACCGTGTTTTCAGCCTCTAAGAATGCTTCAAAGTTGGTTTTCCTTTGTATGGAAAAGTTGAAGTTTGTATATAGGCTACTGCCGTGCGTTATGCTACATGGCATTATTATATCCATCAGGGTAATTTTTGGTTTGATTTCACTTTTTTAAAAGTCTCGTAGTGAAGCTGAGAATAGGGGAAACCTGTCATTGCACAAACACATTAGACTTTGGAATGGTTGTTTTTTTGGATGGTTACTGAACTCTAATGGTTTGTCGAAAATCAAGGTGATTAATATATATAAAGTAACACAAAAGAAGAACTGAATGATGTTTATTTCATAACAAAGCATGTATACTACTTCCCTTATGATATCCACAAATTATTATAATCATAAAGGATGAATCATTACTTACAACTAATTAAAAAAAAGTGTAAATTTGATGTTGGGTGTTAACTTGTTCCCACATCGAGAAGGAAGAGAAACAAATATATGTATATATACTCTTATTGTCGCTATGGCTACTAATACCTTGAGTGTCTATGAAGCATATATGCATTATATCTACTTCATAAATGTTTAAGAGATTTTATACTAAACAAATATTATTGGATGTTTTGTTGTTACTTTTAAACTTGTTTTATTTATTAAGATTAAGATTTGACTTAAAATATTGACACTAATTCTAAATACGTTCAAATCATCTTTTACATTCCACTTTTGTATGTATTATTTTTTAGCAAAAACACTAATTTATTGGGTAGAAGGTATTGTAGTCGACTCGAGACTTGCTCTCAATTAAAACATTGTGAAATTGATTTATTATGTTTATAATGTGAAATATTTAGGTGTCTTTATAAAAAAAATTTGTGATGTGAAAAAGTTGTTTCTGTCAAATTGGCCATAACCTTTCTTATGCTGAACATTTCAAGTCAATTATTGGCTGTTTTGTTGTTACTTTTAAACTTGTTTTATTTATTAAGATTAAGATTTAACTTAAAATATTGACACTAATTCTAAATACGTTCAAATCACCTTTTACATTCCACTTTTGTATGTATTATTTTTTAGCAAAAACACTAATTTATTGGGTAGAAGGTATTGCAGTCGACTCGAGACTTGCTCTCAATTAAAACATTGTGAAATTGATTTATTATGTTTATAATGTGAAATATTTAGGTGTCTTTATAAAAAAAATTTGTGATGTGAAAAAGTTGTTTCTTTCAAATTGGCAATAACATTTCTTATGCTGAACATTTCAAGTCAATTTTAACGGAATTGCATCAGAAGACGATACTATACTCTTCTAAATCGGTGTAGTACTTTTCTTTTTTACTTGTTACTAAACGTTTTTTATAAATAATATTTTTTAATTACAGTTCACAAATTCAAGACTAAAGCTAACATTTTGCTTGAGTTTGCCCTCGAAGCAACTAATCCTTGATCTTACATTGTTGCAAACAAAATGGATCCACTAATAATAATAACCATAGTTGACAGGATCTCGATCTTGATCTTAGGATCTTACGATTTTACGATACTGCAAAGCAAAAACGATCCGGATCCTATATAGGATCTTTGCAAGCTTAAAATCTTATAGAATCCCGATCTTGAACATACGATCTTAAGATCTAATCCGATCCGATCTTACTTTTCTCGGAATATAAACTAAAAAACTATGAATTTACAGGTTTTTTTTTTTGTAGAATTCAAAAAATAACATGTTAATCTTTTTAAACATTTCATAATTATAATTTAGGACAATATTTCTATGAAACATTCATATAATTTGTGTTTATAATCTATATCTATACTACTTATAATGCACGAATGCACCTCACTTTTAATTTTAAGAAGTACAAGAAATTAAGCATGGTTTACAACCAATTTTCAGAATTACAACAAAGTAAGCATATTGTACAACAAAATAAAGCGTGGTATCATTTTAAGACCAAAATTTTATCAAACGACATTAAAGCTATTAAAAACACCCCTTCACCAAAAATTACAACCATTTAAGCACAATGTACAATAGCTGCAACCAATTTTCAGATTTATAACAAAATAAGCATAGTGTACAACAAAATAAGCATGATGTAATTTTCAGACTTATTTTAAGACTTACAACATTAATGCTATTAAGGTGGTCAATGTTATTAATGACTATAATGACTACAACTTACAATAAAAGAAACATAGTGTACAACACTTTAATGCACATAATTTTCAGGCGTACAAGACAAGAAGCATAGTGTACAACAGAACACTACATTAATGCTATTTAATGTAGTCAATTATTTAAATGGTCAATAAATACTATTAATACAGTTATTAAAACACCTCTTACATAAGAAATATAAATTATCAAGCATATTATACAACCAAATTAAACACAATTCATGCATTAAATTTCACTACTACAAATAATAAAGCACATTATACAAATATTCAAGCCCGAATAGGCAACGGGCCGAATGGGCTTGAGCTCGAACGCCGGACCAAGCGGCTCGACCCGGCAGAACATGGGCCAACGGGTTACCTGAACGCCCGGACGGCTATACGAAATTCTTGATATCGGTAAATTATTGTTAAAAAGAACATAATAAACTAAAATACATTATTCATCAAAAAAAATTATTTTAGGGTACCCGCCGCTGCAACGCGTGCGTACCCTGCTAGTGTATAACAATTTGTAGATTTGTATAATATTACAAAAACTATTAAGAAATAACATTAGAGTAGGATCTTAAGATCCCGATAAGATTGGTAGCAACTAAGAATAACACAAAATTTTGCCAAATACTTTTAAAAATGCCATAGTGAAACACACAAGTCTAGTAGGATTAGATAACGGGTTAAAACAGGTTGTAGAACACAATAAACACTCAAGAAACAAATAAGCAATTCATGATTATCGCATGACCAATCCCCATCTCACCATTCAACTAGAACATAAAAAATCTAGGACTATATCATATAGTCTATATGAATATTCATTAATACTAGATTAAATTTACCGTCTGGTTGGGTGTAGAAGATGTCCTAAATTAGCGGTACAGAAATGTCTAGTAGGACGTTCAGATTCTTGGATGTAGCAATAGGATAAATGGGTCATAATATGTTTGTGATTTACCAAATGTCTTAAGTGGAATCTAGTCATTTGAAAATTTTAATTTCTGAGATTTTTGGCACATGCCAAAAATATTGTCACCCTTTATAATGGGCTATGGGTACAAGAAGAAAATCATTCAATAATATACAATTATCACTTAATGCAATTTTACTTATCATTTTCATACTTTCACTCTTCGTCACAATGTAAAGCCCATGTATTAGTGATTTCAAAAACGAAATCATTTGCTCAACAAAAGTTCAACATATTAAAGATGTAAAATTTAATGTTGTTGGATGCCCAACTCAATTTATCATTTTCTTTTGTACGGACATCAATAATTTATTAGTCCCTCCGTCCCAAAATTATAGTCCCATTTCTATTTTTTCGGTCTTTCTTTTACCACTTTGACCTTAAGTATTTTTTTTTGTGTTATATAATATTTGATGCAAAATATATGAATGGATTGAGTTTTTAATGTATTTTCATTTGGTATAATTTTCATCAACTATTGTATAACATAAACGAAAATATTTATGGTCAAAGTTGAAAGAGAAAGACCAAAAAAGTCAAACGGGGACTATAATTTTGGGACGGAGGTAGTAGTGTACAAGTACCTGACTTTAAGTTACCACATAATGACCTAGTGTTAAGGTATCTAATATCCTCACAAGAGATTTAGGGTGTGTTTGGTAGAGAGAAAAGAAATCAGAGAAATGGAAATTAGACTTATTTCTCTTGTTTGGTACAGAGAATTGAAAAAGCGGAGAATTTGGTAGAGAAATAAAGAGAAATTGAGACCGTGGGTAATGTAATTTGGCTAGCTCAATTTCCTTATTATTTGGTGGAGAAATTGGAGAAATGGATTATTTTATTTTTTTTTTTTTTTTACAACTATAATTTTGTTAAATAATGAATTTTTTTAAAAAAAAAATATATATATGTAAAAAAATCAGGACGTGCAACATTAGATGCTTAAAATCGTTTTTTTTTAAAATAAATACATTTTTAAAATATTTAATTATAAAAAATATATTTAAATAAGGTTTTTTAAATAAATACATTTTTAAAAAATAATTTTTTTAATAAAATATTTTTTTTTAAATAAGTTTTTTTTAAATAAATACATTTTTAAAAAACATTTTTTTAAAAAAAAGCAAGTTTTTTTTAAAATAAATACATTTTAAAAAAATATTTTTTTAAAATAATTTTTTTAAAGAAAGTACATAAATTTTAAAAAAATAAATTTAAAAAAAAGATATATTTTTTTTAAATAATTTTTTTTAAATATTTTTTAAGAATTGTTATTTAGAAAAAAAAAGAAAAAAAAAATTAAATCAACAAACAAATATATGTGAGCCTTATATGACAAAATGTTATTTAAATAATTTTTTTTTTTTCATTTCTCGGGTCAAGTCTCTGTTGTTACCAAACATTATAATTGAACAATATTCTCTACTGATTTCTATTCTCTGAGATTCTATTCTCTGTTTCATTTCATTTCTTTGAAGTTCTCTCTACCAAACGTGCCCTTAGGGTTTAAAGCCTACTAGGTACACATTTTGGGATGGCTAGGGAAAGACTCGCAACAATCACATGATATGCAAGTCAAGATGCTAACAACTGTTGGGATTTTAGAACAAGTTAACCATTAACCTCTACGAGTACGCAGCGGATATTTGATCTAGTTATTGCAATTATGTTACCACGTAATTAATAAACACATAATTAATACAATATTAATTAATTAAAAGGGATATAGAAAAACTAACCTTGCTTGGCAATTGATCTCTAGTAACGGAACAAGAAACCAAAACGAAATCTTAAGTATCTAAAATAGATACCTCGAAGAGTATCACACACAAACCCGATTAACGTATACGTTCGATATTGAAGCTAGTCGAGAACGTATTAATAAAAGTCAATCAACACTTGACACCTAAACATGAACAATACACGAACTAGAAAACTTTAAAAGACCAAGCTTCCTTTTATTTTCTGCCCGTGAAGATTCTCGCCCAAGAAACAGAATCAGCCTACCGATATCGGATAGAACATCCGATATCACCTCTTCTTTGTCCGAGAACCAACAGGGACAGAAAACCAAAACCCTTCTTTGTTTCTGCCGCTAAGTCGGCACAGACACGAAAACAACGAGATCTCCAATTATATCTAAACACTTGAATCATAACAAGTTCAAAATTAATCAAAAAACAACCCTAAGTCGACTTAAGGAACAAGTCGACTAGGAATATGATATGTGAAAATATGGATTGGTTTAGGTTACTGGAAGGGTATGACCATGCGTGTGTTTTGACAGAAGATATGTTTGCTTTTATACAAAACAAACCGACCTCCAACATGCGTTTATTGCTTGGTCGAGAAGTTTGAAACCCAAGCAAAACCCACCCTTCTTTGCCCAATCACCGGAGTTTTTCAAGGCCCATGGCAGCTCCAATTAAATGACCCAAGTCCAAGAAACAGCCCATGGATCGCCTAATATAACCGGTCAAGTAGCACGCATATTCGGGTATGTTAATTCAAGTATTAAATTACGTTCGACACGTATACTCGTGTTTATCGTGTGTGCCCCCATCGGCTCACACACTTCTAGTCGTTTATGTGTGTTTATAACTCCCACAAACCAACAACAACATAGTCAAAAACTCATCTTTTAGCCTGAATAAAAAATCTCATATGTTTACCTGTTTTTTTTTTTTTTACCTCACTTTAGATTTCTCTTCAAACTACTCCTTATGCATACTTGTGAAGATAAATAATATTGAATTTTCACAGGTATACGACCTCAAATAAGTGGTTTTTTGAAGGAACGTTGCCTCGAATAAATTATAAGATATGAAATATAGTGATGTTAATACGGCTAATTTAAGCACATATATGTTTGACTATGAAATTGTGATGTGAAAAATAGTTTAGTAAAATTAGATGCATGTATAGTCCATATTGAAAAAACAAACTATCTATACCACGAGCAAACATGTCAATGAAGAAGAACATATATATGGATGCAGTTGCTTCCTTTATTGACCAACCTCCATGTGTTTCAACAAACTGAAGTTCCCATTTATATAGCCGTAGAAGAAGCAAAATGTGGTCTCGAATAATTTCTTATGACAAATTGTTATACTACTTCGCTTATGATATCCACAAATTGTTATAATTATAAAGGACGAATCATTTCTTACGACAAATTAAAAAAGTGTAAATTTTATGTTGGGTGTTAATGTGTTCCCACATCGAGAAGGAAAAGAAACAAATGTATGTATATATACTCTTATAGTCATCGTAGCAATTAATCTCTTAGCTTCTTCGAAGTAATATACGTTATATTTACTTCTTAGATGCTTAGAGGTTTTTTACTCAACAAATATTTATTGACTGTTTTGTTTTGTTCTACTTTTAAACTTGTTTTACTTATTAAGATTGTTTTGTTGTTACTTTTAAACTTGTTTTACTTAATAAGAGGTTTTTTACTCAACAAATATTATTGACTGTTTGTTTTGTTGTTACTTTTAAACTTGTTTTACTTATTAAGATTAAAATTTGACTTAAATATTGACATTAATTGTAAATACTTTCAAATCATCTTTTACTTTCCACTTTTGTATGTATTATTTTTTATCAAAAGCACTAATTTATCGGGTAAAAGGTATTGCAGTCGACTTGAGACTTGCTCTCAGTTAAAACATTGTGAAATTGATTTATTGTGTTTATAATGTGAAATAGTTAGGTGTCTTTATAAAAAAAAAGTTGTGATGTGAAAAAGTTGTTTCAGTCAAATTGGCTTTAACATTTCTTATGCTGAACATTTCAAGTCAATCTGAATGGGAATTGCATCACAAGACGATGCTATACTCTTCTAAATCGGTGTAGTACTTTTCTTTATAAATATTAGTAATCATTTTTTGAAAATATAAATTTAAATTAGAGTTCACAAGTTCAAGATTAGAGCTAACATATTGCTTGAGTTTGCCCTCAAAGGAATCAATTTCTAATCTTACATTGTTGCAAACAAAATGGATCAACTAATAATAATAACTGTTGGTTTGTGGGAGTTATAAACACGCGTAAACGACTAGAAGTGTGTGAGCCGATGGGGGCACACACATTAAACACGAGAATACGTGATGAATGTTTTACTACTTGAATTATATACGACCCGTTCGTATATATTAGACCCGACTTGCATGCATGAATACCCAATCTTATATATTCGACTCATGAATTTGACTTGGGTTGAATTTGTCTTTGCCTTGGGCCTAGAGACATATGATTGGGGCATTTGGTTTTGTAGCTTGATGAGAAAGTTTTAAGCCCATGATTGGTTATGTCTCATGAGCTATATAAATACAAAAGTATGCATGTATCCTACGAATGATTGATCTGATATTCATTATCAGAAGTCAAAAGTAAACAACTATCCCTAAACTAAATCTAACATGTCGATCAAATCACATGCTTATTTACCCAATCGGTTTACATCAAAACTGATTGACTTTGATAAAATCCTTGAACTTGCTAGATAATCCAAGTTGGTTAAGGTTTTAATGTTGATCGTTCTTGCTAATCCCTGTGATCGAGAAGCAAGAATGATGTGCTTTCTGTTTTTGTTCGTGCCACACATCGGACAGAAAAGAAGCAAATATCGGACAACTTTTGTCCGATATCGGATGGTGTTGGAACTTTAGTTCTCGGGCTGTTACATGGACAGAATTAAGAAGGGGTTCTTGGGTTTTCTCTAGTTCGTGGTATTCAAGTTATCAAGGTGTTGATTGGGTTAAACGTTCTCGACTAGCATTTATCGAACGTACTTGGTTTAAGTGTTTGTGTGTGATACTCTTCGAGGTATCTATTTTAGATACTTAAGGTTTCGTATTGGTTTCTTGTTCCGGTAATAGAGATCAATTGCCAAGCAAGGTTAGGGTTTCTATATCCCTTTTAATTAATTAATATTGTATTAATTATTTGTTTATTAATTACGTGCTTAACATAATTGCAAATACTAGATCCTTATCCGCTGCGTACTCGTAGAGGTTACTGGTTAACTTGTTCTAAAATCCCAATAGTGGCATCACGAGTCAACTCGCTTTTATGATTATGGGTTACGCGCTTAATTAATAAACATGTTTTAAAAGGCTGCATGAAATCTAATTTAGTTATTTGTTTTATTTTATTTTGACAATTACATGCAATACTTGTCAATTTTTAGTAAATAATAACTAGTCACACACAAATTAAAATTATATTGATAATTAGAATTAATTTGTTAATTGGAATTACTTGTTAATTAGAATTTAATTTACATGTGAATTATAATTACTTTGTTAATTAAAATTAAATTGTTAATTAAGAATTATATGTTAATTAAAATTACTTGCTAATTAGAATTAAAAGTTAATTTGAATTTATTAATTGTTAATTAGAATTATTATGATAATTAGAATTACATATTGTTTATTAAATACATAAAATTGCGTAATTACTTGTTAATTGAGATTGCCATGCGTTTTATGTGTTTTCCGGCCACAAGACCCACTCAATTGCTTTTCTAAGTGTTGTATGGGGCGATCTAGATATTACATCCTAGTGACGGTCTTATGGTTCTCCGTTTGGGGAAGACTCGCAAGAGAACTCGGAACAATATGTGGTTATTTATATTGATGTTTATGCTTGTATGTTTGTGATTCCTATATATGCATTATTACTTGCTTTGACACCTAATTGTATGCAATATGGAATAATACATATCGTAACCATAACATTAATATTGGTCTTTATTTATACGCCTAAATAACATGCTCATTGTGACCTGCTATTTGATTCGTGGAAAATTATTTTTGTAAAATAAAGTGACCTAATAATATGAAACACGCTTTCAAGAATTTAAAAACTAGACGCTGTGGACACTTTGGATGTACGGCTCACCCACTAGAACAAACTCAAAAGGGGGTTCAAAGAGGTGCGCACATTCGCACCGAAAGGATGTCTAAGGTTATGCTTCTTACCTCGTCCTCTCTCCCTCGGTGCGTTCTGATTGGAGCTACCGTGAACCATGATGATCACTACAATGTCATTACCAAAGTTTTTAAAATTAGTGTTACAAAGTTGTTTTGCATGCTTCTTTGTACACGACTTTTACCACATTTATATGTGCATACCTATTTGTTAATTTTAAGTCTATGCCATCCAACTATGAACACGTGCACTTGATTGACTTCTCCGGTCAGACCTAAGGGCCTTTCCAACCCATGGTAATTATTTCTCACTGGTCCGACCTCTGGTTATTTTTACACGTTCATACTTGGTCGACTTATTTCGAGTTAGCTTGGTCAGACCTTGAACCCGAGGCATAAGATGAGAACTAAACATGCTTTTGACATTATTACTTGATACTAATGCCTTAAACAATCTCATAAATCTAAGAGTTGCATTATGCAATTAACGCTCGTCGCATACCTCTTGTCCTATTTTTTTTATACACTGGTCAGACCTATGGTAATTAAGTGGGATTGCAAGATGAATCTTAGTCTTAATTAGTAATTAATTGGGTAGTTAATTCTTTTAAAAATGTAATTATCGAAAATACTAGAATTGAACTTTTTATGTTCTGATTAATTGTGTTAGTGCAACATAATTCGTTAACAAAGTTGTTTTTCTTCGAAAGAAAAAACTTAGTCTCTTTTCCTAGTAAGAAGAGTGAGACTTATTCCTATATTTTCTCCTTAGTTGACTAACTAAGATAAGATTCCAAAATTGATAAACTCGTTTATGATCTTTCATTACCCTTTCGTGGTCTAGAGTTAATTGAAAGATAGAATATTTTGTGTAACTGGAAACATTGTGTTTAGAGCTATCAAAATAAATAACATCCTGCACTTGTCACGATGTATGAGTTTAAACCGAAAAGAGTAAAGGAATTACTAGCATATTTGCTAGGTAATCTTCTTGGACTCTTATTATTCCTAAAGTGCTAAATACCCTTGAGGCTTTGTAGACGATAAAGGAGGAATTGCATGCTAAAGATTCAAGTTAATTGAATAAAAGAATGGCTAGTCCATTGTCTACATAAGTAAAACTTCATATACTCTGCTCAATACCTAAGTACATGCTACAGTGGGAGCAATTGCATTTTATTACTGAAATATCATTCATGTAATGTTGTCAATTTCGGTGGGAGCTACGGGATTTAATTCCTATTAGTCACCCATATTATTTCAAACTAGCTTTGAAATAATCCATTACTTTCCGAATATGAACAACCATTGCTTAAAGGAAAATTGCATTTTATTATATAAGATAACACGTTACCTTCCTGCTGTCGCTTCATGAAGTGTTATCTATAGAATAATAATCCACAATTCTTTATTAAAGGCTATGATTCTACAACTACTTATGATCTCTATGACATTATTATATTGTTTGAATAATCAATCACGTGTTGTTTGTTTTCATAATATGATGTTGTACCTTACACAAGTGGGAGAAATCTCAAAGTGTGTGCAAGGAACAACAATATTATTGGTATCTCTTGACCGCAAGGTAAAGGAAACTAATAATTCTACTAGGACTTAAACACATTAGATGTTTAATGCCCTACTACATGTAAAATAAGAATTCTACTAGGACTTAAACACATGAGATGTTTATTGCCCTACTACATTCTAATAATGATTCTACTAGGACTTGAACAAGCTAGATGTTTGTAGCCCTACTACATTCAAATGTCATGATATAGTGTAAAGATACTTCAACATTTGACTACATGTTTTAGTAAACATAATTATGGTTATATCATAATGATTATAATTCTGAAGTATAAAATTAACTTGGAATTACTATAGAACTCAAGAGTTTGCGTTCATGATTACTTTTGTTAGTATAATTATGCTTACATGTTAGGACATAATTATAAAGTCCTTGAATTAGTCAATGACTTATAACATAAAGTATATATATAGTAAATGTGTTATGTCTTCTCGTTAACACATAAACATGAGGTTTGAATTATTCAAAGACTGATAATGTATTATTGAAATGTTCTGTTTTCTTGTTAACACAAGAACTCCTTGAACAATTCTGTCTTCTTATGAACACGTGAACATAAGGTTCTTGTATTATTCAATGAATATACATTATAGCATGTACTTGGTTCGTAAATACTTTATATGCAATTTGGCTCGACCCAATTGACAAGTATTTGGTCATAAGAGAATTAAGTTATCTATAGAATTATGATATAGTTTCACAATTCTAATAACTCATAGGATACCACTTCATCATGGTATGTCTAATGTGTTAGATCAAACCTTATTCATATCGTTTGGTTACTGATAGCTTTAATTGCTCTACCTCCAAAACATATCAAGCTTAGAAATTTTGTGTGTCGTGAATACACTCAATATAGTTCAAACCTAGAAGGTATTCAAGACAACCCATAACTGAAAACCCTAATTCATTAGGGATTTGAGGTTTTACCACTCAAACCAGTTGAATCATAAACCCTTTTGGGTTTTTTATTTTTCTACACTTCCTAGCTTGAAGATTGTAGTTTTAGTGTTCTTCCTAGCTTGACGAAACATAAAATTGTTGCTAGAACTTTTGGTTAAAGAGTGATACTAAATTAGAGTTTTTCTATAAACCCTAATTTGAGTTGTTAGAATGAATTCCATTATGTCTTGATTTAAGTTCGGAATTTGTTGAAATCTTATGAAGCATTTTATTAACGAATCTAGAGATGAGAACTTAAAATGTATTTTGTGGTTCCCAATAAAGAACAATTTATTGTTGCTTAAATACTAAGTATTTAGAGAATTGTCTCTTCTTACAAAAGTAAGTGGGAGCATATACAAATCTCAAAGTTATTTGAGAATAAAATACTTAACCTTCTAAAATCCACTAATTAATGTCATACCAAGGTTAAACATGAAAATGTCGACCGAAGTATAATGATTACTCTCATTCATAAATCCGAAAGGATGCCTCATCGCTTGAGTGATATTTTATGTCAATGTTGAGGGATATAAGTTAGAAGATTATTGTAAATCAGCTAACTACTAAAATATATTATCACATCTTGAATCTGATAAATGTTTTAGAACTATGAATGATAAGATGCAGTCCTTAAAAGGCAAATCGAGTTTTGAGCTTGATTGTTATTTTGCCTAACAGTTAACCTATGAGGTTGGAATGAGTTTCTTTTGAAGAAAGACTCACAAGGACAAAAAATTATATACATATTAATGTTTGGCATTTTATAAGAAGTTTTTAATCATACTTAAGCATTGACTGTGATTAAATTTTCTTATATAATACATGCATTAATTATATAAAGATATTTAATTGTCATACATGTGATTTGTATGTTGAATATCATAATTAGATTTTATAACTCTTTCTTTATGATTACCTTTTGTGAGGACGGTGTGTAATCAAAAGGGTTATGAATCTATATTATCTTTATGTAGTATACAAAATTTGAGCAACCCATATTTTGGATTGGATCATGCATCTAGGAGCTGAGATCTTGAATTTAATTACAATATGATTCTAATTGAAATAAGATAACTCTTGAGTACATCTGACATTGAGTGGGAGCATTGTGTTTTTCCTTTAAATTTACATGTTGAAGATATCATTCTATTTAAGCTAGATATTGATCCTTAAGCTTGGAATGAAACTTCACTTGGAATTTAGGGAATAAAACAAACAACCTTGGAATAGATGTTTATATGGAATAAACAAATGCAGAAAATTAAGTTCTGCAATATATATCATTCGAGCAAGTCTTAAATGATATATTTCACTTGGAGTAATTTATTACATGGATGGAAACCTTATGTTGTTTTAACTAAGGATTCATCATGTATATATTATATTGTGTATAAGACTAGTTGTTGCTTTTGTATAAGAACAAAATGAGCTGACAACAACATCTAATTGAGAGTGTTTAGATTATTGTTTTTATAAATGTTTATGAATTATAAAGCATAGTGTTGTATAAGTACAAATGATGCTAGAGGATATTATTGTTGCATTACACATTAATGAATGAGAATACTTTACACTTTTGGAAAGCTGAAGATGATCAGTCAGTATGTCGTTGAATTCTAATACCTCATGCAAGGTAAGACGACATCTCCATACTATAACTCTTGCAATAGTATGAGCATATGAGATAAGACACTCATCTTATATTTCAAATCACTCACTATATGTGATATTTGAAATAAGTATTCGAAAGTTTACTCATAACTATTTAGTTTTTCTTGTAAAAGATAATGTTGAAACATTAGGATTCAATTTACTAAATGAGTTTCATGCATATCTGTTTTAGTATTTGGATAATTGGGATTGATAGACAATTTTTACTTTATGATGAATAAAGATACTTGGTATTTGTTATTCATTCATATAATAATTGTTATCCTATATTTGCATGTTTAATCCTTGAATGATTTTATTATTCTAAATATGTCCATTGTCGGTTAACAATATGGGAATATTGTTATGTAAGGCAAATATGAGTGTTGGTTATAATTCTAACGAGAATTCGGATTGTTCCAGCCAAACTCATATGTATTCACTAGAGATGCATATTGGTTTCCCCAACTTTCAAACATTTACTTTTGGATCCTTGTCATAAGTAAAATATTGAAAATGGTTTGTTATCTTCATCCTTAGACTTGAGATGCAAGTTCTATATGTGTGGATATCATTTTTTGTAAGTATACGGAAAACGCTATCTGAACAAGGTAGTTATAAAAGCTATATTTCGAGTGATGTAAGATCAACACTTGTAGTCAATAAAGGATTTGTTACTCCACTTGATATGAAGATACCATGGCGATCTCCATAATTAATAAGATAATTGTTCGCCGAACCAAAAGGTAATGCAAGATGATACTTGATTACATTTGGTATATCTAATTAAATTCTATAACGAGATTCTAAATGGTTAAACTATACGGAATGATTTAAGATCCATAATCCATGGTTTAACGGTATCTATAACAAAGGATGATTAGAGCAAGACATTGAATGACATGCTACTTGAGAAACTTTTACGAAACTATTCTCTCGCACACTTTTAGTTAAAAAGAGAGTGAGAGCGCCTGCATGCGTTTGTTAGTTTTGTGTGCCATTCGACACTCCAACTCCCAAGTGGGAGCTGTTGGTTCGTGGGAGTTATAAACACGCGTAAACGACTAGAAGTTTGTGATCCGATGGGGGCACACACGTTAAACATGAGAGTACGTGATGAATGTTTTACTACTTGAATTATATACGACCCGTTCGTATATATTAGACCCGACTTGCATGCATGAATACCCAATCTTATATATTCGACTCATGAATTTGACTTGGGTTGAATTTGTCTTTGCCTTGGGCCTAGAGACATATGATTGGGGCATTTGGTTTTGTAGCTTGATGAGAAAGTTTTAAGCCCATGATTGGTTATGTCTCATGAGCTATATAAATACAAAAGTATGCATGTATCCTACGAATGATTGATCTGATATTCATTATCAGAAGTCAAAAGTAAACAACTATCCCTAAACTAAATCTAACATGTCGATCAAATCACATGCTTATTTACCCAATCGGTTTACATCAAAGCGATTGACTTTGATAAAATCCTTGAACTTGCTAGATAATCCAAGTTGGTTAAGGTTTTAATGTTGATCGTTCTTGCTAATCCCTGTGATCGAGAAGCAAGAATGATGTGCTGCTTTTGTTCGTACACATCGGACAGAAAAGAAGCAAATATCGGACAACTTTTGTCCGATATCGGATGGTGTTGGAACTTTAGTTCTCGCCATTACATGGACGTAATTAAGAAGGGGTTCTTGGGTTTCTCTATTGGTATTCAAGTTATCAAGGTGTTGATTGGGTTAACGCTCTCACTAGCATTTATCGAACGTACTTGGTTTAAGTGTTTGTGTGTGATACTCTTCGAGGTATCTATTTTAGATACTTAAGGTTTCAGTATTGGTTTCTTGTTCCGGTAATAGAGATCAATTGCCAAGCAAGGTTAGGGTTTCTATATCCCTTTTAATTAATTAATATTGTATTAATTATTTGTTTATCAATTACGTGCTTAACATAATTGCAAATACTAGATCTTTATCCGTTGCGTACTCGTAAAGGTTACTGGTTAACTTGTTCTAAAATCCCAAAATAACAACAACTTCCAGTATGATTGGTAGCAACCAACAATAAAACAAAATTTTGCGAAATACGTTTAAAAATGCCATATGAGACACACACGTCTAGTAGGATTAGATAACGGGTTAAAATAGGTTGCAGGATATAATAAACACTCAAGAAACAAATAAACAATTCATGATTATCACATGACCAATCCCATCTCACCATTCAACTAGAACATAAAAAATATAGGACTATATGAATATTCATTAATACTAGATTGAATTTACCATTTTATTGGGTGTAGAAGATGTCCTAAATTAGCGGTACAGAAATTTCTAGTAGGAGGTTCATTATTACTCTCCATGTTGTTATTTTGTGCTCAAGTGACTTATAAATTAAACTAAAGACCCATGAAATTCACGGGTATTTTAAAGAAATGTCAAAGTAAGTAGTAAATTCGACGGCTTATTACGAAGTCATTAGTTAGAATGAACCTTGAACGGATAAACAAATGTAAAGGGTTGGAGTTGGTGATCATCAAACATGCTTTATATGAAATACAGCTGTCCAAAAACTTCAAAAAAATAAAATAAACCCCTTCAATACTTTATTATACGAATGTGATATATGTGTATAAGTAGATGCGATCGTAAATTGTGTAGCACTTCTTTGTGGACCACGTTGGTGGTGATATTAGTGAGATTTCCTTCTTCGTCGCGAACAACCATCTTCAATCCTATATAGTCCTAACTCGAGATACTGCTACATATGAGTATATGCGGTTGAAATTGAAATTGTTTGCGTATGAAACATGTGTATATCAATCTATATAATTCATCAAATAGATAAAATAAAACAAAAAGTTGGTGTAAAATATATTGCTGTTTATATAATGATGACGAATTTTTTATTTGTCGGGTAGAATGCAAAATCATCCCATATGTGCAAATGAATAGAACACAATTAGAACCTTTTAATTTGAATGAACAGTTTTGTATGACATTGACCTATTCAAACCATTTTCACCCATTTTCTTGTTTACAATTTTTATTCCACAAAAAAGCCAGACAATGTTGATTTTGAGATCACAGCACTGACTGTCTGACCACCTGAGACCAACAGGACACAGATAACACACAAATTTGCTGATGATACTTTTATACATTTTACACATTGTGTAAATGATTATCCATGCATGTACTGAATGAATTTTATGAAGAAAATAAGACGCTTGTGTGCATGTTGTTTGCACTTCAATATCCGTGCATACCTACTATTTTAATTACATCACACATACCTATTTTTGAAACATAAAAGAAAACATTTAGTCCCTATTTTAAGAAATAGGGACCATTCTGTGTAATAAAAAAATCAGAATAATATACATTGCATTTATCCTCATTTTTTTTAAAATAGGAATTAAAATAAAGGTTTTAAAAATACTGTGACGTGGTGAATTAAAACCATTTCAGACTAAACTTGTTAGTTTGGAGTAGAAACCATGTTGACTTAAAATCAGTAATTTTTTCTTTTAAAAATGTGAAGAAAAAAAGTTTATAGATTGGATTTTTTTTTTGGCGGTGCAAGTTACAAACCAAAGATTTGTAAATTGCAATCAACCTACATTTTCCAAATATATAAAAGATAGAAATTGGAGTAGACAGGTACAATATCACGAATATTATTTTTCTATTCACGTATGTTGTTAATTTTAAATTATTACAAACGTAAATCAATTAATTACAAATTCTATTCTAAAAGTATACCACAATCAAAGCATTATTAAAATGGTTTTGGTATGTATACCAGGAGTAAGAAACGTATACATCTAATGTTGACTAATATTTAAAAAATACGCGGCTTCTTCCTATAGGCGAATTAAAAAAATATATATATATATATATAGTTTTAATATCATATACATCTATCAAGGTTATTTATAAAGCAAGAACACATCAAACTGATGCATCAAAAGCTTGTTCAAAAAAAAAAAAAAAAAAAAAAGGTATAAAATCAAACAAATGGAATAAAATATATAAAAGCTAAAACTAAACAAACCAACATATAATGCCAAATAATGTATAAACAATTTTATTTTCATAATATAGCTCTCCCAATGCATAATGCCTGACTTTATGGGACGAATTATGCTCATTTGTTAAACTTCTTGATTGTCTTCATGAAATAACCTGATCAACAAATTCAAAACACGCCAATGTTGCACATAGATCCACTTAAAGTTTCAAACAAATTACTCCGTATAACAAATGTAAATTGGATGTAGAACGTATCGCTTGTGCAATCTTAAACGATCACCTGGATCTTAAAAATGATGTATCTGTCATATTTAAAAGCTTGGTTCTGTGTTTATCAAAGTTGAGTTGAACCAAATTTGGATGTTCAGTTGTTCATATATCTGGTATGTGATAATACTAATCAGTGACGGATGTAGGAATCAGGAGCAGGGTATGCACCTTTTTTACATATATTAATAAATTTGGTTTTTTGATTTGGCTTTTTCGGGTCGGGTTCTTTTGGATCCGGTTTGTTTCATTTCTTTTATCCGAGTAACAAAAGTTAAATCCATTGACTATTATTAAGTGTTCCAATCATTCATGTAAAGTAAAAA